>CM056383.1:37361231-37886231 GCA_029718625.1 Synaphobranchus kaupii | reverse complement strand
TTTTTTAACAGGTAATGAACACCAAAGTACAAGGGGTATGCATTCATTGCACATAATTCGAAGGGTTATGACGGGTACCTGCTGATGCAGTATTTGGTTAGGCAAAGTGTGACGCTAAAGATCACAGCGCAAGGCAGCAAGCTCATGTGTATTACAGATGAGGCTTTTGAACAGAGGTATATTGATTCACTCTGTTTCCTGACTATGAAGCTGAGTGCCATGCCTGGCGCTCTAGGTTTTGACAATGCAAAAAAAGGGCATTTTCCCCATTTCTGGAATTAAATTGAGAACCAGAATTACATCGGCCCGTACCCGCCTCCCTTGTACTATGGGTTTGATACAATGATGGAAAAGGAGAGGGAGGAATTTATGTCCTGGTATAATAATGTGTCTGGGGGTGTGTTTGACTTTCGAAAAGAAAGAAGAGTTGTTATTTTGCGGGAAGCTTGTTTGCGGTTTAGGACAGAGGTGCTTGGGAGCACAGGTTTAGACCCATTCCAGTGCATTACAATAGCCTCGGTGTGCATGAAACAATACTGCACAAACTTTTTGTCCAAAAACACTCTGCGCCGCGTATACAACGTGAATGTTGTAGTGATGTGGGAGCATCTTCCATGACTTTGAACAGATCAAAAACTATTTCGGTCTGGTCAAAGCCAGGGTATATACCCCAAAAAAACGTACAATACCTGTGTTACCATACAGAGTCTCTGGTAAATTTGTGCACAGAATCTGCAGCATCAAGGTGAGTGTGAACATTCTGATCAGTTGCATTCTCTAACAGGTGTATGGTGTACCATTTAATTGATTAAAGCTATTGAGAAAGGTTACATCATCGACAACATTTTTGAAATTTGGCATTTCCAAGATACAGTGCATCCGGAAAGTATTCACAGCGCTTCACTTTTTCCACATTTTGTTCTGTTACAGCCTTATTCCAAAATTGATTAAATTAATTTTTCCCTCAAAATTCTACACACAACACCCCATAATGACAATGTGAAAAAAGTTTTTTTGAGATTTTTGCAAATTTATTAAAAATAAAAAACTAAAATTTCTCATTTACATAAGTATTCATACCCTTTGCTTTAACATATTTTTAAAGTATCATATTTCATATTTGGTCGCATATCCTTTACATGCTGTTACTTCCTGAAGTCTGTGACCATCAACATCAAAAAACTGTCGATATGTTATTTTCAGGTACTGTTACAAGCGATACTATAACCTCTCTGCATTTGAATGGATCTCTATGGAAATTGGGGGGTGAGACTAGATTCAGCTGTAAATTACACTGGTACAGTATGGAACACATGGCTGGCTAAATGGCTGTAAGTTATCAAGGGTCTGAGCTATCAAACAAGCCCCAAACCATCACTCTGTTGCCAGATATGGAGTAGATGTGGATGGATCACTGCAAGGGTTATTTCTCTGGACTCATTTTCCTATAGAACTCTATGGGGAAAAAAGTCAGGAGAAACAACCCTTAAACAACCCTGATTACACTGGGTAATTCGGTGAGAACAAAATGACGTAAGAACGGTCAGTGGAAACCAAAATCATTAACCCATTGATGGCTGGATTCAAAATCACACTGAAAATCAAAGTGAAAAATTGAGATCACAGGCTGATCCAGCTTGTGTGAATTTCATCACGACAACTCATAATGTGGCTCAGTAGTGTGCCTACCACCACTCTGCTGCCAGAAATACAGTAGATATGGATGGATAACTTGAAGGGTTTCTTCTCCTGACTTATTTTTCCATAGAGTTCAATAGGAAAATTTGTCAGGAGAAACAACCCTTAAAGTGATCCATCCATATCTACTGCATATCTGGCAGCAGAGTGATGGTTTGAGGCTCGTTTGATACCTCAGACCCTTGATGACTTACAGCCATTTAGCCAATCATGGGTTACATACTATTCCCGTGTAATTTACAGCATAATCTAGTCCCACCCCCCAATTCCCATAGAGATCCATTCAAATGCAGAGTTTATAGTATCGCTTCTAAGAGTACCTGGAAATAAGATATCAGGAGTCTTTTGATATCCTTTTATATAGTCATGATGGCATCACCTGTTTATCTGTGGAATACCTAATTACCACAGAAGTTGTTTGAGAGAATAGCAAGAATGTGCAAGGCCGTTATCAAGGCAAAGGGTGGCTACTTTGAAGAATCTAAAATATTACTTTTTTTTTATTTGTTTAACACTTTTTTGGTCTTTGCATAATTTAATTTGTGTTATCTCATAGTTTTGATGTCTTTACTATTCCAAAATGTGGAAAATAGTAAAAATAACGGAAAAAAAACCTTCTATGAGTAGGTGTGTCCAAACTTTTGACTGGTACTGTAGTTGATTGATGGAAACCATTTTCAGCTAATTCCATGCTGTCCCTTCTTTTGGACATACACACGTTGCTAATGCTAGCGCAACTCTAAGGTAACCGGTAGCATCCACTACCAAATGCACTTAAACACTCCACAGTGCACAGCAAATAAAATACGACAACAGTCTATCAGGGTTATTTTGAGTGTTTATACCATAATGTTTGAAGTCAAACTATCGTTGAATCCTTTACTTCGTGCTGACCTATATTCTCTGTGGAAGTACAGCGGCGGAGCGAACGTGGCCATTGCAACTTGTTGCTCTTCTTTGTTGTTGTAGTTGACCAGTGTCGGCACTACATTCGTAGGTAACGTAAAGTATCGCTCCGCCACCGTACTTCCACAGAAATTTAATTGTATAACTTAAAAAATGAAATCATATTGAGACTTTTCTGGAACCTTGCCATTTTGCACAATTTGGCACAATTTGTGCCAACTTTGGTAACCAAAATGGTTCACCTGAAAATAAGCTCTGTAGAATTTGAATGGTTTGAGATATTGTCACCATATTTTTAACAGAGATAGGCAGCATATGGAGGAATCACAAAGAAGAGTTATTTCCTCCATAGCTCTTGTAGCTCATCAGGTAAAAAATCAGAAATTTGAATGTAGGTACCCGTTTTTTAGTTTTTTCACAATTTCTGTACATAAATTGTTGTAATTAAGTAGCAAAACGTGTATGTATATGAATTATGAATGCTTATTCATGATAGTGCAGTTATCTGTTTTAATACAAGCTATGAACCATATTTGTACCCTTTACAGTTTTTGAGATAAACAGCTTTGTTGGTCACTAGTAAAAACAGGTGTGAATTGGTATATTTTGCCCTTGGTATTAAGAGGTTAATCAAAAGGGCGGCTTCCTTCTGTCTCTACTGAGTGTCGCAATACCGTTTCTCACCAGTTTGATAGGGGGTCGTGGTGGCGGTTAAAAACATGGAGCATGCGCAAAAGTTGTTTCTCGTGCCTCAAAGCCAGCTGGACAAATTAAAGAATCTTACTTTTACCCCGGAACCCATCCAACAAACTGTTGAAAATGATTTGGACCAAACCATACGTAACATCTTATCAAGGACTGATGTTGGTCCTCATGAGAAGGCAAAACTGTACACGATTGCTCTACGCTTTTCATAGCTCTGATCAAACAAGGTGAATCCAAAATGCAACATTCAACCCTATCAATGCCTGTTGAGGGTAGCGATAATGTCAGGACTGACACAGCTCGAGTTGAAGATGTCGTACAAAGTGTGCCACCTAGAAGCCGGAAAAATTCCACCTATGTATTGGATAAAATTTTGAAATCAGGAAATGTCGCAACGTGGAACAATAAAGGGGAGTTTGTGTTTAATGGCACAGCTATAAGTGGCTCGCATATGTTGGATCTAATAAAGAACATAACAGCCCCTCACCAGATTTCTGATGATAAAAGACTCAGGGGTTGGGGTGAATTTATAGAGGCTATGGCTATGCTTAATATGCCTCTTTCTCTCAGACCTAATCAAAATGTTCGCGGCAAGATAAATCGACATAAAAAAATACCAAATACCGCAGCATTTACCCCTATGACGCCAGAACCAGGCCCAAATGCTGTTTTTTCATCCCCCGTTTTAGACCATTCACCATGGATAGATCTGTGGAGCTGTTGAGTGTGTGTTTGTTTTAAATGATCAAAATGTCAAATGTAAAGTTTAACATGTTTTTATTTTACAATAAAATACATAAAGTAACATTCAAACAAAACATGCATGTGTTTTTTTTCCAACCGTGTCAGGCCTTAAACATTTCACCACAGCAAGCAGTCTGTACACAGTTTAACATGTTTTTAACACACTTATCCAAGTATATTTTATCAACATATCTTGAAACCATCGCATCGTTATTTTTCAAATTATCAGAGTATAGGGATATAATTTGACTAAACGGAACCCCTTTGGCCCTGTTCTGCAGATAAAATATGCAATGCTGTCCGCACTTTGTGCTGTGCAGGTCTTGCACTTGTACCGTGTTGTAAACAATCCGTTTACAGATCTTTTGCATAAAAGTATTGATGCTATCTGGGAAATAAATGTAGTCAGGGGGATTGCTGTAGGAGTCGAAAAATTCACCAGTTTTATCCGTACACACATACAATGCTAACCAGTGTTCTCCAGGCTTATTTCAAGGGTGTATATTCACAATGTAAAATGCGGGTAAATTATTTAGTTTATTATCCAGTAGCTCATCGCAGGCCACAACCCCATAAAAGTTATTTACTGTGTAAGGATTGTTACTCAAAATAGCCATTAGTTCTCTGGTGTTCATGATTAATAATAATCATACAGCACGTTCCTCCTCTGGTTCACTTCAATGATATTGTCGAAGCATGCGTAAACAATTAAATGAACAGTTCTGGGTAGTGAGTTTCTGAATCTCATCTCCAGACGTATATTACCCGTCTTGATCAGGGATAGATGCTGGCTGCAACCTTCATCGGGAGTCAGGTTGAAAGCATAAAGGGTGTAACCGTTCATGTATTCTTGACGATTTATACACAATGGTGTATCTTTCAGATGCCTTCCAGTTGCAAGCGTTAAACTATAAAATTCACGAACCGCAGAACCGGTACTGTAATTTAGGAGGTAGGGTCTACTCGGGATCTGGATCCCATCCATACTGAGCAATATGTACTCGGTGTGGTAATGTTGGAAATTGTAAGGGTTCTTGTTGTAAACACCTGTAAAGGCGTCGTTATCTCCCAAACCTATAATGACAGATTTCGGCAATTGCCCCAAAAACAAATTTTCTTGATTGCAAACTCTAAGACCAGCTGCTAAACTGAAAGTTTTAAGACTAACACGGTCAATCGGATATTTACTATTCGATGTTAGTAGAGCCTGTGCATGTCCGAGCTTAACGGGTGGAGATACCCCCTTTTTTTTTTTACAAATAGTGTGGTAGAGACCATTTTAAGAGGGTATTGCAGCTGGGCATCCTCGGTCATTAGGCAGAACTCATCCTTACACCGGACCATCTTAATTTTAATATCGACTCGTTTATAAGTAGTCTCTCCTGAAAAAACACGTCTGCGTGGATGGGTCCGAGCAATTCAAAAGTGTTACTCACCGCTGTATATAGAGCTCTATATTTCAAACCCTTGTTGTCCCCCGCAGGCTCTGTTTCATCCATATGTCCACTGGTGTCCTTATAGAATAAGTCGGCCGTAAATTGATTAGACATTGTGGCTTCAGAATAATTAAGTAGACATTCCATAATTGCTCTGTAGGGGTACATGTTGCTAGACCGGCTCACCAACCTGTCCCCCAGTGAAACATCTACCTGTGAAAAAATGGTCGCTATGGGATAATTAATAAGCCCAACCTTGTCAGCAGCAGTAATATTGGCTCCATCTGCACGGGTTATCTGACATCGTAGGTATAAAAGAATATTGTTTAGGTCTAGGTAATCTTCGCCATTACCGGCTATATAGAACTCTAGAGGCCCCGTATCCGAAATGGCTGACAGGGGTGGCACTTCTACATAGATGCTCTTATCAATGCTTGTTTGTGTGTACAGTACAACAAAAAGGTCCAGTTCCAACTTCCTACATTCCTCTGACATGTTGTGTATGAAGGCCATTTTTAAAAAATGTATCTACTTTTTCTCTTAGCCTTCTTGGTCTGCTTTTTCGTCTTCCTCTTTTTTGCAACTGTGACCCAAATGTATGTCAGTCATCTCTTTTTAGACTTAGCCCTACTTGAGACACGCCCCCCTGGAGGCCTTTTCTGTGAGCGCCGCGTCATAACCATAAGGCCTGAACCTTCCTGGTCACCGGTGCTCAAACGACTCGTCACAACTTTATTGACCACATCTTTGGCTATGTTTTTAGCTGCAGACATCAAATGTGGTCTGGCTATGTTGAAACCTTTCTTTAGTCGGGGCAATGCCATACGGAATAAACCTAGAAAAAGTCCTCCAAGACCGCTACCATACATAACACTCGCACCCTTATATGCCGGCAGACCATTACCGGCTTGTGTTGTATAATAGTCTATGTACCTATGGGGGTCTACGTATAGGTTTGACCTTGCCATTTTTTATTTGTGATATCGATGTTTCACTGGCCTGAAATGAAATTTTATGATGGATTTACCGTAAGTGAAGCGTATGTTCTCGTTCTGATCCGATTTCAGCTCAATGGTTATGTTGTGAATGTGCCTCTTGCTGACATGTACGTAGTGTGGCTTCTCATACGAGATTGTGATGACGTCGTTGCTAGACCCTGTTATATGTACACCTCATAGCAAGGGCACAAAACTATTTCCTCTCTGGTAGTCAATAATGTTGGTGTATACATACATTGTGTAAAAGCCCGCATGAATATCGGCGGGGTGTGGCGTTAAGGGTAAATCTGGATCCAAACCCAGCATTCTAGTGTAAATCCCGCACAGCTAGACCAATGAGGGAATAGCTTGGAGCGAAGGTTTAAGCGTGATGTTTTCCGCTGTTGCTGTGGGAAAAGGTAAGAGTTCTGAAACATTACTGTTCTTGCAACCGGATGAGACTGCTTCCTTAGATTCCCGGGATCAGCTAATAATTGACTACATGTCAGAGGCAATAGTACCACTTTGCCTAGTGAACTTTGTTGTGTAACTTGAAATTTTATTTCCAAGGTAAATATCTAGACAGGCATTACTCGGGAGAATGACATAAAAACCTGCTTCCTCCATGGTGACCTAATGTTTTTGCCGGTTCCTGTAAGCTTTTCTACTCTTTTAGACATCAACCACATGACTTGCAGGAATCCAACTGTTAAACTTTTCAGGCCATCCGACCTACTTCACTAAAACAAGCTTCTGATGATTATGCTTTTTCTCAGATACTATTTTTTCAACCTTAAACGTTTTGTCTTTTCCAACTATAACCTTTTGTAATTCCGCCTCATAAAATGTGCCATCAATGCTCGCCCCGTCATAATCCTTCAATCTATATACAGGAGGGATTCTGTGTTGACATCAGCAATAGCCTTCTCGCTGGCTGGGTCGAGGTCTGTATGCAGGATTTCCTGCAGCTTCTCTCTAATATGTGGCTCCTCACGGATCTCTGAAACAAGCGTGTCAACAGCACCCTGTATCCTCACAGGGTCTGGTTTCACTCCGAACGCTTTCAAGGCCTTGGCCAGCAGAGGACTCAGCCACGGTTTCTTCACTTTGGCAAGGAATTTGTCAAAGTGATATGTGAAATAGTGCGCATCCGTTTCAAAGATGTAGCTATGTCTCAGTTGACTGGGGTGGTCAACTTCACATCCGAGACATTTGCTTCTCAGCTGCTTTTCAATAGCGCTGTTCAGAAGGCAGGCGACGATGGCTTTCAACAGCTTAACCATTGGACTTGTAAGACACCCGTCGATTTTGTCTATACGCGCCGACAGGTTTTTTGGTCTGGTATGTTGTACACAGCATGGGCCATCGTACCCTTCGTCTTTGTAGGCCATAGCAATTTCTTCTGTTAAAAAGACAGTTTCGGACTTGTCACAGGTCTCGGCAATGAACAGTTTTTTAGCTGCTTGGAGGGCTGTGACACAAATCACGCTACAAACCCCGGACCAGCTCACAAAATTAGCTACTTTGTACATCATTGACAACATTTTTGTAGCATCGTTTGAATTGAACCCAGTCCTTGTGCTCAAATACCACAGACTCTGTATTTTCACTGGACACCTCCCCCTCACACAGGCTGAAAAGTGTCATTTTTGGTTCCTCGTCAGACGTGTCAATATTACGTATACCCACAACGGCGATAGTCGGAAGCTGTCGCTAGCCACTCCATGTAAAGTGTTTTTGAAGTCTGGACATCGCAGCAAACGGTTTCTTTGGTCGCCGCAGCACAGTCCTGTTGTTGGCCATAACTTCTGGAGAGTTGGGTGTTGAGTTTTCCGAGGTAGACATGCTTCTTTGTAGGTTGGTTACAGGCGACAGCGTTAATGTCTGTTTCGGCTATAGACATGCGCAAAACGTCTGAGCTTTATACAATCCGCGAAGTCTATGGCCAGTATGACATCTGTTCAAATCCTTCAGACATAACACCCCCTCCCCGTGAATTGTACGCATGCGCACTTCTCCAAAATTAAATACACTTTTTAAAGTAACTACAGTTACACAATATAGGCTATATATAATAGCTCAACCCTGGTTAAATTGAAGAGCCCAGCTTTTTACATTCCATTCGATACTAAACAGTAGGCTAGTCTAGCAACTATATTTTAACTTTGTTTTAAAAACGCTAAGTAGCTAGCCTATAGACCTACGGCCTCTGCTAAAATTGTATATGCCCTTGTGCAACTAGTCTACTGAACGGTTTGTTTCATGAGTCTAAGGTTTATTTTCAATATGTATTAATCTATACGTTTTCAATATGTATTAATCTATACATTTTCATTCAATATGTTCTGAACAGCCCGCCAAACCTACACCTGTTCGGATCACTCCGACGTCACACCATCCCGTGAATTCTGTTCATGCGCAGTTCTCCGAAATTAAATACACTTTTTAAAGTAACTACTGTTACACAATATAGGCTACATATAATAGCTCAACCCTGCATGGTTAAAATGTATAACCCATCTTTTTACAAGTCCTTCGATACTAAACAGTCATATTGCCACTAAGTATTACCTTGTGCAAAATACCGAAAGGTATTTCATGAAGCTGACCGCTAAAAACACACATTATAGGGTATGGACTTATACAATACTTTGGAAACGCTTCTTGGACGCCTTTTCAATGGCTTTTCAGCGACATTTTTAGGGGCCTTTTGCGGCCTGTTGGTTTATTTTCTAGGCTTTGCTATCAACCCATGCATTTAATTATTTCGAAAGACCTTTGAAGCACCCCGCTAAAAACCTACACCTGTTCACGTCCCTCAGACAAGGGTTCAAACATTGTGCAAACACGCACGTACGCACCGCTCAGCAGCTGTTTCTAAGCAATCAATTACTTTACGACCCGGTTTGTCACAAGCTGTCTAGCTCTCTCCTTGGTCCATGTAAACGTCCGTCAATTTCATAGGGGGCAGGAAGCGGATAGGACGGGGCGTATCCCTGTTTTATGTATACTCCAATACGGAACCAAATGGTCCCATTTGTGCTGTCACCGTCATGCTGGGAACATCTCTGCAGGCTATAGTCTATAGGCCATCCACGGACCTCCGGGCTCCGCACGGAACCCAAGAATAATGCTAAGTTCCTTTTAGGTTTTGCGTTTTAATTCTGTAAAACGTTACATAGCCTATTCTTTTATTTTTGATTCTTTCTAGTTTTTCTTTGGAGTCCTCCTAGGCTTTCTTTTAGAACACTAACTTGCTTTTTAGATATACCGCTTGGTTATTTTACAGTATTACGACTTACGACGTCACGAAAACAAGTCCCTGGCTACTGTCTCTACGTAGTCATTCACAGACCTCTCTAAAACTTTTAACTGCTTAAGTTTAAGCTGCTCTAACAAGCATTTAAAAAATGGCATGCTTTCTTTCTTTCAGACAACTAACTTGCTTTTTCGATATATTTTTTCACATTTTAACAACCTGCTTGAATTATTTTATTATTCTTTTTGTTACGATCCTGGGGGAGGTTGGACCTAAATGCACGACTAAGGAGGCAGATTCAAAGGAAAGAATATTTATTAAGCTTTGGGGTAGTCCCAAAGCTGTACAGAAAGGAAAACACGGTATCACACAGGAACACAGGCGTCCGATACGGACTGCTCCAAGCCGGAGCTGGACTTGAACTCAGGAACGTGTTCCAAGCCGGAACTGGACTGTACTGGACCGGGAGGTCCACTCAAGGACAGCGTCACTGGAACGGCAAATCTGTTCCAAGCCGGAACTGGACTTTTACAAGCGGTGAACTTCACACCGAGACTGGACTGGAACTGGACCGGGAGGTCCACTCAGGAACTGGATACTTGGAACGGTAATTTGTTCCAAGCCGGAACTGGACTTTTACAAGCGGTGAACTTCACACCGAGACTGGACTGGAACTGGACCGGGAGGTCCACTCAGGAACTGGATACTTGGAACGGTAATTTGTTCCAAGCCGGAACTGGACTTTTACAAGCGGTGAACTTCACACCGAGACTGGACTGGAACTGGACCGGGAGGTCCACTCAGGAACTGGATACTTGGAACGGTAATTTGTTCCAAGCCGGAACGGGACTTTTACAGGCGGTGAACTTCACCCCGGGACTGGACTGGAACTGGAATGGGAGGCCCACTCAGGAACAGGACAGAAAACAGAAGGTGAGTTAGAATAGGAACTGGATTGGAGTTGGACCGGGAGGTATTAACGGGTACTGGACTGAACGTAATGACAGGTAGCCGGCAGACCCCGGCAGGGAAGAGCTGTGTGACGGAGCTCAGGTAGGTCCGGTTGGGGTAGCTGGGTTTGCTGAGGAACCTGGAACCGTAACCGCAGCACTGGAGGTAGCCACGGCCGGACAGGAACCACTGCAGGATTACGAAGCTGTGCAGCCAACTTGGGACGCAACTCGAGCTGGAGTTGGAGGTACCGTAACACACACAGGGATTACACTAGCTACAGACTGGTAGAAGCTGGAACAGCTGGTGATTAGAGGGAGACAGGTTAGAGGCATGCAAGGCAGTAAATTGTTCGGGCTGGATAAATACCGAACTGGAAGACAGGTAAAACGAAAGCTGTGAGGAAATAAACCCACAACCAAACGCTTAGATTTACAGGACCAGAAACGTGGAGACCATACAACGAACAAGGTAAGTTAGATAAAGAGCAGCAAACAGGGTCTGAAGGGTAACACAAGTAATGAACCGACAAAGGAGGGGAGACAGCAGGTGGGTTAAATAGGGGAGTGAAATTGGAACCAATAAAGCACACGTGAGGAATGTAACCGGGAGTGCTTGCTAATTACACAGGTGAGGAATGCAAGCAACGAGAGGGGAAGGCGATAGGCGGAAACTAAAGTGGGAAATCAAGAGAGCGAAACAGAGGGGAAACGCCCAGCCTGCAGCAGAGGGGAAAACACGGACAAAGGAATCCAACAAGACACGGAGGGACATGGCAAAACAGGAAATACGGACTGGATGGGAACGGGACGTCACACTTTTAACACAAACAGTTTTTTTAAAACTTAAAACTATTACTACTAACCTATATATTTATATACCATTACTTTTTCACAATGTTGTTCTAATAAAAAGTACATTCACAAAAAAAAGAAAATGCCAACACATGTTCCCCTCTAAGCATCAATACCCCCCATAAAACCCTTTTCCAATGTTTACAACAACCACCCCAATAAAATGACATCATCATGATGAAAAATACATCCCCCCCTTGAAACAACCCCCACACCACCCCGAATAATACATAATAATTTTAAAAAATATTGAAGAAAAAAACAACATTTATTTTTAATATTTTTATGCATAATTACATTTTTTCATAAACTCATGAATATTAAATAAATTATGCAAATATGCTCATCAATCAAATTTTGACAGAAGCCGAATGCTATTTCTACAGCATACAGCTAACGTGTTGTATGCGTATTGTAGCATTTGCGTGGGTATGCACATATGCGTGTGTTCGTGTGTCGGTGTGTGTGCCACGTGTGCGTTCAGGGAACAACAGAATAACGTGGAGCAAGCTAAGCTCAGGTTGTGACTGTGAGCAGCCAAGTTGGATCTCAGATCTAACATTACTATACATACAGTAAGTTCACGCACTTCGGTCAGGAAATAGTTCTATTTCGTTCCGTCGACCATTAGGGTCGTCAATATGGATGGTCTTCTGGGGCCAGATGCATCGAGACTTTTATACCAGAATTTGTCATGGTCCATGACCTCCGCGTAGTGACGTAATTCCTCCCATAAAGGGGGGAGTGTCACTGCGGAAGTCCTCTTCAATTTTCTCGCCAATGCATATTGAGACATGAGACTGTCTTGTGTCCAGGGTCTTGTGACTTCGGTCGGGGCTACGATTCTTATCGTCCTCCAAAGGCAGTGATAAGCACTTACGAGCGACATCCGCAGATAGCCTTGCTATCTTGCACGGATATCGCCTCTTGGATAATGCGGCGGTAGGCACGTGGTGCTACCACATTTACTGCATTCACTCTAGCGAAACAAGTTACGCGGTGAACAGGTTTGTATGCAGTAAAGTACAGGTTTGTATCTTTCTGCGATTTCATTGATCGAACCTGGGTATGGAGAGTGTACCCCAGTGAGATCTACTACCAAACAATCGGCGAGCTATGGCTCCAGTGATTGATTCTAAGTCTGTACTGGCTACGTGAGCACACCAGTAAGGCTTCCCAATCAGTTATCGCGGTGCTACATCGTTTGGTTTACAAGGCAGAGTACGCATGCTTCGCTACACTATCTGCCTCGATTTTCCTACTAAAGACCACCGCCACGTTCGATTGTCTGCGGCTGCTCTTTTATTTTGCTAACGCATGACATTCTGTTGATCGAACCTGGGCGTGAAAGATGTACCCCAGTGAGATCTGTTACCACACAATTGGTGAGCTACAGCTCCGGTGATTGATTCTAAGTCTGTACTGGCTGTTGCGAGCCCACCAGTAAGGCTTTCCAATTAGCTAGCATGGTGCTATATCGATTGGTTTATAAGGCAGAGTGCGCGTGCTTCGCTACACTATCTGCCTCAGCTTCCCCTACTAAAAACCTTCGCCACGTTTTATTGTCGGCAAGTGCTCTTTATTTTGTTAAGGCATGAGATTCCAGTGATCGAACCTGAGTGTAGAAAGTGTACCCCATTGAGATCTGTTACCACACAATCGGTGAGCTACAGCTCTGGTGATTGATTCTAAGTCTCTACTGGCTGCTGCAAGCCCACCATTAAGGCTTTCCAATCGGTTAGCATGGTGCTATATCAATTGGTTTATAAGGTAGAGTGTGCGTGCTTCGCTACCTGCCTCGACTTCCCTTACTAAAGACCACTGCCACGTTTTATCGTCTGCAGGTGCTCTTTATTGTACTAAGGCATGAGATTCTATTGATCGAACCTGGCCGTGGAAAGTGTACCCCAGTGAGATCTGTTACCATACAAGTGTAGGGAATATTCATTTAAATCTATAGACGGGGGTACCAAAAATATAGGGGACATACCTCTATATTTATACGCGGGGCGTCACTTATGTACTGCGATACGCCACTACCATCCTTATACAACTGGTGGCATGGTTTTGTATAATAAATCAGTCTTATAAAATGTATATATTATTCTCAAAAGAGAATATACTAACTAAAAATGGGTAACTTGAATTACTGGTAATAATTAAATGAATTACCAATAAAATTACACATTAATATACAAACATAATTGTCTTAGCAAAATCACAATATCATGTACTCAGTTGATACCGAATTAATATAAATGATCCAGCTAGAAGGTGAAGGCATTTTGGGGAATCCCTGCGATTGTCACGTGCACTACAGCGCCACCATTGGCTGATTCAGTTCACCACAAGAGCAACATTAATACAGGCAATCTTGGATAAATGTAATAGTTTATTGAACACAAAGTACCAAACAGATCAAGGCACGATTCACTATATAATGTACAACAAACTATGTGTGTGTGTGTGTGTGTGTGTGTGTGTGTGTGTGTGTGTGTGTGTGTGTGTGTGTGGCGCGTTGGGCACATGTGGGGTTTCCATGTTCTCCTGCTTGTGGGGGGTTACCTCGGCCACATGTTCAGAGAGAACAAAGAAACTAAAATGGAGGGAGGTTTGAAACTAGCTTTCGCTGGAGCTAGCTAATGGTGGCGCATGAACATACCATACACAGAGGGGATAGCCGTAAGCTTATCAATGCTTGTGCGTTGAGATCAGCGCACAGTGTTAATATTACGGCTGGTTAGTGTTTAAAGACAGATCACATGCAAGATACGTTCTGTGCATGATGCATTAAACCTAACGCAGCGTTGTGGATGGCTTAAAACCATCCAAAGTAAAACGGTAACACAAAACTTTTACAGAACACACATTAACCTTTCAATAGCAGTTACATACATCCAGTCACAAACATGTTGCTAACTAATAAGCTATGCCCATGTTACAGCCTTACTTGAATTAAAGTTGTCATGGTTATTTGCAGCCTTTGCTTTTCGACGTTTTTAGTTTCCTGTTTGGCATCAAGAATCTATCGGATTTTTTCCGCCTCCATTCCGGTTTTCGCGTCTTGCCCGACAATTATTCCCTTCACCTGTTTCGCGTTTCCTGCGGGCTATAAATACCTCAGGACTTTCCGCACTTCGAGATTGTCTTTGCTATGTAGACATACGAAGTCGGTAAAGGTATAGAAATTTTGGTCGCTGCATTTCTGGTTGTACTAATAGGAAACGCAGCAAGTCCGGTTATAAAGATTTAAGATTAGATTGGTTTTGTCGTTCCTTTCCAATCTTTATAATTTATTATTTTTACCTGTTGCCAGTTGTGTTCAGCTCTTTTTCCACAAGAGCTTTGGCTAACAGGTTTTCTTTTCTATTCCTTTCCTTCACTCATTTTTGTTTTGTGTTTCATTACCTCTTGTTACGCCTAATTATTTTAGTGCGTGAGGTTCTTATGTTAGTTATTCTCGCTGTTTATCGAGATCACCTCAGTTTTTGGAGGTTGTTTTGTTTTGCTTTGTGCTAGGGAAGTTTTGCTCCCTATCCTGTGTTAACCCAGTCCTGGTGCGGATTATTCCGCGTTTTGTGGCTTTTCTCTAGATACGTTTTTAGAAATCCTTATTGGTCGCGTTTGATTCTCCGAACCTTACACTTCCCCTCACAAAAGTCTGTTAAATGGTTTCCTCCATTGGATTGCACACTCACAACGAAAGGGGAAAAAAGGTAGCCCAATCCTGTGGTTGCAGTTCGTAGGGTTGTGATAGATAGGGGAACCGTCCGCCTCATCTTGGGTCCCTGGAACAGGTTTCTTTTGTCGTCAGGGTTGCAGTTTGTACGGGATAATGGAACCGGTCGCATTATATCTCCAGAACTATGCAGCGTCATCCTACTGCAGACCGCTTGCCTCTTTGGGGACTCATCGGCGGTGCTGTGCTGCAGGATCGGGGGGCTGCGTGGTCCGCTTGGTGGTTCTTCTTGACCACCGGGTGCTCGCGTTGCCTCCTTGCGTCTCGTCTCCAGTCCTCCGTGGCCGATAGCCGGGGGGTAGATGAGCCCGCCTCGCTCAGTTGGATCGGTGTCATGGACGACCGTGCTTCCTTGTGGAGCGAAGGCTCTTCCCCGGGCATGCAGGCCGCACAGGGCCTTGAGACGAGACAGTGAAGGCCCTGCCGAATTGAGCGGACGAACTGGGAAGAACTGCGGGAAGCACTAAAACTGGCATGTGTTGCCACTTTTATAAACTTTATGGCCAGTCGCGCATTCCGCTGTGCAGTTTCACGTTACAGTGCGGAAATCACAACTGATACAACATCCTACGTCACTTCCAATGTGGAGGAGGAGCCTCCTGTGGACTGTATGGAATTGTAGTTCTTGTTGTCCCTACACAAGTGGCGAGCTATAGCTCTGGTGCTACATCGATTGGTTTATAAGGCAGAGTATGTGTGCTTCGCTACACTATCTACACGTATGAATAGGAATTCTCTTTCCTTTACAATCTTTCTTTATCCTTTATTCTTTTCACCTGTTGCCACTTGTGTTCAGCTCTTTTGCCACAAGAGCTTTGGCTAACAGGTCTATTTTTTTTCCTTCACTCGTTTTATCGAGTTTTGTTTTGTTTCACCACGTCTTATTACCCATAATTATTTAATGCGTGAGGTTCTTTTGTTAGTTATTCTCACTGTTTATCGAGATCGCCTCAGTTTTTGGAGGTTGCTTTGTTTTGCCTTGTGCAAGAGAAGTTTTGCTCCCGATCCTGTGTTATCTCAGTCCTGGTGCGGCTACTTCTGCGTTTTGAGGCGTATCTCTTTAGATACGCTTTTATAAATCCTTATCGGTCGCGTTTGGTTCTCCGAACATTTCACTCCCCCTTACAGCTACGGCTCCGGTGATTGATTCTAAGTCTGTACTGGCTGTGGCGGCACACCAGTGATGCTTCCCAATCATTTAGTGCGGTGCTACATCGATTGGTTTATAAGACAGAGTGCGCGTGCTTTGCTACACTATCTGCCTCAGCTTCCCCTACTAAAAACCATCGCCACGTTTTATCGTAGGTGAGTGCTCATTATTTGCCTAAGGCAGGAGCGCCTTGTGCACTGAATGTGGGGGAGCCATGGATTGGTTTTGTATAATCTACAAGCTACGGCTCCATTGATTGAATATAAGTCTGTACTGGCTGCGGCGGCACCCTAGTAAGATATTTGGTTGTCCAGATTGAACCTGGGCCTGTGTGTACCCCAGTGAGATCTGATTTCTTACAATCTATCAGCTACGGCTCTGGTGACTGATTTTTAAGTCTGTACTGGCCACATCTGCACCCTAGTAACACTTTTCCAATCGGTGAGTGCAGTGCCTACATCGATTAGTTTATAAGGCAGAAGTATGTGTGATTCGCTACGTTATCTGCCGCGGCTTCCCCTATTAAGAACCACCGCCACGTTTTATCGTCTGCGAGTGCTCATTATTTTTCTAAGGCATGAGCGCCTTGTGCATATGCCTCCCTCGGGCAGAACACCAGCGGCAGTACCCAAATGTAAGAGTACTTCTGTCACCGAGGCCCCTACATGAAAAAAGGGCAAGGCTGGCAAGGGCGAAAACCTGTCTGTGGAAGTTACGTAGCTACGCGCGGCAGCGCAACAGCTGACTGTGATGATTTTGACACCCTTTCTACAGCTGCATCAAACACCTACTTTAGTCAGAGTCGGTCCGAGACAGCAGACCTGACAGAGGGTCGAGAGGAGGCTTGGGTTCCACCAACAGTTAAAGCAGTGGGTTGCTCGACCTCCCTAGAAACCATTCTCCGTGCAGCCTTGGCAAGCATTGGTTGTGATATGCCTCAGGCTAGCACTTTGGGGACATCTAAGGTTTCACCGACGGGCCCCTCAGGGGGCACTATTGGCTATGCCAGCATCAAATGATTTTCTGGCAGAGCTAAATAAAGGCTGGCCACGCTCTAGTATGTATCGGATAGCCAGAGATTGTAGGATGTTTGCGTCCATGTCAGACATGGTGGTCCATGGGCTGGACCGAATGCCCTCTGTGGAACCTGCCATTGTGGCGTTAGTAGTGTTCCCAGAAGAGGCGGTCCGGGCAGACGCCCATGGCCCTAGGCCACAACGCAGAGCAATAGACAATCTACTGTGTAAGGCTTATAGAGCGGCTGCCAGAGCAGTACGAATTGGTAATTCACTGTCATGGCTAATGCTCTCGCAGTTTCAGACGACTGGTCGACACCTCATTGAACGATACGTAGCTACAAGCGTTAGCGTTTATGACCCGTGAATTAGGCTGAGTAATGTCCCTTCTCACTGTGACTCGGCATCAAGTGTTGTTGGCTCAGTCGCCCCTACCAGATGCACAGAAAGAATAATCAGAGTCCGGCCGGGTTGTTCCCGGCCAGGTTTTCACTGAAGCAGCCAGGCACTGGAACGGTCTGTAAAGACAATATGACACAGGGAGCGGCAGATGCCGCCACCCCCCCCCCCCCCCCCTCAACATTTTGGTGTGCGCTGGTCCAAACCAACGGTCAGAAGGGATGCACAACCCGCGTATGGCACGGGAGCTTTTTCGTTGTCTGTCCGCCCGTGTACCGGCACCAGACTTGCGACATAACCCTGTAGGTCCATCTGGCGGTCAGGCCGCCGACACCAGCTGGTGAATTGGAAGGCTCTCATGAGAGAATGGTACTGATCTGAGAGACCTAAATATCTATCTAAAATGATACACTTTTCAGATGCTCCAGACGTTGAATATTATACATGCCGTATGAACAGGAGATTGCTTCGTGGCTGTGGATTTGAAAAATGCATACTTCCACATCCCTATCGGGGTGGAGCATCATCATTCCTACGATTTGCATTCTGGGGTCGGGCATACAAGTTCAATGCCCTCCTGTTTGGTTTGTCTCTAGCCCCATGTGTACTTACTCGCTGCATGAGCGTGGTTCTATCACTGCTCAGGCTGAGGGGACAGAGAATCATACCATACCTAGACGATTGGCTGATATGCGCACAATCGTACGGTATGACGCTCTTACACACTGCCAAAACGTTGGAGCATGTTGCCAGGTTGGGCATCACTGTCGATTATGGCAAGAGCCAGCTGATTCCAATACAGTCAATCGAATACATTGGACTGCTGCTCGGTTCAAAGAGCATGAATGCATCATTGAAGCCCCGTCGCATGACTACGTCGCATGACTTATGGGCCTAATCACGGCCACCTCAGCAGTCATGCCTCTCGGACTCCTGACAGCCAGGCCACTTCAACAATGGTTGAATGCCAAGTTGCTGCACCCCAGGTGGGACCGTCACACCCAAATCAGGGTAACGGATCGATTTTGCAGGCTACTCCGCCCATGGCGACAAGTGAGCCTCCTAAAGGAAGGGGTCCGGATGGGGGTTATACCCTTATGACACGTGGTCTTAACGACAGATGCTTCACTGACCGGTTGGGGGGGGCTGTCTGCCAGCACCCCCCAACTCAGGGGTTATGGTCCCAACTACATCAGTCGGACAATATCAACACATCAGCAGTGTATCACATAAATCAAGACGGTCTGAAGTCCCGCCGATCGTTAGAAGTGACCCAGCATCTGCTAACGTGGGCACTTCCCAGTCTTACCTCTCTGCATGCGGTACACCTACCAGATATTCGGAATGGTACAGTAGATGTTCTATCTTGCCAGGAGATTCATCCCGGCGAATGGCGTCTCCACCCTGAGGCGGTGGAGGAGATATGGCAATGCTCCGGTCATGCTCAGACAGACCTGTTCGCCTCTCAAGGGTTTACTCATTGCCCCAGTGGTTCTCACTGAAAGAGCATTCAAGTCCCCTGGGGATAGATGCATTACCACACGAGAGGCCGGATGGCCTGCTATGCGTGTTTCCACCCGAGTCGCTGATTAATACCACTGCACAGGGGCAGCATGAGCCACCACAAGCTCCTGCTGGTAGCCCCCAGATGGCCGATGAAACCCTGGTTTCCCACGGTCCTCTGCCTTCTTTACGATCCGCCCTGGAAAATTCCAGTTCGGGAGGATCTGTTATCACAAGAGTGGCACTGTTTGCTGAGTGCAGCTCCCTGTCCAGCGGACGTGACTTAACGAGGAGGGCCTATGGGTATATGTGGCAGCCATTGAACACATGGTGCTTACGGGAAGGTGCGGACCACGTACACTGTCCGATTCCTGTACTATTGGACTTCTTACATTCCTTACTTGATAACAGGAAAGCAGCCAGCACACTGAAAACCTATGCGGCTGCCATATCCAGCAGGCATGTCTGGGTACATAACAAGCCTGCAGGGAGCCAGTACCTGGTCAGCTGGTTCCTGAAGGGTGCCCGGCGGCTGAGACCTGCGAGGTCACTGGTAGCTCCCTCCTGGGATCTCCCCTTGGTGTTGAGAGCACTCACGGTTCAGCCTTATGAGCCTCTCGAGATGATCAGCCTTAAAGGGATATTTCACCTTCGTGTGACAGAAGTAATTTTCTGGAGCCTACCCCATTATATTTGCATAGCGTGAATACTAGCAACGTCAGCTGTCCCTGCTGACCGTTAAACGGCATCCCCGGTAGTCGTTTCACCGTACCTTTTCACAGTCATGTTCTCTTTTATCGATGTATTATCTGCCAAAGTTAGTGTGTGCTTTAAAACGATTCATTTTGTTGAGGTCACGAAAATGAATGGGAGAGAATGGGGAGCCTGACAACTGAGACTACTGGGGATTTCATACTTTTTACTCTGCTATAATTAGCCCAGCCATTTATGCCATCTCATTTTAGCAAAATTTGTTGATAAACTCGTGAATGACAATTTAGGACGTGAAAGCATATCCTACTTGAGCTACATAGAAAATATTTTATTCTAATCTACGAGTGAACCGGCACTGAACCGGAACCTGTGCATCAGTCTTTCAGGCACGGAGGTGCCCACACAAAATTAATTATGTCTTCTATCTCCATTTAGCATACGACTTTACTGCTTTCTGTGGTGCTTTACTGTTACCTGGGAATTAGGTATAGCTAATCGCTGTTCTCCAGCCATAGTTTGCAAATTAGTTGGTTAGCTCAGCTAGTTTCTGTGAATGCGCGGGTGGAACCTTAGTGGAAGCTTTCATATGCTTGCAGTTGATTGGAAAAACCTGTGAACTTTTAATTTGGAAACTTTGTTTCTGAGGTTTTTAATTGTGGCTTCCTGTGGTCTAGGTTTGCGTTGCTCTCGTTATGAATTCAAAATTACGGTGATCGTTGACACTACGGCGATAACTAAAAAACTAACTATAACTATAACAATGGAAAATTTCTCACGCGTCCGCACTACAACTTTTTATCGTTCCTAATTTCCAGCAAATGAAAACGCAAGTGTCTATGCTATCTTACACCCAGCGCAGGGTTCATTATAACGCCTAGCGCTCACGTCGTTTAAATACCATGTATTCTTGCGCCGATTACAAGTGAACTGGGCGTGTTGGTCTTAAGATGACGAGTGGCCAGGATAATTTTTGGCGTATTGCTATCTTGAGCCAGCAGAAAGCGCCTGCGCTAAAACCACCACAAACCTGGTCTAAAGTCATGTCGCAGTTGTTTACATGTTATTTTAATGGTGCATATAAGTGCGCCTACATAGGCGTGTTCACAACGTGCACCCTTCTTTCTGTTACACACAGGGGCGCGCACAAGCATGACTAAAAATATCAAGATTACAATGTGAAATATTATTGTGTAGGCTATATCAAAAAATGCATAATGATAAAAGGGTCCATAGGTCAAATACCACATACCTGTCCCTCAGCTAAAGGAAATGCTGCATTAAATTGCTTTCAGCCCACTCCATCAACATCCAGGCGATGTGCGATGGTACGTGTAAAGTTACATGTATAGACTATTCGCAATTATCCTGGATCAAGGTATGACTTAGCCTGTATTAGCTAATAATTCCTGTAATCTTCTGGGGGGATAATCATCTGTTACGGGACAATGGCTATCCATTAAAAATGGCTTTCCATTTGCTGATAACATATCAAGCCTAATGCGTGAATTGTAATCATGCGCACTGCAATAGACAGACATTTGAGTTCTGAAAATGTGCTTCAGATGTCATTACAATACAGCTCTCTAGGCCTACAGCCTGTAAGTAAATAGAACGGTTTTGACTGAAAAAAGTTCAAAACCTTGTCCAGTGAATATTGCATTTATTGTTTTTCAAATAGCCGAGGCTACTGCGGATTCGCTGTGCATAAGGTTTTTTTAATAGCATACGGTTAAAAAACGGAGATAAATGTCACCATGTTAACTGAATTTGAAACGTATTCTTCGTCCTTCATATTTTTAAAACAACCTGGTCTCACAGCCCATTCGTATCTATTCTACGAAATTCCAGTCCCCGAAAATTCGCACTTATTTTACGAATCAGAGATTACACACCACGTGACTTTACGATTTTCTCCGATGAATTACGAGACAAAACGGAGATCCACCATTTTTATTTCACGGTCAAATAAAGCGAATGGGTAAGCTGCCGGTATTGTACTTATAGTTTATACTTATCGTTATAGTACATTCATAGAATACTTTTCTTATTTCTTAATTGTATTTTAATGCAATATGATGTATAATTCTCGAGCTTCTTCGTCTCTGCTTTATCTGTGTGGGTTGCTATTTATAGGCTAGTCTTGTAGGCTATTACTTGCATTACTAGTTGAAGTTAGCTAGGTCTGTTCAGATCAGTGCATACTGCATAGGCTGCAATATGATTATTAATCGATTTAGCTTGTGAGCTAGCCATCAGAGCGTGTCGTTTTCGGTTCTTTTGAGACGTATAACATGAGAAAACCGAGTATATCTGTAAGGGAAACAACCGCGTATCCCCGTTAACTTCTGTAATGAACTGCGATTCCCATGATTCTGTGCGCTGTCTGTGTGTATTGCCCATAGACTGCAGAGACGTGACGGGTTGACCACTGAATCGGCTTTGTGCCCCAATGAGCAGCTCCCATAGGAATCCATGGAACCGGTAAGCAGAAGCTGCCTCCAGTTCTTTTTTTTATCTCGATGGTTGAACTTCATTCATAAAACCAACAAAAAAAAGTCTGCCAGTCTGCAAATAACAGGATTCCTAAATGCTATATGCAAATCCCATATGCAAAAGGTCTGTAAAAATCTTATAAAAATCACATATGCCATATACAAAACTTAAATAAAATAAATATGTGGTAGAGAGCTAGCTTATACATTTCATGCTAAAATTAAATAGTTCCGTAACACATGGTACTCCTTATAAAAAAAACATTGAGAGATTGTACAATTGTACAAGAATTGTATAGAAATATATAATATAATAGGCTACTAATCAACATGCTTTTTTATAAAAACTTTGCAAGTATGATCATATATGATTTTTACAGACCTTTTGCATATGGGATTACCTTCGTAAGCATTTAGGAATCCTGATATTTGCAGACTGGCAGACTTTTTTTTGTTGTTGTTAGTTTAAGCCAACACAATCTCTCAAGCATGGTACACAGCAGATATAGAATGTACAAAATACGCACTGTTGTTATTTATAATAATAATAATAATAATGCAATTTTATTTAAAGCTTTTTTTTACAGCAAAATCCTATTACACAGTTAAAGTAAAAATATATAAAAACAATGGATAAATAAAACAAAAGACTTATTAAAATGAACATGAAAAAATTCTCAAATCCAGAAGCTTGAGAAGTAATGGTATATAATGTAAGGAAGACTTAAAATGCAGTAATTAGACTATCAGTTTCCTTTTCAATTTAGAATTAAACTAATTTTGTAGGCTGATAACAACAACGATAATTTTCCATGCCAAATAAGCGTTCACGCGCGGCTCTCAAGCCTACAATACTTCGGCATAACCACCAGGTAATGTGCGTATGTCAAGTGAAGACCTGACATGGAGCTACGACCATTTCCACGGTCAAATGGAGTCACGTTGAAATTTTATAAATCACTACTTTGTCGTGATTTTTTACGTACGCCACACGTAAGATCAAATTTGATCGAAAGTACTTTTTATAAATGAGGCCCCTGGTCTTGGCCTTTCTGACCATCTTCTGGTGTAGACTCAAGACTCGCCTGTTTAGATTGCATCTTTGCTCCCTGAATTAATTGTTAGCATGCAAGTCTTGCTTTTTGAAATAGCATTTTAGGGGTATGTTAACAGTGATTTATACATCAACACTTGCCATGTTACTGACATTTTGGTTAATGTATTATTTAGACTTGTACTGTTTTTTTTCAGTATACCATTCCCTCATTCCCCCTCTACCTAACAGGTTAAGGAGAGGATATCAGCCTGCCTGGCTGACATTTCTATGTGGATGGTGTAGGGACAATAAGAACTACAAGTCCATACAGTCCACAGGAGGCTCCTCCTCCACGTTGGAAGTGACGTAGGACGTTGTACCAGTTGTGATTTCCGCACTGTAACGTGATCCTGCACAGCGGAATGCGCGACTGGCAATAAAGTTTATATGTAGGGGCAACACAGCCAGTTCTACCGAGTTCTTCCCGCAGTTTTCTTCCGGGCCAGTTGTCCGCTGAACGTGTCTCGTCTCTGGGCCCGTGAGGCCTGGAGCACGCCTGGGGTCCGAGCCCTCGCTCTACAGGAAGCATCGGCAGCCCGTGGCGCCGACCCCACCGAGCGAGGCGGGCTCATCTACCCCCGGCTATCGGCCACGGAGGACCGGAGACGAGGCGCAAGGAGGCAACGCGAGCACCCGGTGGTCAAGAAGAACCAGCAAGCGGACCATGCAGCCACTGATCCTGTAGCAGAGCACCGCCAGTGAGTCCCCAAAGAGGCAAGCGGTCTGCAGTAGGATGGCGCTGCATAGTTCGGGAGAGATAATGCGACCGGTTCCATTATCCCGTAAGAACGACCAAAGAAAGCTGTTCCAGGGACCCAAGATGAGGCGGACGTTTCCCCTATCTTCCACAACCCCTGCGAACTCACCACAACAGAATCAGGGCGACCAGATTTCCCCTTTTCACTGTGAGTGTGCGATCCTACGGAGGAACCAATTTAACGGACTTTAATTCAAGTAAGGCTGTAACATGGGCAATAGCATATTAGTTAGCAAAAGAAACATGTTTGTGACTGGATGTATGTAACTGCTATTGAAAGGTTAATGTGTTCTGTAAAAGTTTTGTGTTACCGTTTTACTTTGGATGGTGTTATGCCATCCACCGCGCTGCGTTAGGTTTAATGCATCCACGCACAGAGCGTATCTTGCATGCGATCTATCTTTAAACACTAACCAGCCGTAATCCTAACACTGCACGCTGATCTCAACGCACACGCATTTAAGCTTACGGCTATCCCTTATGTGTGTGGTATGGTTCATGCGCCGCCATTATTAGCTAGCTCCAGCAAAAGCTAGTTTCAAACCTCCCTCCAGCTTAGTTTCTTTGTTCTCATTGAACACGTGTCCGTGGCAACCCCCACACGTAGGAGAACATGGAAATTCCACACACGCCCAACGCGACACACACACACACACACACACACACACACACATAGTTTGTTGTACATTATAGTAGTGAATCGTGCCTTGCTCTGTTTGGTACTTTGTGTTCAATAAACTATTACATTTATCCAAGATTGCCTGTATTAATGTTGCTCTTGTGTTGAACTGAATCAGCCAATGCTAATCGCAGGGATTCCCCAAAATGCCTTCACCTTCTAGCTGGATCATTTATATTAATTCGGTATCAACTGAGTACATGATATTGTGATTTTGCTAAGACAATTATTAATGTGTAATTTTATTGGTAATTAATTTAATTATTAATTCAAGTTACCCATTTTTAGTTAGTATATTCTCTTTTGAGAATAATATATAAATTTTATGAGACTGATTTATAATACAAAACCATGCCACCAGTTGTATAAGGATGGTAGTGGCGTATCGCAGTACATAAGTGACGCCCCGTGTATAAATAGAGGTATGTCCCCTACATTTTTGGTGCCCCGCGTACGGACTCTGATGATTGAGAGATCATGTTACTGATCAACTTGCTCACTGCTATCAGACTCGTACCTGGTCGCTATATTTTTGGTGCCTCGTGTATTAATTAATTGAATATTCCCCATATTTATGGTGCCCCGTCCGAGGATAGTCAAGACTGAAACGGCCTGGTTTAATGGACCTGGTTCTACTGACTAAAGGACGTAAAGGGGGTATTGATTAAATACATAATTGGTACCCGTCCGAGTATAGTCAAGACTGAAACGGCCTGGTTTAATAAACCTGGTTCTACTGACTAAAGGACGTAAAGGGGGTATTGATTAAATACATAATTGGTACCCGTCCGACGATAGTCAAGACTGAAATGGCCTGGTTTAATAAACCTGGTTCTACTGACTAAAGGACGTAAAGGGGGTATTGATTAAATACATATTTGGTTCCCCGTGGTGAGGATAGCATTTGGCTCTATTCCACGTTTTTGTGATATCAAAACTATTCCATCTCAGAGCTAGACTCCTAATCTAATATAGAACCTAGCTAGATGACAAATTCCGAACAACCACTAGAGGGTGCTCTCGCTATATTGAAAGAACTGGTGCTCCCAGCCTTTGTCTAGACACGTCCCTGTATTCACCAATACTGTGGGATTTTGCGGCAGTTACATGGCCTCACTGCAATTGTAACTTTGGACCCGTAGCTAATCTGTACTGCAGCCAGCAAGCAACATAGTGAATATATACATTTTGAGTGTGTAATGTACTAGCAGTATACGCAAACCACTGCTGTGCCGAGTGTGACTTCTACAAGTGCACTCATTTAGTACCACTTTGAATTATATATTCAGATAGTTACTGTACAGTCTGCAGTTATGGGACCCGTTTCCGTGGAACGGTTCTTGTATTGTTTAAGCCAAGGCCTATCTCCCAGCTATTTAGACTTCCAAAGTAAGCTAAACCTTAATGACTGTAGCACAGAAATTTTCAATTTAATTAATGAGAAGCGTGAGCACGGTGTGTGGTTCCCGGACCCATTGCTATCCAGCTTGATCTTGAATTTCTCCAGGCAAGCCAGCCTTGCCCTCCTTAACAATGAGGAACTAAGCCGAGAGATTATAAACCTTAGACAGCAAAACACCAGTATCCTCAATGAGCTCCATACTGTTAGCAAGAAAGCCATGCAGTATCTAGGAGATTTGCATTCAGCTGAAACAAATCTCTGCTCTTACCGTGAGGAACTGTTGAGGCTAAAAGGTGAACAACCTGCGCTACTGCAGTCACATGTTTCCCCAGGTTTGCTGTCCCCAGTTTCAATCCCATCTTCCCTGAGTAAAGCCACTTACTCTGAACCTTGTGAACAGGGGAAAGGGGGGTCCAATCTTGATTCTGGTTTCTCTAGTCAGGATTCGTCTGCTTCTTCTGACCGAGACTTCTCAGTCTATTCTAAACAAGAGTGCTGTAACCATTTGTGTCGAGGCGCATTTGTCTCACCTCCACTGTGCCAGGAAGAAGTGAGCTGCTTCCCGTTGCCAGCACTTTCCTATCACAGGAAGGAAGGAAGGCAGGTAATTCCCCCTAGAGACAGGGAACACAAAACATGCTCCCCTGCCATCCCCTCTCAATCAGAGAGAGTTTGTAGAGAACCTCATGCTTTCTCCACCAGTTGTAAGAAGCATGAAAGCTACTTTCCTAGTCTGGATTCTCAACCAGACAGAGGGTACCACACCCAAGCTGAACCACCTTCTCATTTTAATGAAGTTTCAGCCTTGCCTTCTTCAAGCAGGCTGACACATGAGAACACAGAGGGTCTTAGATGGAAACACCTTGAATGTATTGCAAAGGATGTAGATTGCTTTGACCCTGAAACCCCAGGTCATGACATTGAAGGCTATCTACGGCAAGTTAATTATGCTCTCATGGACTTGCCCATGGCAACTGAGCGGGAAAAGATTAAACTGATAGAGAAGACTTCCTTGAGAGAGGTTCGTGCGTTCATTAGAATGCAACCCTCTTCCATCCGCAACAGCTATTCTGAACTCTGCAATGCACTCGTAGCGGAATATTTACCCTGGTTTGATGAGGCAACAGCCCTGATTCAAGCCACAGGTATAAAGCACGGTCGCACCGAGCGCCCCCGGGAATACTTTAAACGTTTGAAACATGCGTTCTTCCAGGGCAGAAATTGGCCAGGTTTAGAGGAAAATCAAGCATTCAAATCTCTCTTCTTACACAACCTCCACCCCTGTATTCGAACTCATGTTGTTTTGTCCTCCAAGGAAAAACATTCCATGTGTGAAATTCGGGATGAGGCTCAGATCGCGTGGGACACCTTGCGCATTGTGCCTGCAGATGACAAAATTAAGGATAGTCCAAACGCTCCTAATAACTCCCTTAGTACCTCCCAGCGCACAACGTCGGCGTCTAAGACCTACAGTCAGCAGATTAAGAGAACATTTTCTCCAAAAAGTTGTCACGGTCATTGCTCACGCTCCGATGCTAGTAGCAACTGGAGAGAAGATAGGGTAGATAGCGGTGTTTGACCCAGCCAGTGCTTCTCACCAAAGCACACTGGTAAGGGGGGAAAGTGAAACATCACTTTTCCTATTTTCCCTGTCAGCACACCTACCTTACCGAAAGGGGGGGTGCATAATTAGTCCACATCTGCTTACCTTTCAAACCTTCCCCTCTGGACACCTAAACTAACACTTCTATTCCTAAACCCCAACCTCGGCTTTCCATCTCCCTCAATTGGTCATTGTTCATGAGTTGATGTTAGCCAGTTAGTCTTATGAACTGCCTGGATGTTTGACAGTCGTATGAACTACCAGGACATTGCCCTCAACACACTGTCTTTATTAACTTGTGACAAACCCTGTTACAGGAGGACTATTGGTTTACCTTGGACTGTTGGAACAACTTTGTGCTTCCAAGAAAGGCTTCTGTCCCTCTTGGAAACAAAGGGGGGGATGTAGGGACCAATAGCCAGCTGACAGTCCTTACACAAACACTGACTGTCACTTTAAAGAACATGGAGGCGCGTCTGATGACGTCATCTGCGCGCGCAGCATTTAAAATCCTCATCACACAGTGAACCGGTGTGAAGGCTCCCTTCCCCCCACCAAGTTAATAAAACTCAGTGATGACCACCGCCTTTTCTCTTCTCGCCCTTGCATCCAGCGGACTTGGTCACTTTTCCCTGAGACTCCCACTACACGGTGGAGTTCACAGAGCTCTGGAACTCCCACAATTCTGTGGAGTTCTCCTAATACTGAGGTTCACAGAGCGCAGAGGATTGCTGAGAATCTTTCTGTGAAAACACAGAGAACGTGGCTCTCCAAGGGGCCGCTGACTTAGCTCGCCTTGCGGTGACTAAGTTTACTTCATCCCACGTGTGAACTAGCGTGCGTGTAGCACTGCGCTAGCTGACCACAAGAAACTTCAGCAAAACGAACTTTACAAACAGCGAGAGGGACACCCCCCAGACGAGGAGACCAGCTGTCATCGCCACCCACGCCGCGAAAAGGACACCGGCTCGGACTGCTGGAAAACCACGACCGTGTGTTCCCAGGAGCACAACAGCGACCACCGGAGACGACAACACGGGTGGAAGGATCTCCGTAAGACTGACTAAGCATCACAGGCAGTAGTTACGGTTTAGTTTAGTCTTATTGGGTTCATGTGAATCTGTGGTTATATCTGTGTTTACTGTTTATTTTAATGAGTTCTGTTCACCGTGTTTACCCTGTTCGAATTGGCTACCTACATAGAGTAACACCACCCACGTGGTTCCTCTCTTCTTGCATGCTAATTCTTCATTCAACTCTCCACATTACTAACAATATTAATATAGTCGGTATTTCAGTGAGTAACGAGTCATTTGGTGAATGTAACGTTATCAGTTAGGAGCTGCAGTTTCGCGTCCGTCTTCTTCACTGCTAGGACCGATACTTCATTGTAGCTAAGCTAGGTTATTCAACCACGCCGATACTACCGTGCTGTACAGACCTACACACGAAGTTTTCTCTCCTTTGTTCAGAGACAAAGGACACGTGCGCAGACGCGCGCGCGCACACACACGCACACACACAGTTAGCCTAGCCTTCCCATATTAGATTAGTTTGATTTCACTGTATTTTTACATGTTTGTTTAATAAATGATATTATTAAACCCGTGTCTGTTTTGATGTTGCGTAAACGTGAGAATCTGAGCCAAAATAGTCTATTCAAGAACTCCATCCTTCAGATTATCTATTAAATCTTTGATTTAATTACATTTGTCCACTAATATTTGTAATTTTGATTATTAATTGAAGTTCCAAATTTATGGTTAAATATTTTAGATAATGGTAATTTTATGAGACTGATTACTAATTGCGGTTATACTGCTACACCTACAGAGGTGGTGCCTTGTATAAGGATATAGAGGTATGTCCCCTACAATGGCTACTCATCACCTGAAGCTCAACCTTCACAATACGGAACTGCGCTTCATACCTCACAGAACCTCCCCACTGCAAGCCCTCTCCATCACCCTCGACGGTACTATGGTGGCTGCCTCGCGCTCTGCAAGGAACCTGGGGATGGTCCTGGATGACCAGCTGGACTTCATGGAGCACATCAGGGCAACAGCACGGTCCTGCAGGTTCCTCCTGTACAACATCAGGAGGATTCGACCATACCTGACCACCTACTCGGCCCAGTTTCTCGTCCAGACCATGGTTATCTCACGTCTGGATTACTCCTCACAAAGTTTTCACACATCACCCCCCTGCTGAGGTCAGTCCACTGGCTGCCGGTCGCCGCCAGGATCAGGTTCAAAGTTCTGACCCTGGCCTACGCTGCAGCCAAAAGGACAAGCCCTTCCTACCTGCAAGACATAATACAACACTAAACTCCAGCTCGACCACTTCACTCGGACTGCGGAGCTTCTCCACCCTAGCTCCCCAGTGGTGGAACGAACTGTTCACTCCTCTACGTTCTGATCAAACACTGCCTGCACACCTCTTCAGACTCCACCTTGACTGTTTTTCACTTGTTTCCTGTTCCTTAATTCTTTGTTGATTTTATAGTTTATAATGTCTTGTTGTCTTAGCCATAGCTTACTGTGTACTATACTCAATGTTCATGACTATGGATAGCTGCTATGTTATGATAAGAAATTAGCTCTATCTGAACTGATGTAATTGACCTTCGGTATGCACTTATTGTGCGTCGCTTTGGATAAAAGCATCTGCCAAATGAATGTAATGTAAATAAAGTTTATTATTATTATTATTATTATTTTATGCAAACTTATGCACTTTTTGCCTTATAAGTCGCTCCGTATAAGCGCATCTGCCAAATTAATAAATGTCTGTATTGATACACTTCTGTAATGTGATGGACCCTTTCTAGATTAAATAAGCTAAATGTCCAGCTAATAAAAGCTTGAAGACGCTGAAGTTCAATACGTCTCTGAGTGAATTAATACAAAATTTATTTTACAGTGCATTGTGTACGCTATATATTGATGTATTGTAAATGATCTCTTCTCTTTCAAAACCCGATGGCCAATATACAGCATATAGTAATAATGTTTGTCATCATCTCATATCGATTACAATGAAAACACCAATTTAAAATGGGTAGAAAATTATTTTTATATAATTACCAATAAAATCTCAGATCATGGGATCGACTACATTAACATTTTTATTTTTTTAAATATTTTTTTATTTTTTTATTTTTTTTTACATACAGCTGACACCCTTGTCATTATGTATTTAAAGGGAATTTGGAAGGCATTATAAATGTCTAGAAGTATACATCTAAGATAATTATCTAAGTATTAAAAGTTGGGTTCATGTGAGTAGCGTGATCCCATTCGCAATAAACGGAGGGCATCTTCATGTGTGTTTACGGTTGTATCAAGCGGAACTACATTTCGGCGCCATTTTATTGCTTCACGCTAAGGAAAGTATTGCTGGGAATTGTAGTTTGTTTTGTGCAAATTTATTTCCTATATATGTAATTATCTAGGAATTGCTAATGTATTATCTAGCTGGCAAGCCAGTTATGCTAGCTACGTTCAACCAGATCTAGGTACCTAGGTAGCTACGCGTGCTTTAGCTGTTGGTAGACAGTCTATTAATTATATATATTTAAATATTAATAGCTATTGATAGTCCAAAGTAGATGGCAGTTCTCTATCCGTCATTATGTCATTAAACTGCAATTTTCTGGCATGTTGACCACCCTGACATGGATTAATTAGAATATAAATATACCCAAATTGGAAACTATGAAATTAAATACAAGAGCTATGGAAGGGTCAAAGGTCACAACAGTAGGATTAGGGTTATGGGTTCCTTAAAATCTAGAGGCTTGAAATTCGGAAGTATGAATATATCCATGGCCTACATTGCATAAGCAGAAGAACAGACCCCTAGCACACATAGAAGCTCTATAGCACCACCTACAAATATCAATTTCTTTTTTACTTTGACTCCTCCTACCTGAAGCACAAAGGCAGCCAAGCCTCCCAAATTTAGTATACAAGGACATCTCAGCACCCCCTATGACATATATATTTGCATGTAAGCATAAATTAAACTTGTCCTAATTAATTTGACTAATGATGAAAAATAGGTCTATGAAGGCTGTTAGAATGTTCATAGGTCATTTTGGGTTACTGCTGAACACTGCACTCAAAATCGTAGAAGCATGAAATTTTGCTAACTGAGTCTCATCGGGGCCTCTAGCATGCACATCAAAAACCAGACCCCTAGCATGCACACAGACTCTGTAGCGCCCCCTTGAAAATGTGATTTTTGAACATTTTGGGCACTCGCCATTTGTACACCGAATGATGTATCATGCTGAAATGTCGGAATCTAGACCACCTCTAGACATACTACAAATAATATCAGAACCAGATCTCTAGCTAAAAAAAAAAAAAGTGCAGTATATGCTTTCGACAGGGGGCGCCACTTAAATTTCAGAATTAATGTACAACACTCTCCGAGGTGATTCTTAGGATCAAGCAGAGTCAGAAAACATCAGTCATAAGAACATTTCAGTAAAAATGACAATATAGGACTGCCATCTACTTTTGACTATTAATATTAAGCTATTAATATTGAAAATTTATATCCTAACTGTCTACCAGCAGCTAAAACACGCGTAGCTAGCTAGGTACCTAGATCTGGTTGAACGTAGCTAGCATAACTGGCTTGCTAGGTAGATAATACATTAGCAATTCCTAGATAATTACGTATACAGGGAATATATTTGCACAAAAAAAACTACAATTCCCAGTAATACTTTCCTTAGCGTAAAGCAATAAAATGGCGCCGAAATGTAGTTCCGCTTGATACAACCGTAAACACACACGAAGATGCCCTCCGTTTATTGCGAATGGGATCACGCTACTCACATAACCCAACTTTTAATACTTAGATAATTATCTTAGATACTTCTAGACATTTATAATGCCTTCCAAATCCAGCAGGTTGATAATTAATAAGCAGACAGTAGTGAACAGCATGCAGTAGCCTAGTGTGAAAGCTTTGTAGGAATTAAAGCATTCCCTTTAAATACATAAAAATGACAAGGGTGTCAGCTGTATGTAAAAAATATATATATTTAAAAAAGAAAACTGTTAATGTAGTCTATCCCATGATCTGAGATTTTATTGGTAATTATATAAAAATAATTTTCTACCCATTTTAAATTGGTGTTTTCATTGTAATAAATACCAGATGTTGTGGTATATACAATTTCTAACTTTTATATGACTAAAATGATAAACATTATTATTACTATATGCTGTATATTGGCCATCAGGCTTTTAAAGAGAAGAGATAATTTACAATACATCAATATATAGTGTACACAATGCACTATAAAATAAATTTTGTATTAATTCTCTCAGAGACGTATTGAACTTCAGCGTCTTCAAGCTTTTATTAGCTGGACATTTAGCTTATTTAATCTAGAAAGGGTCCATCACATTACAGAAGTGTATCAATACAGACATTTATTAATTTGGCAGATGCGCTTATACAGAGCGACTTACAAGGCAAAAAGTGCATAAGTTTGCATAAAATAATAATAATAATAATAAACTATTTACATTACATTCATTTGGCAGATGCTTTTATCCAAAGTGACGCACAATAAGTGCATACCGAAGGTCAATGACATCAGTTCAGATAGAGCTAATTTCTTATCATAACATAGCAGCTATCCATAGTCATGAACATTGAGTATAGTACACAGTAAGCTATGGCTAAAACAAGACATTATAAACTATAAAATCAACAAATAATTAAGGAACAGGAAACAAGCGAAAAACAGTCAAGGTGGAGTCTGAAGAGGTGTGCAGGCAGTGTTTGATCAGAACGTAGAGGAGTGAACAGTTCATTCCACCACTGGGGAGCTAGGGTGGAGAAGCTCCGCAGTCCGGACGAGCAGAGCGAAGTGGTCGAGCTGGAGTTTAGTGTTGTATTATGTCTTGCAGGTAGGAAGGGCTTGTCCTTTTGGCTGCAGCGTAGGCCAGGGTCAGAACTTTGAACCTGATCCTGGCGGCAACCAGCAGCCAGTGGACTGAGCTCAGCAGGGGGGTGATGTGTGAACTTTGGGAGGAGTAATCCAGGCGTGAGATAACCATTGTCTGGACGAGAAGCAGGGTCGAGTAGGTGGTCAGGTATGGTCAAATCCTCCTGATGTTGTACAGGAGGAACCTGCAGGACCGTGATGTTGCCCTGATGTGCTCCAGGAAGTCCAGCTGGTCATCCAGGACCATCCCCAGGTTCCTTGCAGAGCGGGAGGCAGCCACCATAGTACCGTCGACGGTGATGGAGAGTGCTTGCAGTGGGGAGGTCCTGTGAGGTATGAAGCGCAGTTCCGTATTGTGAAGGTTGAGCTTCAGGTGATGAGTAGCCATCCACATAGAAATGTCAGCCAGGCAGGCTGATATCCTCTCCTTAACCTGTTAGGTAGAGGTGGAATGAGAAATAGTGCTATATAAGAGAAATGTCCAATAAAAAAACAATGGTATACTGAAAAAAAAACAGTACAAGTCTAAATAATACATTAACCAAAATGTCAGTAACATGGCAAGTGTTGATGTATAAATCACTGTTAACATGCCCCTAAAATGCTATTTCAAAAAGCAAGACTTGCATGCTAACAATTCATTCAGGGAGCAAAGATGCAAACTAAACAGGAGAGTCCTGAGCCTACGCCAGAAGCTGGTCAGAAGGGCAGAAGGGCCAAGACCAGGGGCCTCATTTATAAAAAGTACTTTCGATCAAATTTGATCTTACGTGTGGCATACGTAAAAAATCACGACAAAGTAGTGATTTATAAAATTTCAACGTGACTCCATTTGACCGTGGAAATGGTCGTAGCTCAACGTCAGGTCTTCACTTGACATACGCACATTACCTGGTGGTTATGCCGAAGCATTGTAGGCTTGAGAGCCGCGCGTGAACGCTTATTTGGCATGGAAAATTATCGTTGTTGTTATCAGCCTACAAAATTAGTTTAATTCTAAATTGAAAAGGAAACTGATAGTCTAATTACTGAATTTTAAGTCTTCCTTACATTATATACCATTATTATTGCATTGCTTCTCAAGCTTCTGGATTTGATAATTTTTTTCCTGTTCATTTTAATAAGTCTTTTGTTTTATTTATCCATTGTTTTTATATATTTTACTTTAACAGTCTGCAAATATCAGGATTCCTAAATGCTTACGAAGGTAATCCCATATGCAAAAGGTCTGTAAAAATCATATATGATCATACTTGCAAAGTTTTTATAAAAAGCATGTTGATTAGTAGCCTATTATATTATATATTTCTATACAATTCTTATACAATCTCCCAATGTTTTTTTATAAGGAGTACCATGTGTTACGGAACTATTTAATTTTAGCATGAAATGTATAAGCTAGCTCTCTACCACATATTTATTTTATTTAAGTTTTGTATATGGCATATGTGATTTTTATAAGATTTTTACAGACCTTTTGCATATGGGATTTGCATATAGCATTTAGGAATCCTGTTATTTGCAGACTGGCAGACTTTTTTTGTTGGTTTTATGAATGAAGTTCAACCATCGAGATAAAAAAAAAGAACTGGAGGAAGCTTCCGCTTACCGGTTCCATGGATTCCTATGGGAGCTGCTCATTGGGGCACAAAGCCGATTCATTGGTCAACCCGTCACGTCTCTGCAGTCTATCTATGGGCAATACACACAGACAGCGCACAGAATCATGGGAATCGCAGTTCATTACAGAAGTTAAAGGGGAGACGCGGTTGTTTCTCTTACAGATATACTCGGTTTTCTCATGTTATACGTCTCAAAAGAACCGAAAACGACACGCTCTGATGGCTAGCTCACAAGCTAAATCGATTAATAATCATATTGCAGCCTATGCAGTATGCACTGATCTGAACAGACCTAGCTAACTTCAACTAGTAATGCAAGTAATAGCCTACAAGACTAGCCTATAAATAGCAACCCACACAGATAAAGCAGAGACGAAGAAGCTCATTAAAATACAATTACGAAATAAGAAAAGTATTCTATGAATGTACTATAACGATAAGTATAAACTATAAGTACAATACCGGCAGCTTACCCACTCGCTTTATTTGACCGTGAAATAAAAATGGTGGATCTCCGTTTTGTCTCGTAATTCATCGGAGAAAATCGTAAAGTCACGTGGTGTGTAATCTCTGATTCGTAAAATAAGTACGAATTTTCGGGGACTGGAATTTCGTAGAACAGATACGAATGGGCTGTGAGACCAGGTTGTTTAAAATGACCAAATGACGTTGGTTTCCATACTCTCAGCTTAATAAAACCCCGCTGATTTCACCTGTTATTCCATAACTGAACAAAACGATTTTAAAGAGAACTAAGCGTCTAATTAGAAATGAAAATAATTTGCAGCACGTTACACAATTAATTCACAATTAGCCTAATTTTAAAGCCATTCTCTGCATGTGCGCTTTACCTTCATGCATGAGCAGGTCTGTTTCACCTGCTGTAAATCACACTTTTCACGGTCTTTCTGGGAAAGTGGATTGTTTAAAAGTATTAGCCTACGCTACGAGTAAAACAGGTTGGTCACATTTTCATAAGCAGGACATTATAAAACAAGGGAAAATATGCGTGATTGTATATAGTGTCATCATTAAGGCAAAATAACGTTATTTATGTTATTAATCAAAATTAGAATGCAGGGAGCCTAATGAACTTCGGCTGAAGCTTGAACATGAGTTCATTGCTTCATTGCATAATCAAACGAAATTTGTTAAACAAGCAGGCTAATTTGGCGTTTTCTAAGGTGAGACGGAAGCCATTGGTAGCTTATTTTCAGCTGTTGCAGGTGCTTTTAACAAAATTTAACTGCATATATTTTGTAAACAGCACTGTCAGGACTTACCGGGAACTATAATGGTTAGTCCGAATAATATTGATCATAAGCTACTATTGATCCATATGGCCTATTCCTTGATCGCACTAAACACGCATGAGCATGTCTGTTTCACCATCATATAAGCAATCCGCCAAGGTGGAAAAGCAGGCTTTTAAAGGGAATAGGATATGACATTTTGATTGGTTTATTGCATGTCACGCCCAAGACACACCTATAATTAATGAAGAGACTAGGTTCTGCCCATTTGCAGTTGCGCCGTGCTTAGCGCCCAAAAAACACACCGTTAAAATAGCAAAACTGGACTTGGACACGCCCTAAATGCACTTCACGCCATGCGCTTAAACAAAGCGTTAAAATCACCAAGATAGAGCCCCTCGTCCTCATTGACAGACAGTGAATCATGCATCTCTCAACTACCAAGCTAGATGCGTTTACAGCCATCGCACAGCTCCTACTTTTTCCACACACACCCTCACACTCCTATTAGCTGGCTTGGTCACTATGGAAGAACAAATGTGACTAAATTAAAAAAATACATAAATAAATAAGCGATGAAATAGATCATCAAATAAATAAATAAATAAATAAATAAGCAATGAAATCGATAGTGAAATAAATAAGCAATTAAATCAATATATTTTCATTATTTGACATATGTGTTTATTTCATGGCGTATTTATTTAACCACGCTTTTTTGAATTTATAAGTTCAAACTAACTTGAGTGCGTACTCGGGAGCACGGTAGTGCGGAGCATGGAAGTATGCGGTTTGGGATACAGCCATTGTGCAGCCTAGGTGCTTAATTGTTAGATGAATGCCACCTGCGAGGCTGGGAGATCTAACAAAAGCCAAGAGATGGCCGTCCGTGGGCTAGCTAGGTACTTCAATTTTGAACATAAAGGCCGTTTTATATATTAGTCCTAGTCTTTGCGGGATTATGTGATAGGTTGCAGTAGCAAAGGTCCACTGAAATGTTATTTTTGTCCTATTTACCTGACAAGGCATATGATAGTACTGAACATGTCACATTAATGTTTACTATCACTAATTATGTTATGTTGGAAGAGGAAGAAAGGGGGAGTTGCAGGCCTTTTATTCTGGAGACAGTCATCTGGGCTTTTGCAGAGATTTTTGTCAACTTTGTGCAGGGCTGGGGGAGTGAGTGATGGAAGGAGTGAGGGAGGAATGGAAGGAATGAGTGAGATGGATGGAGTGAGTGAGTGATGGAATGAATGAATTTACTATTGTGAATGTTTACTATTTTGTTCTAATAAATGTTAATTATTATGATTTGTGACTCATTATTTATTTCTTTTTACTTGGAGGGGTTTTGGGTCTGTAAATGAGAGTAAGTTGGATTTGGCTTGAGTAATATCCATTAAGAGCTCAGGTGTTAACATTAGCTAACTAACTATATCGCGAACTTTAGCTAAATTAACACTGCTCACTGTAGTCGGGTGCACGCACCCTTTATGATAAGACTGAATGGCTGTGTTGGTAACGTTAATCGTCAATAAAATTATGAATTAAGTCCATCATCATCGCTAAAAAATATAACGTTACGAGCGTTCAGTGTAACGTCCCGTTCCCATCCAGTCCGTTTTCCGTGTTTTGCCATGTCCCTCCGTGTCATGTTTGATTCCCTTGTCCATGTTTTCCCTGTTGCTGCAGACTGGGCGTGTTCCCTCTGTTTGTTTCACTCCTTTTACCCACTCCGGTTTCAACCAATCTCCTTTCCCCGTTGTTGCATGCATTCTGCACCCTTCATTTGTTCAATTACCCATGTCTTCATTCTCATGCTTTTCCTGATTGTTTCCAATCACACTCCCCTATTTAACCCACCTGCTGTCTCCCCTCCAGTGCTGGTTCATTACCTTTGTTGCTTTCCTAAACCTTGTTGCTTCTCTTTAACGTGTTCCAGTATTTAGATCCTTGAATCCCTGTCCTTTGATGCAAACTTCAGTTTGGTTCTGTCTCGGGGCTTAAATGCTCACTGCCTGCTGTTGTTGCTAACTAGTCCTGTTTGTTTGTGGTTCTTCTTGTTTTGTACATTGCCTGTCTCATTTACCACCTTTATTGTTCCTGCCAGTCTGTAGCTGTGTACCTCTCCCTGTTTGTGTTGCGGTACCTTCCGTCCAGTCCAGTTCCAGCCCCAGTATCCCGTTGGACTACCCAGTCCAGATCCAGTCCAAGTTCCTGTACCAAGTCCAGTTCCGGTTTGGAACAACTCCATGTTCCGGTGATCCAGTTCCTGTGATCCCGTTCCTGTTTCCTGTACCAAGTCCAGCTCCGGTTTGGAACAACTTCATGTTCCGGTGATCCAGTTCCTGTGATCCCGTTCCTGTTTCCTGTACCAAGTCCAGTTCCGGTTTGGAACAACTCCATGTTCCGGTGATCCAGTTCCTGTGATCCCGTTCCTGTTTCCTGTCCAAGTTCCTGTACCAAGTCCAGTTCCGGTTTGGAACAACTCCATGTTCCGGTGATCCAGTTCCTGTGATCCCGTTCCTGTTTCCTGTCCTGCCCAGTTCCTGTTTGGAACTCCAGTTCCCTTATCAAGTCCAGTTCCGGTTTGGAACAACTCCAGGTTCCCGTGATCCAGTCCCTGTAGGACCATCCGGTCCAGAACCAGTCCAGTTCCGGTTTGGAACTCCCGTCTCCCGTTCAAGTCCAGCTCTGGCTTGGAGCAGATCCAAGCGCCGGAGAAATCCCTAACCTCACTATTGTTGTGTTTAATCTGTGTACGGCTTGGGACTACCCCAAAGCCACTTAATAAACTCCCTTTTCTTGCACCTCTGCCTCTGAGTCATTGCACTTAGGTCCAGCCCTTATCAGGATCGTGACAGAATGAACCAGCCTGAAATGGACCTAGCCGACTTGGACCCGTTCCACCCCGCCTTCGGCCGCTATGCTGCAAGGCAGTCCTGTTACGAACTGGCCTGCCAGGATGCTCTGGACAAGCACCTGAGCCAGTGCCTGGGTGAGAACCAAGGCCCGGGCGATGCAATGACCGCCGGCCTCCAGGGCGACGCCGTCGCCGTCCCCTCCGGCCGGCCTCCAGGGCTACACAGTCGCCGCCGGCCAGCCCTCAGGGCGATGTTGCGGTCACCGCTGCCCGTCCCCAGGGCAACGATGCAGTCGCCGTCGCTCCCTCCAGCTCCCAAGACGACGTTGTGGAGCAGTTCCGTCACGCCTTCGCCTCCCAATCCGCGGCCGACGATCTACTGGACCGCCGGGTAGATCATGTGTTGGAGGTGCTGAAGGGTCTGTCGGAGCAGGTTTCGCGGACGTCGCTCGTCACCAGCTCCCAGGGCGAGGAGTCCTTTGCCGCTGCCTGTCTCCTGGGCAAGGATACGGCCTCCGCTGCCCGTCCCCAGGGCGATGATGCAGTCGTCGTCGCTCCCACCAGCTCCCAAGACGACGTTATGGAGCAGATCCGTCACGCCCTCGCCTGCCAGACCGCGGTCGGTGATCGACGGGGCCGCCGTCTTGATGGGGTGTTGGAGGTTCTGAGGGGTCTGTCTGAGCAAGTTACGCGGACGTTGCTCGCCGCCCGTATCCAGGGCAAGGATACGGCCTCCACCGCCCCTCTCCAGGGCAATGATGTGGTGGTCGTCGCCGTCCCCAGGGCGAGGAGTCCTTTGTCGCCGCCCGCCTCCAGGGCGATCATGCGGTCGCCGCCGCCCGTCTCCAGGGCGAGGAGGTGGTCGTCGCCGCCCATCTCCAGGGCAATGATGCGGTTTGCCTGTCTCCAGGGCAAGGACACGGTCTCCGTTGCCCGTCCACAGGGCGATAATACGGTCGCCACCGCCCCTCTCCAGGGCGAGGAGGTGGTCGTCGCCGCCCGTCTCCTGGGCAATGATACGGCCGCCACCGCCCCTCTCCAGGGCAATGATGTGGTGGTCGTCGCCCGTCCCCAGGGCGATGCAGTCGTCGCCGCCCGTCTCCTGGGCAATGATATGATCGCCACCGCCCCTCTCCAGGGCAATGATGTGGTGGTCGTTGCCCGTCCTCAGGGCGATGCAGTCGTCGTCACCCGCCTCCAGGACGACGCTGTCGCCAGCTTCCAGGGCGATACAGTCCCTATCGCCAGCTTCCAGGGCGATACAGTCCCTATCGCCAGCTTCCAGGGCGATACAGTCCCTATCGCCAGCTTCCAGGGCGATACAGTCCCCGTCGCCAGCCTCCAGGGCGATACAGTCATCGTCGCCCGCCTCCAGGATGATGTCGTCGCCGACTTCCAGGGCGATGAAATCGTCGTCACCTGCTTCCAAGGCGATGCAGTCGCCACCGCCGGCTTCCAGGGCGATACAATCCCCATCGGCAGCTTCCAGGGCGATGCTGTCGTCGTCACCTGCTTCCAGGGCGATGCAGTCGTCGTCACCCGCCTCCAGGATGACGCTGTCGCCAGCTTCCAGGGCGATACAGTCCCTATCGCCAGCTTCCAGGGCGATACAGTCGTCGTCGCCCGCCTCCAGGATGATGTCGTCGCCGACTTCCAGGGCGATGAAATCGTCATCACCTGCTTCCAAGGCGATGCAGTCACCACCGCCGGCTTCCAGGGCGATACAGTCGCCACCGCCGGCTTCCAGGGCGATACAATCCCCATCGCCAGCTTCCAGGGCGATGCAGTCGTCGTCACCCGCCTCCAGGACGACGCTGTCGCCAGCTTCCAGGGCGATACAATCCCCATCGCCAGCTTCCAGGGCGATACAGTCCCCATCGCCAGCTTCCAGGGCGATAGTCGTCGTCGCCCGCCTGCAGGATGATGTCGTCGCCGACTTCCAGGGCGATGCAGTCGTCGTCACCTGCTTCCAGGGCGATGCAGTCGCCACCGCCGGCTTCCAGGGCGATACAGTCCCCATCGCCAGCTTCCAGGGCGATACAATCCCCATCACCAGCTTCCAGGGCGATACAGTCCCCATCGCCAGCTTCCAGGGCGATACAGTCGTCGTCGCCCGCCTGCAGGATGATGTCGTCGCCGACTTCCAGGGCGATGCAGTCGTCGTCACCTGCTTCCAGGGCGATGCAGTCGTCGTCACCCGCCTCCAGGACGACGCTGTCGCCAGCTTCCAGGGCGATACAGTCCCCATCGCCAGCTTCCAGGGCGATACAATCATCGCCGTTCCTGTCCAGTCCCCTTCCAGCCCTCCTGTCCGTTCCCCTTCCAGTCCCCCAGTCCCGCCACGTTCCAGTCCCCCAGTCCCGCCGCGTTCCAGTCCCCCAGTCCCGCCGCGTTCCAGTCCCCCAGTCCCGCCGCGTTCCAGTCCCCCAGTCCCGCCGCGTTCCAGTCCCCCAGTCCCGCCGCGTTCCAGTCCCCCAGTCCCGCCGCGTTCCAGTCCCCCAGTCCCGCCGCGTTCCAGTCCCCCAGTCCCGCCGCGTTCCAGTCCCCCAGTCCCGCCGCGTTCCAGTCCCCCAGTCCCGCCGCGTTCCAGTCCCCCAGTCCCGCCGCGTTCCAGTCATCCAGTCCCGCCACGCCGCCGGCCTCCTGAGCGGTTCCGCCCGCGCCGCGGCCGGCCTCCTGAGCGGTTCCGCCCGCGCCGCGGCCGGCCTCCTGAGCGGTTCCGCCCGCGCCGCGGCCGGCCTCCTGAGCGGTTCCGCCCGAGCCGCGGCCGGCCTCCTGAGCAGTCCGGTCCGCACCATCATCGGCCACCTGCGGGTTCCAGTCCGCACTGCGGCTGACCTCCTGAACGTTCCAGCCCTCATCCACCTGTTCTGTCTTGGATGAACGCCAAGAGGCGTTCATTAAGGGGGGGGTACTGTAACGTCCCGTTCCCATCCAGTCCGTTTTCCGTGTTTTGCCATGTCCCTCCGTGTCATGTTTGATTCCCTTGTCCATGTTTTCCCTGTTGCTGCAGACTGGGCGTGTTCCCTCTGTTTGTTTCACTCCTTTTACCCACTCCGGTTTCAACCAATCTCCTTTCCCCGTTGTTGCATGCATTCTGCACCCTTCATTTGTTCAATTACCCATGTCTTCATTCTCATGCTTTTCCTGATTGTTTCCAATCACACTCCCCTATTTAACCCACCTGCTGTCTCCCCTCCAGTGCTGGTTCATTACCTTTGTTGCTTTCCTAAACCTTGTTGCTTCTCTTTAACGTGTTCCAGTATTTAGATCCTTGAATCCCTGTCCTTTGATGCAAACTTCAGTTTGGTTCTGTCTCGGGGCTTAAATGCTCACTGCCTGCTGTTGTTGCTAACTAGTCCTGTTTGTTTGTGGTTCTTCTTGTTTTGTACATTGCCTGTCTCATTTACCACCTTTATTGTTCCTGCCAGTCTGTAGCTGTGTACCTCTCCCTGTTTGTGTTGCGGTACCTTCCGTCCAGTCCAGTTCCAGCCCCAGTATCCCGTTGGACTACCCAGTCCAGATCCAGTCCAAGTTGTGTACCAAGTCCAGTTCCGGTTTGGAACAACTCCATGTTCCGGTGATCCAGTTCCTGTGATCCCGTTCCTGTTTCCTGTACCAAGTCCAGCTCCGGTTTGGAACAACTCCATGTTCCGGTGATCCAGTTCCTGTGATCCCGTTCCTGTTTCCTGTACCAAGTCCAGCTCCGGTTTGGAACAACTTCATGTTCCGGTGATCCAGTTCCTGTGATCCCGTTCCTGTTTCCTGTACCAAGTCCAGTTCCGGTTTGGAACAACTCCATGTTCCGGTGATCCAGTTCCTGTGATCCCGTTCCTGTTTCCTGTCCAAGTCCCTGTACCAAGTCCAGTTCCGGTTTGGAACAACTCCATGTTCCGGTGATCCAGTTCCTGTGATCCCGTTCCTGTTTCCTGTCCTGCCCAGTTCCTGTTTGGAACTCCAGTTCCCTTATCAAGTCCAGTTTCGGTTTGGAACAACTCCAGGTTCCCGTGATCCAGTCCCTGTAGGACCATCCGGTCCAGAACCAGTCCAGTTCCGGTTTGGAACTCCCGTCTCCCGTTCAAGTCCAGCTCCGGCTTGGAGCAGATCCAAGCGCCGGAGAAATCCCTAACCTCACTATTGTTGTGTTTAATCTGTGTACGGCTTGGGACTACCCCAAAGCCACTTAATAAACTCCCTTTTCTTGCACCTCTGCCTCTGAGTTGTTGCACTTAGGTCCAGCCCTTATCAGGATCGTGACAGCTCAGTAAGCAATACGCCATTGTGATATAAATATTACAATTTAGGCATTTTATAGTTTTAAAAACATTTACTAGCTTACTATATTACATTCCATGATAAAGGTGCGCATGCGTCGTCCAGAACTGCTTTCTCCAAGCCTGCAGCCAGCTGATATAGAGGTAACCGGCCATATATTGGGCATCACAGTGGGGTTCGCATCTCCCAATCTATCGCCCCTCCTCCTCCCGTATCCACAGACAGAAGTAGCCTACAGAGATGTAAAATCCAGAGATCAGAAAGGAAAAGTCCTGCTATGTGTTTCTTCCACCCATGAACGCTGATTTCACAAATGAGTTCTACCTCCTGGCAGAAGAATTGTGCAAATTCGCAAATCCAGGTGATTGGAAGTAAATACTGGGGAGGACTTTTTACTTTCTGAACCCGGATTTTGCAACTCTGGTTAAATAGCACTTAAGAGGTGACTGCGCGTTCACGCTTTAAGAACTGTTTTGGGAAACGTGTGTTACAAATTAAAGAGCCATCGTAGAATCGCTCGTTGAAATCGCACTTAACCCTAAGATTGATCGTTATCTGGAAACGCACCCCCGGTTGTTTTTATAGTTGTCGTTGTAGTGTGGACACATCCATTCACTTTGCTTAGAACGATTTTTATTTTTTTATGGTTATAGTCATCGTTATAGTCGTAGTGTGAACGACCCTTTACAGTTCTATTTTGGTGCCAACCATACTGACAAAACGCATGTAGGCCTGTAGAGAATAAAGCGCACACTCCTATAATGAGTTCCGCACGTAGGCTACAGATAAAAAAATTACGTAGGCTACACGAATCAGGTTTTACATTTACACTTCAATAAATTTTAGTTAGCCTACAAATTGAGATTTTACATTTTCAATGTGACTTAGCTACATTTGCGAATTTCAATTTACGATTTTAAGTTTACATTTGCAATTTGAGTTAAATTTGCGAATCTCGATTTACGTTTACGAAAGGGCCTGGGTAAAAGCCGGAATTGAACGGCGGAATGAAGCTCGGAATGGCCAATAGTGCTCTGTGCCAAAAAGGACCTCAGTTCAAATGCTTGCAGCACTCGCTGTGGAATGCGCATCAATACAATCTTAACAGTTTCTGAATGGGCGTCATATGTTGTTTCATTTGAGCACGGAATTTCCATGAAATATAAATTTGAAATATATGAGAAATTGATCAAAACTAATAGCATTACCAGACATGTTTCAGAGTCCCTCATCACCCTTTTGGAATAAGACATCAAGATAAGGTTTTCAACTTTTTAAAGTGCAGATTTTCTTCTTTAAAACGAGTATATTCAATCCTTGATGACTCAATTATAAGTTGATCAAATGACATCAGTTTGTTAACATGAAATGGTGTCCATTTCCTCTCCAAGCCCCAAAATTCATATTCCGCATTCACAAATCAAGGCATGGTGTATACCAAATCAAAGCTCTTGATGGACATGTATATGATCTTATGGGTTTGTACAGATAATATCTATTATTTAATGACTGAAGACTTATATGTCCTCTTGGTGATGTATGTGTCCTAATTCCACTCCAAATCCCAAAAGACTGTGTTCCTATTTACTCCCCACAAAGTGTTCCACGTCAAATTAAACAGCACAAATTTATCTTTAAAAAGAGTCCAATCAAACTGTGGGGTCTAACTGGCTCTAATAGTGATTCCAGTTTCAATCTACAGATATTTAGAGAAATGAAAGGTCCAGTATGACTCCAGTCATGAAATAATATATTTTATTTGTGAAAACCGTAACATCATATGCATGTCCTCGAAGGGTAGATCCCGAGCTTTCATTTGGTATACACCATGCATTGATGTCTGAATGCGGAATGTGATTTTTGGGGCTTGGAGAGAAAATGGACACCATTTCATTCCAACAGACTGATGTAATTAAAACATGATTTTGATTGGCTTATCATTGAGTCATCAACGACTGGAGATACTCATCTTAAACTGAGAGCTCTGCACTTTCTAAAGGTGAAAATCTCATCTTGATGTCTTATTCCGTTAGAGTTATAAGGGGCTCTGAATGATAACTAACTTATGGTAAATGTAATGGCCAAACTTGATTGCAGTCCAAATATTGCACAATTTCTGCATGACCCCATAACATCATGTCGATTTCCTCAAAGAGCAGATCCAGAGCTTTAATTTGGTATACATCATGCCTTGATGTCTGAATGCGGAATGTGATTTTTGGGGCTTGGAGAGGAAATGGACACCATTTCATTCCAACAGACTGATATCATTAAAACATGATTTTGATTGACTTATCATTGAGTCATCAAGAACTGGAGATACTCATATATTAAACGGAGAGCTCTGCACTTTCTAAAGGTGAAAACCTCTTCTTGATTTCTTATTCTGTTAGGGTTATATGAGGCTCTGAATGATAATTGACTTATGGTAGATGTAATGGCCAGACTTCATTGCAGTCCAAATAATGCACAATTTCCGCGTGAACTCATAACATCATGTATACATACTCGAAGGGCAGATCCAGAGCTTTAATTTGGTATACACCATGCCTTGATGTCTGAATGCGGAATGTGATTTTTGGGGCTTTATATTCAAATATATTCATATCCTCTCCAACAGGCTTTTTCCATTAAAATATAATTTTGATCAACTTATTGAGTCATCAAGGATTGAATATACTCATTTTAAAGAAGAAAATCTGCACTTTAAAAAGCTGAAAACCTTATCTTGATGTCTTATTCCAAAATGCGATGAGGGGCTCTGAAACATGTCTGGTAATGCTATTCGTTTTGATCAATTTCTCATATATTTCAAATTTATATTTCATGGAAATTCCGTGCTCAAATGAAACAACATATGACACCCATTCAGAAACTGTTAAGACTGTATTGATGCGCATTCCACAGCGAGTGCTGCAAGCATTTGAACTGAGGTCCTTTTTGGCACAGAGCACTATTGGCCATTCCGAGCTTCATTCCGCCGTTCAATTCCGGCTTTTACCCAGGCCCTTTACGAAATGTTTTGGCAGCTATCTAACTCCATATAGGACATTATATTGTAGGTGTAGGCCTATTAAAAAAGGAGACAAATGTTTTTTCCTAAACTTCTGGCCTGTCTATTTGCTTTGGATTAGCAATGGAGGATGGAGGTGACAGTCACTTTTCTTAGCCTACTGAACACATTGGGGAAGTGTCCCAACCCTATAGCACGCCAATTCGTGATATAGACACGATTGTCCACTCAAGATTTCGTGGTATTGTTACGTTAATGTCCAATATTACGTGATACTAACACGATAACTTTGGCAATGCATTTTATATGGCGCAGAGCAGTCGTGGTGGTGACACGATAAATCTGGTCTATTTTAGGCAAGGAATTTCACTTTCAATATCGGACGGCGATTGAGTGTCCACATTTTCACCCGGTCGAGGGCGCTCGTAACAAAGTTAGCCCTATAGCTAAAAATGAAAGAACAATGAACAATAAAAGAAACAATTAGTTTCACAGCCATAGGCCTATCGATATATTAGGCTACTTGGTAGCCTCCTGTAGCCTAGTGTTTTGTTGGTTAGATTTTAAAAAATGTAGCCTGCTATGCTGCACCTCCCACACGTGAATTAGCCTACTGCTAACGATAATAAATATTTCCCTCGTTTATGTGGCTATTTCGCTTTTAATTAGCCTACCAGGAGATTTTTTATGTAACATTAATTAGCCTATTCTGGGATGTTTACAAAAGGTGCAACACATAGCTAGGTAGGCTAGCCTATATTATGATGACTCCAATAAGACTCACCCAGTGGCTGGCAGTGATGAAAATATATTCCGTATGCCTACCATTTAAAGTAAGCCTAGTTTATAGCCTACTACTGTGCAATAGTAGCAACATGCTATGAGACTGGCTCATGGCTCATAGCTCTGGACATGTGCGCAAGTCTCTTAAATTAGCCAGGTTGAAACGAGTAGACTACAAAATATAAAGGTAGGCTAGGCTACCGTTCGTAGCTGTAGCCTACATAATATATTCATATGCTCAAATATGATACACTTAGAAGTAAAGCTAACGTTAGGCTGCTTTTGACTCCAAATAATTACGTATTATAAAACTAAATCTTAAAACCGTAACAGGATTCACTCGCTAGAAAACATGCTAAGTAGGGTAGTTAATGTTAGGATGCTCAAACTATTGATAAAATATGAAACCATATTTTTATGACATTTCCGCATTTTTGCTGGGTTATTGCCATAACATTCACATGTTTTTGAGTGCGTAACATTTCTCGCCTGAAAATAAAAATGTTAAAACCGGTGAGCTAGGCCGGGATATCAGCTGTTTCTTTAACCTGCCGCGACTCCCATTACAAGGCAGGGAGAGAGCTTTTATCGTGGGTGTGTCTAATGTTTTTTTTAACGTAGGCTTGGCTACTGCTTGGGTGTGGTCAGCGGTGTCGTAGAGGTGAGGGTAGCCTACTCCCTCACCTCCTCCGCCAGTCTCTCTTCAAACCCATCCATGTCAAATATTTAGCCTAGTATTGAATTGAACTATTGAACGCTATCGGCGTATTGTCATTTATACAGAAGAGCAATTTCCTCATCTCCTTAGCCTAGCCTACTTTGGTTTGTAGCTATAGACCTAATGGTAGCCTACTGTTTCTCCCATATGCAAAGGTCTGTAAAAATAATATATGATCATACTTGCAAATTTTTATAAAAATCATAGCCTATTATATAATATATTTCAAGCGTATAATTCTTATAGCCTACAATCTCTCAATGTTTTTTATATGGAGCTTGCCACGTAGCTATGTTAGGTAGGCGAATTATTTATCTAATTTTAGTATGAAATGTAGGCTAGGCCTAGCCTATTTGCTACCACGTATGTATTTTCTAAGTTTTGTAGGCTATAACCTGGCATATGTGATTTTTATAGGATATTTACAGGTTTTATAGGATTTTTACCTTTTGCATATGGTTGAGGGCTGGTGGGGGAGTGAAGTAGGCCTAAATTAACTTCGGGTAGGCCTAGGTAGGCTATTCACAAACACGAAGGAGTGGAATTTCTGTGGGCTTTAATTAGCCTACTATTTTACTCACCTGTGGGTTTGAAAAGACGTGGCGCCTTTTGTGATTAGTCTATGTCGGTCTGTGCTACGTTGACGTCTATTTGGTACCGATAGACGGCCCATCCTGACGTTTGTGGTAGGCTATTCAGCGTTAGGAATATCGATCACTTGAAGACGGACTTGCTGAAACAGGCAAAATATGGCATCATGAAAGTGACGACGTAGCCTAGGCTAGCATAACCGGACTTAGCCTACAGACGGCTGACAAATTAAAGGAAAAACCCCTACAGTCAGAAGGTCCGGTGGCTCTGGGGGGGGGGGGGGGGGGGGGTTGGGCGGGCATTTTCCTGGAGGGAAGGGTCACTGCAAATCGATATAAAGTTATTCTGAGTGATAACCTTTATCATATGATGAAACATTTATATCCTAATGGGAGTGGTCTCTTCCAGGACAATGCCCCCATCCACAGGGCACAAGGGGCCATTGAATGGTTTGATGAGTATGAAAATGATATGAATCATAGATATGCTATGGCCTTCGCAGTCACCAGATCTCAACCCAATTGAACACCTATGGGTGATTTTGGACCGTCGTGTTACACAGCGCTCTCCACCACCATCATCAAAACAGCAAATGAGGGAATATCTTTTGGAAGACTGGTGTTGCATCCCTCCAGTAGAGTTCCAGAGACTAGAATGTTAGACTAGTGGTAGAATATAGACTATGCCAAGGCGCATTGAAGCGGTTCTGGCGGCTCAATACCGTACTAAGCCACTTTATGTTGGTTTTTCCTTTAATTTGTCACCCGTCTGTATGTGCATTAACATATTTTCGGCTACTGAGATAAATTAGGCTATTACGTTTTCCCATTTAAATATTATAGGCCTATAAATTAACCGCCTTAAAATGAAGTTCAATTATATATGTAGGCTAGACTAAAATAGACTGATCTTACACAAAATATAGGCTATCCATCCTAAAGAACTGTTCCATAAAATCTGTTCATTGGCTACCGCACGCCAACTAGATCTGCCTCTTCACGTGACACTGGATAAATGCCCACCCGTCCGCATCTTTGGCAGCAGACAATCACAGACCCTTGTTAGAGAAGTCGTATTGGCTGTTTCGTTAATAAACAGAATGCTATCCAAGTTGCAGAACGACCTTAACCGATGAAATCGTGTTTGTTTGTTTGTTTGTTTCAATCGAGAATTGTTAATAGTAGCCTAGGCTACTGCTTTACACAAGTAGCTAACGCTGAAGCTTGCAAAAAATATATTTTTTAGAGCTTTGTTTATCCTAATACAATGACCGGAGTTTTTGACAGTCTTGCGACAGATATGCATTCGAACCAGATTACCTCGAACAATTATCACAGCTTGCACAAATCGCAGGAATCTCCTACTTTGCCAGTATCGACTGCGACGGACAGCAGCTACTACAACAACCTACAGTCTGGACACTGCACGGGGGCACCCTATGGACAGCTCGGTTCTTCTTATCAGTACCACCCAGGTGGTATGACCAATGTTCAGTACAATACTAAACCTTACGACCTCGGTTTAGATTCTCCTTACGGCACATATGGCGCTTATGCTTCAAGCTCGTCGCCAACCCCTACAGATGCAGGTAAAATTGTAATAGAAACATATTCTGTCAATAATGACAAACGTATAATTATTTTACGTGTTTTGTTGATGTTTAGTTAAATAGGCTATGTTACTAGCTATAGCCTATTTGAAGGAACCATCGTTGTGTTTCTGAAGGAACAATCTGAGATAAGAAAGTGTAGAGGCTAGCTAGCCCATAGTTCTGTAAGTTCCCTTAACATGCCAGAAATTTTAATTCGCTTCTGCTTTATTTTTAAGAGTGCAACTGTATCATATCTGCTTTCATGCTTTTGTTGATGTTTAGTTAAATATATAGCCTATTTGAAGGAATCATCGTTGTGTTTCTGAAGGAACAGTCTGAGATAAGAAGTAGCCTAGAGTAGCTAACCGATAGTTCTGTGAAGTTCCCTTCTGCAAGAAGAACCTTTGAATTCGCTTCTGCTTTATTTATAAGAGTGCATATGTATCATGTATGCTTTCGTGTAAATTTCACAGAGAAAGAAGAAAGTGAACCTGAAATCCGTATGGTCAACGGCAAGCCAAAGAAAGTTAGGAAACCTCGAACAATTTACTCCAGCTTTCAACTGGCAGCTCTTCAGAGACGGTTTCAAAAGACGCAGTACCTGGCTTTACCTGAAAGAGCCGAGCTGGCGGCCTCACTGGGCCTCACACAAACCCAGGTAGGCTATGCACAACATTACACTAAATCTTAGTTATGTAACCGTGACTGATGTGACAGTCGGTGACTGCTGTATTGGCTACACCATACACAGAAATATGTATGTAGGCTATAAAAAAAAAAGAAACCGTTTTTATTGGGGTCATGATTATTATTCTTATTTGCGGATCACCGGAAGGTTTTAAAATAGGTTACTTGTTGTAACAGGCGGTCAGGAGCATTAATCGCAATCTCTTCGCATTTTTCTCTTGTTCACTTGAAGCAAGCAGCAAGCATCTCTCATGTGCGAATTTCCTTGTGGCTTTGAATCTAGAACAATGGTAGTATCTATTGTGTTACAGGTGAAAATATGGTTTCAGAACCGTCGTTCAAAGTTCAAGAAGTTGTGGAAAAGTGGAGAAATTCCCCCGGAGCAACAGGTGGCCTCCAGTGAGTCGCCCCCGTGCAACTCCCCACCAGCGACAGCCGTCTGGGACTTTCCTCAGAATCAAAGAATGAATAACGTAAACTTGGCTCAAAGCAACAGCCATACAACTACCCCTTCGTTTTTAGCTAATTATTCTTGGTACTCCTCCACGAACTCGGCAACGCATCTACAGCCTAACCCGCTTCTACAACACCATCACAGCTCTGCTCTGAGCGCTGGAGCAATATTTTAACCCTGGTCACTCTCAGCGTGCAAGTGTGAAAGAAAGTAGGCTACCCAACTGAACTGGCTTTTCCACGAGGACGTGAAATGTATAAACTAATAGGCCTACTTTGGGACAAAAAATTGAGAACGTGCAGCTACGGTAAACGTGATGTAGGCCAACCTGCCTGTTTACAGCCTAATTCTTATCTGCCATTTTATAGGCGATAAGATGGTAGGCTATGCAAGTGGCATTGTGACGTGTTCCGGAAGAATCGATACATGTTAAATTATTTTTTTGTATTTATATATTTGTTTAAGGGATGCAAATATGAACAAAAACAGTTTTAAATACCACTGATATCCAAAGGAACAAGAGTATTTTATGACCATAAGTTCACGAATAGAGATTTTTTTGACATCTCTGCAGACAAAAACTGTATCAATAAATATGTAGCACACTTTCGAGCTGTATTGGTGCCTTTTGGAAATGACCTCAATTTTGTTTAACCTATGTTTTAAATGTACATTAAGTTGTTTTCATAAACTGCACATTTACGTTTAGTTCTGTATATAAGGTATATTGTGCAGATTAGATTTCTTCTATGAATAGGCCTACGAGTGTTTCCTTTTTTGTTTCCCTGAAATATTCCATCTTGTGTTGAATTTTATAGGAGTAAACGCGTTTAAACCAGTGAGCTGCTGATTACATTTTCCTTCTAATGTGTAGCATTTTTAGAAAAGTATTGTCTTTATTTATTATAATTGCAGTGTTGCCTTCATACAAGTAAAATTATTTAAATAAAGCAACCATGTTCTTCTTGGATACGATTTACTTCTAGGATTAACTTCTGGATTTCATATGGACGGATAGTTTGCTATGAATTGTATGCTTATTTCATTGTTCGTCAACACGCAGTATCATTTTAACAGTATTTACGTGTTGCTGTTTTAAAGAAAACAATAGGCTATGTCTCCCAATCGATCTGAATCTTCCGAACGTAGCCCTATACTTCTACTTGAAATAATTTGTTTCCGTTCATAAATCAAGAAGTCGAACTTCAGGCACATACCCGCTTCCATCGCACTCTTTAAAATGTTTTACACAAACATCACGAAATAAACATTTTTTTAATTGAAATGACGTCAAAGAAAGATAGTTTTGAGATTTACTGGCTTGAAAGTTAGCTATCTAGAGGAAAATAGTCTGCATGTAACTGGCTACGATTCACTTTAGTATTGCTGATTTTATAACCTTGTTTTTAGAGCGTGCAGTAGTATGATAAATATAAATATTAAAAAGACACGATACTTTTATCGGTGAGGTTTCTAGTTTGTGACTCAGACAAGATGATTTGCAGACCCGGGACATAAAGCCTGGGGCTTTGCCCAGCCGAAAAAGAGGCTCAAAATCGCCCCAAGCAAACCAACATGGAAAAACTTCCAGTTCACTCGGAACAACACAAGGCCCCTGGGATCGCTGCTTTTGTAATGGTCTCTACTGACGAAATGTTATTTTCCAAATGTGTCCTTTGGAAGCAGGAAACAGATAGTAGGAAAGAGCTCTGAATTTCAAGATTCGTGATAAAATATTAAACTTGTATTTGGAGGATTATGTACAGTGAATTGGAAGATATACTCCTGCAAAAAACCTTACGAGTTTAATCGGTTTAAAACACTGGTAGCCTATATTTTATCCAACAAAATTATGTCCACTAGGCTACTAGTAAGGCTGAAATAAAAGTACAATAACATTAGCTGCTCATATGGATTGGCCATGAGTGTTTAACTTTTGCACATAATCCTGGTTTTGTAATTATTTAAATATTATTTAAATATATTATTCGCAATAATTTCAGAAGACACAAAATTAGTGCAGGATTTCAAAATTTAATTCCACAGGATCAAATATTCTGATAGCCTACATTACATTTCATTTAAAAGGCTATATGGCAAGCTAACTACGCTTCAATGTACCAATTTCATATTATATATATTATTGCTTAATTTATTCTATTCTCAATTTGTATTTATTCTATTCTTCTTTTTCTCTGAGTGATCAGAATCTGCAATGAAGCGGGATCATATCACATAGACTAGCTACTAAAGATACCTTCAGTGATTGCCACATTACAAGACATAACATTCCACCCTGGGGCTGTTATAGCGCTAATGTTAATATGCCGACATCCCTCGGGAAGCCCAGATATGAAATAAGAAATTGAATCATAAAACAATATGAAAAATGACAAATATTAAACTTGGTGAATTTTGGTGTATCGCTTGACTTCAGAGCTTTGCATCGGTGGCGCACATAAAGCGTCTCTGTGATATTTGACACACATTGTAAAATGCGTGCATGCGTAGGCTAATATTGCTGTAGCCTCGGCATTAGCCTAATGAAGCGCGTTTAGATCTCACAAGTCTCTCTGGAGACATTTCGATGGAATGCGGAATTCTGTTTGTGAACAAGAATCTAAGTTTAAAAACATTTTCAAAAGGCGCGTGCCTGTTCATATAGGCTAGTGTTTCTAAAGGGCTCGAGACTGCTTGAATTGCAAAATGGGTTTGCTGCATGGAGCTTATTTTACTTTCAGCAACTTTCGTCTTAGTTTATGAAGTAAAGGATTAATTCAACAATAAAAATAAGTATAACCACACCAAGCAATTATGATTTTGATCTGCGTTTGAAAGCTATCTGCATGTTACCCCTTGACTGATTAGTGGTGATGTGGCTTTAGACACTTCCGGAATCCTGTAGAAAACTTGAAAAATGCCATACCCCTTTCCCTAATTTATACTGCGATCTGTAATTTTACCCACATTTTCTCTAGTTTGAGCATTCTGGCTTTCCGATCTGAAAGCCTGCAATTACTAGCCTATATAATTCTTCGCAATTTTAGATGTCCTAATATGGACTGTAATTTTGCACAAGACAATTTCCAACTATTTCAAGCATCAACATTGTCAACGTTGTATGTACATAATAAATGGGAATATCAATGCATAGTTTTTAGCATAACATCTTGACTCCTCGATAATTATATCCGTTTGGAGCCTACACAGAATTAGCCTGAATTGCATGGTAACTGCTGCTTTAAATTTTTAAAAATTACTCATAATTTTCCCAAAGATTACCAAGATCTCGAGTGCACAATGTCATCAGCGTAATGAAGAGTAAACATTTATGCTAATAATGTGCAATTTTTTTCCCATCAGATATAAAAAGCGCCAATATAGCCGAAATGTTCAGTCATATTGTGAACAGTGCTGTTCTAACACTTAGCGCTGCATGTGAAACAGTTTGTGGGAATGAAGCGCTCTGCCCTACTAAGCTTTGGGATATTATTGTCTTTAAACTTCCTCACAAAATACAGTCTAGATCTGAAGTCGTCGTGGTTGACTTAAGGTAAGGACACAGATTCCGGTTTTATTTGCTGTAATGCAGTTGATCTGTTTTAAGTTATTGCAAGTTGTATGTGGGTGTGACAGGGTGGATATTGGTTGTGTATGCAGCAATTCATAACTCAAACCGTCTTGAAATGTATCTGAATCAAACAATTAAATGATAAACCATATAGGCTATTACTATAGGCCCTACATGAAAAAATCAATAGGCGTAGATGAAAGGTATATTGTTTGATGTAGCCTAATCATTTTGTTTCATTTAATCGATTTTTGAATGATGTAATTGATCATACGTGTCACAATTTAACAAAACATTAGTCTGAATATATATTGGAAAACTAATCGCGGTCCGACTTGCAAACCTTATGTGTTCTATCTCCCAAATTATATGAACTGGGTATAAAAAACTAAAAACTTGCTAGAAATAAGTGTCATCTTGCAAAATTAAAAAAATATTACTATTTTAATGCTACATTTTTTGTATTTACAACAAAAATCTGCTTTACCGTAAAATTTTTATGTTGTGAAACTATACGGATGTTCTAATAAGAAATTATAATTTCAAGTGAGTACTGCAATTATCCGGAAGATAGCCTTTCTATGGAATAGAAATGGAAGTAGGGGGTAGAAAAATAATTCTTGTACCATAATTTCGCCTGCGCTGCCTTCATTACTCCAACATTGTGCTATTGCTAATTTTGAACCCTATTCCTATTGACAATCCCACAGCATACACCTGCAAGCAATTTGCCGGGGCTTAAATATAAGAGAACAGCGGAGAGATGGCAGCTCACCTATTTTACTGCTTTTTTCAATGCGCAGCAAATTTGTCTTTCAGTGTGCTATCTCTTTTGTTAATGCAAGATTCCCTGCGCGAGGAAAAATGTTCATAATTACCCCAGAGATGGGAAACTGCATTAGAATAAATAAACCCGAAATTACTGTAATTATGTTGCGTTTGATGGGTTCGGCTTGTAATCAGGAGGAGAATACAGTGAAATAACGCTGACCCTCTCGGGTGCGCAGCTGCACGCGCACTTTGGAGTCTTTGTGTGTGTGTGTGTGTGTGTGTGTGTGTGTGTGTGTGTGTGTGTGTGTGTGTGTGTGTGTGTGTGTGTGTGAGTGTGAGAGAGAGAGAGAGAGAGAGAGAGAGAGAGACTACCAAATAAGTGCTCAAGGTCTGGAAAATTATCGTCTTTCAAAAACGGGTGTGGCTCGTCATCGTAAACACTTTCTTGATTAAATATCAAAATAATGAATTATTCCTATTTAATTAAAATTATCCCGTGCAGTTCTGAGTACCGGATAGTGTTATGTTGTACAGGAATAGTTTGACCCAAAGATATATTTCAAAAATAATATGGACCTATTACACCTATTATAAGATTAGCCTACTGATAATAAAGACAATTAAATAAGATAGACAACTCTTTGGAACATAAAGTAAGTATTTCTAGTAGATCTACTCCTATCCTATAGGCGAAAATGGTTCAATTTCAATATATGTTTCATTTCACAACAAATATGGCATGCATTACAAAAATTAAAGCAACAGGCCTAGGCTAAGATGGCTTTAAAATCAAAAGAAGCAAAGGAGCACTGTAAAAGAACAATAATTAGAATTAGAACACTATAGGCCTACTACTACTGTTGCCGCTGCTACAACTAATAATGATAATAATAATAATCGTCCTATCCTAATGCAAAACCGGGAGTGTGACACAGAAAGACACAACCATACATATTCTTTAATATAGCCCACAAAAAAGAGTAGACGTTGGCGTGTAAAAGTTCACTATATTTTTATGTTTACGTCTAGACCTGGGGTGTCCAATCTTATCCGAAAAGGGCCGTTGTGGGTGCAGGTTTTTGTTTTAGTCCAGTACTACGACACCTGATTCAAGTAATTAACTGAACATGGTCTTCAATCAAGACCTTGCTAAGTAGAATCAGGCGTGCTGGGCTAAAACAAAAACCTACACCCACACCGGCTCTTTTCGGATAAGATTGGACACCCCTGGTGTAGGCTAATAATTTATTTTCTGATTTGAGAGTAAATAATTATGAGCAGCATGTGTTCAAGGGCTAACTTATGGCCTGGAGTCAATCGTGGTGAATGCTATCAGTTTTCTTAAGAACATGTTGTTGCGTTTCCTGTTCTGACCCATGCGAGTTAAAAAAATCTCTGGGCCACACAAGATGCGTGTCAAAATTGATCAGAGTAATTACCAAAAGTCTCACATCCACTTATTAGTAAAGGGTAGTCTACACACCGCAAAAAAGCCACCAGAAACAAATATCTTATCTATCATCGTTTTTAGAATAAATCAGATTTGTACATGAAAAAATGTAGGTACATAATCAATCATTTAAAATACAAACTAATTAACAATTAGGAAACCATGACAAAATTATTGCGTGGTCATAATAATGACCTACATTTTGTACAATTATTCTCTTTGATTTCACGCTTGAATTATGTGACGAAGTCTTGAGGAACATTGCAGAAGTAATCATGCCACACCTACTATACTTACTTGTCGTCCCAAACAGCAATATTGTTCCTCAATAATAAATAGCTTCCTGAGGACAATGGAAACTTTTCTCACAAATAATTATAAGCGTCGGGAATATATTCGCCTTTGTAAGGAAATGTAGCTATTGAAATAGGCCTATCGTTCATGAATAATGAAGGTATGTTTTGTTTATACGTTCTGTTTGTATGTTCACCAGTCCTTAAGAATTTGCTATAAAAGCGCAGTTAAACCATCGACCCAAAACAAGACCCCTTTTGAATGCCTCACTTTTACAGACCTACACCCTTACACCCCCTCCCCCACAAAACACACACCGCCGACAAGCCGCCGCAGCCTTTTCTTGCAGCACCTGCTTCTCGCGAAATTATTCACTTAACACACACCAGAGCTCGCTCTGCTATTCAGCCATGGAAACGGGATTTCTTTTTTTTGGAACCACAGAAGTGGAGAAAGGAGCTTATCGCGACTAAAGGAAAATCAAAAGAATCAAGCACTAGACTATTGCTTGTATACTTGACAATGTTATCGAAATCAATGAGAACATAAACGATTTCAATAAAGGTAACAGTCATCAGATTAAGATAGAAAATTATTATACAAATTTTTTTTTACAAATATAGACAGACTACAAAATATTGGGATTCACTATAGGCTACTTTCGATTATACCCAATCCAAAAAAGTAAATGATAAATTAAACATAAAAATGTAATTACAACGCAAATGTTTAGGCCTGTCCACGCCCGCGTATAAACATGATATAGCCTACCTGAGAAAACCAAACAAATCACAGCAATAATACATTTGGAAAGACACAAAACCCTTATAAATGACGATGACACTTATGATATTGCCATTTTAAATCATAATTTTACTGTATTCGAACTTTACACACTATATACAAAGAATTTAATAATACAAAGCAATAAATTAACTTAAACATTATAAAACTAAACTTTGCCATGTATAACGCTAAACACATGAAACTTAATCAACACATTCATATTCATAAAGTAGAATTATTTTTCACAATGCCTTGAGTAAACAGCCACAAAGACAAAAAAAAATGCTGAATATACCCCATAATCATATATGTTTAATATATACAGCAGCCTGTACATTGCACGTCCGTGTTGCAGTGACATGTCGATAGTGGCATCACTAATTATTATTTATTATTTTTTTAAATGCTATTTAAACAGCACTTAATTTTCTTCAAGGATATTAAATGTTGAATTATCTACCGGGGACTGGCTGCTGTAATTCAACTTCCGTTGAGTGTTGCTCTTGTCAAATGCAGTAGGCTATTAAAGAGCACATGTCTCCAGCTATTCGTATTTTTTTTTTGTTTATTCTTTTATTACCGTAAAACCACATTTTAACGGGTATAAACATACAAAAAAATGTAGGACATTAAATTTAAATAATATAAATCAAACACATAAAAACAACTAGGCCGACAGTTTGTAACCAATAGGCTACGCAGATATACATTTGTGCACGTGCGAGTCCGCGTTAAAATTTCAACACAAAATTTTTGAAATTGTTGCATCTTAATGTATTTTAATAAATCTACATGTATAAGATGAACATTGACTAATTTGATCCTATTTCAGAATTATTGTAATTTTGCATTTTAACAGTGTAGAAAAGTCTAACCTAGAACAACCAAAACACATTCTGAAGTCCACATATTCTCTCGCTGACTTGCTACAATTTCGTATAATTTCTTTAACACAAGAGGTCACAGAAATGGGTTACAGCAGCTTTAATGACCTTAATTTCATTATTTTTCGTTCGGTTCTTCCTGTCGTGGACACAAAAAACGTTCTTCCTGTCCTCCCGCGCAGACGGTTGCTGTTCAGTCTCTCTGCTTCCAGGCTGTTCACCGAGCGTTCAGTCTGTGTGAGGAGGCCGATACGTCAGCTGTCGGCTTTGGGAATATGCTCCGCATTACATCTGTGCTTGGCTACAACGGGCCAGGCTACAGGGCCGCATTGTGTGGCTGGTCCATGATCCATGATTGGGACCATCCACAACTGGGAGGGGCGGGGTAAACTGTTGCTGTTCACATGAGTTGCGGCTGCTGCATAGCTTCTTGGTGTGCTGTAGGATACCATGAGGTGTAACTGGGGATGTATGAGCCCGGTGTACCTGCTGACGTTTTAACAGTAGATGAAGTGTTCCATACCGGTGCAACAGATGGCGAGCCGCTGGACAGTCCGCGTCCATTGGCTAGTGCGCTTGTGTCAATTGTGCCTCCGCCTTGCTTCATCAATTTCTTGAACTTGGATCGTTTGTTCTGAAACCAAATCTTGACCTGAAAAAAAAAAAAAAAACTTAGAACAATTAATCTGCTGACGTAGCCTATCTGAATTTAGTCTACTATAGCCTAGGCAAGAATGATAATTTGAGTGTATTATTATTATTATTATTTAAACTCGTCAAAATAAAGAGAGATTGTAGCTAAATCAACTTTGAAAGGCTATCTACATTTCCTGTTGTAAATCAAAACAACATTTCAAAAAAACATTCGGTTACTGTCAAAATTAAAAATGTTACTTTTCCGTGGAATATCATGACAAACACGTATATAATTAAAACAACACTTTTATCGTAAAAGAAGTTACATAAATTGTGCGGGAAAATGTGTTCGCTTACACGTCATGTTTTAACCCCAACAAACTTTAATAAACCTACCGAATAATTATAGTCTACGTGCTTTATGATTGTTTTGTTAAGAAAAACAACCTCTATGTCAAATGAACAGTAGCCTACCATTAACACAAAACAAAAATAACCAACATGGGAAAAATGAGGCGAAACTATGCATCATTAAATTTCTGATAACATTAGCAAAGAACACGCACATCAGTTTTCACAATATAAATTGAACTTGCCTGTGTTTGCGTAAGTCCCAGAGAAGCGGCGAGTTCGGCTCTCTCCGGCAGCGCCAGGTACTGGGTTTGCTGAAACCCGTCTGTTTAGAGCCTGTAGCTGCAGACTTGAATATATAGTCCTGGGTTTACGAATCTTTTTCCCTTTCCCATTAAAGCGGACCTCGCCCCCTTCCACAACTGTGTTCTTCTCCGTCTCTGGTGCTGGAGATGTAAAATAGAGAGTTTCACTGACGCTAGCCTACTGTCAAGCAGTGAACATTGCAGATCAAGTTTCACAAGCTGTAGTTTCGGTATAATTACCCTTAATTGCATACATTGTTTATAGCATTACGCAATAAATAATTACCAAGACTCAAACCAACGTTAGCTCTGCAAGTAAAGCGTCAACGGTCCCACAGCTCGAGTTTTGTAAAGTCAAGCATCTACGGTAATAAAGGACGAAGTTCTTACCTGTGTCTTCTAACCGTGTCTGCGTAAGTGTGGAGCTGCTTTGGTAGGACTGTACGGTAGTGATATAAGGACTTGAGGAATGGCTACCGACCGAGTTCACATATGGGTAACCCAGAGATCTAGGGAAGGATGAAGCTGTACTATACGAGCTGTCGTGCTGAGATTGACCAGCAGAATGTAAACAATGCATGGAATAGTGTCCATGAGGCATCGAGGAAGGCGAAATTTGTTGACTTGGTGGCCCGAATTCCATGAAAACGGTCTTTCCTGAGACTGGGCTATTAAGACTTTCTGGCATTGTAGTCATTGTCATCTCTTCTGGCTGATCCCTTCTCTTCCCTTTGGTTTCTTCTATGATCTCAGTGAAGGATGGATCCCAATTTAAGCTGATCAGATTTTTCACTTTCCATTCATAAGAAAATGTAGTTTGTCTCTGTGAAAAGTCTAAGCATGATGCTGTGGATCTAGACAAACTCGCCTCAAAGGTTTGAATCGGAGAATCATGAATATTCATCAAAGACGGTCGCTGATTGGTCCACTCGTACCAAAAGAGCCTCCGATTTGTGATTCCAAGGGTTGGATCCGGAGGACCTAAGAACTCAAGAACAACAGCAATGCTGAGACCCAGGGTCTGTGATTTCCTGTAGTGGCAAACGGCTGGGACGTGTAGCCTAGAGGGCAGCAAGTGAATGGGAATTACTGTAAAAGTATATTCTATTTTATGTGAAGATACTATTTACAAACATATATGACGTATCCTACCAACACCCTTCAAATCGAGTCGCATACGGGATGTGGTTGACATTTCAATGTCCAACTTCTTTTACTTTTCGGATTCGTTTTGTAAAGAAACGATTTTATTTTCAACTCATTTTATTTTTGTTCTCACTAAAACGTAGAACGATGTGTAGGCTATACATGTTACGTGTCATATAAAGTGCAGACATAGGCTACTGTCTGTCATGAATGTATTGTATTTATTGATAACCCGTACGCCTATTTAATTAAATGTTTTCATTACAAATACTGAGACATTACCATTTTGATCGGCAGCCGACATAATAGGCCTATTATTATTAGCAACATAATTGTTTAGGCTATAACGTAGGCTATTATAAATATCCGTGCTGTCTTTTTGATAGTGGGGTTGACTTGCTTGAATCGGTCGATTTTGGCTTTTTCCACAAGAACCCCCCCCCCCCCTCCTCCTCCTTAACAAAACTTAAATTTTTTTCCGCTAAAATCAGACCAGGAAAGAATTAACCTTACACGCGGACCCAACAGCTAACGGAAAATGAAATGATAATAATATGCATGATTTGAAAAACAATTAGGCCTACTGTGTTTTAAATGTGCAGTTTAGGAATGGCAGCGTTTAGATGACAACACAACAAAAAATCAGGATATTAAGAATGTTGATAAAATGACGACCAATTATTAACTGTTAACTGGGTCTTGGTTTGAGAGACCTAACAAGTTTAGATGGATAATATAGCCTACTAAATCATTTCATTAAATGTCTAGAGAGCCCTGATCTGCAGCTGAAGACAGTCATATTAACATAACACTGATGCTTAATATTCATTCGCATAATTAGCCATATACTTAACACAGCTACATGCTGTCTTCATTCACCATTAAGCACCACGAGGACATAGACCTGGATTGAACTGTAGGTTTCTGGCACATTTCAGTGTGTACAAGACAGTTCAGTGCCACATGTCAACAATCCCGGATAAAGTGGATTATATGAAATAAGAAAACCTTTTAAAACACAGGTTTTGGATTAACATTCAAAGCACATGGCAAGTAGGCCTAATTGGTATAATATTTCTCAGTGATGGCCCATATAGGCTATCTGTAAACAAGCTTTTGACCCATTTGGCGTTTAGAAATGTAGGCTGCATTCAACAGACTTTCCAATACATGTGTCTTTTGTTTCACAGTGTAACCAATAACGTTGTTATAGTAGGCCTAGCTACTGTATAACTGCAATTATTGTCTAATGGCATTAAATGACTGGGTGTAGCCTACTGATATCCACGCGATTTGGCAATTCAAGGCCTAAATCGTGGTCCGGTAGGCTGACTGTACCTGAATATAGTGCAAATATAATCTGAGTGAATAGTATAAATACTGGCACCTGTTAACAAGGAATATGGAGATGAAGATATTGACTACCTATTGTCATCAATGAATCAGAAGGCTAATCTCCATGTTTTAAAGTCTTCTCCCCTTGACAGTGCACGCGAAATGAGGTTAAACAAAGGATGATCAGGGAGTCAACTTTGTTTACACTACATAATAACAGCGATCAAAATATTTATTTTATATGTCCACCTATAAAGTTTTCTATACAACGCAAACCATTGATCATTATTATACTAATTGAAACAAATGTATTAATTTGATTGACTAGACATACATATCGGCTATTCTGCATTTATACATTTTTGTCGAGTCTGAAGTCTGAACACCAAACAAAAATCCAAGGGTGAACGAAGTGACGGGACTAATAAACTAGCTTGATTATATCTTTATGCGTATCAATTTTAACAGTCTAAAAATTGTTAAAAGTAACATTGTGATAGCCTACCTCAGAGCAAAGTAACAAATTATATATAGTTGGTAATAATAATGTAACCTAGAAAATGTGAAAAAACACGGACCATTAAATACGGACGATACGGCATACATAAATCATGTACCCTAAATGACATAACCTTACAGTAATTTGCACTACAGACGTCTTGTTACCACAGCGCAATTGGTAAATCATTCAGTCCTAATACAATTATTGCATGATAATCTTATGATGCCAACAGACATAGAGAAATAATGTTATACTAATTGTGGATAATTTGATTTTCTCAATAAAATCTTACATGTAATTTCCATTGTAAAACGACGTCATGGCTAAAACATAGGTAATTTCATGAATTTATGAACTTGAGACCTTCTTCGCAAGCCTAATGCTTGCGAAGAAGGTAAAACTCCGTTTCAAAAGTTTAAAACAAACACACGGATAACGAGAACGAAAAAGTTAAATTATAACTATGATTAAATATTGATGTATGGTTAAAATACAGGTTTTGGTTAAACCAGAGATTTTATAAGTCATAAAAATCACGACCCGAAACTAAAGTGCGTCCGATTAATTAGCCTATCAAACTCTTACAATAGTCATATCAGTAAAAACAAAACCCATATAAAATCCTGAAACAGATTTTGTTTGGACTGTAAGGATAAAATGCATCCATTTAAAAAAGGTACACTTTAATGAATCAATTTTTAAGATGAGGAAAAGACCTGACAATCTGTAATGAAAAAAGACCATACCATTGCTCCTCATCATCCCTTGGCGCCAATGAAGGTGAAGCCGCGCGCGTCCTGAGCTTCATTTTATTTTCCTGAGCCTTTCCCGCACCGTCTGTTGCTGAGACACTTTCACAGCCCCTCGTCTATTGCACTGGCTGCTCAAACTCCCCATGAATAACAAATTAAAGGCAGTTAAATTCCGTCACTATGATTATCAACCTAATTACATAATTGGCGCAGAACGAGCAACTTTTTATGTGTTTGGGAAAATGCTATGACAGCATGGCGTGCGATATGCATTCAGGTAATATAGAAACAGCAGATCTCAGTATTAGCAGAGTTATATACAAAAACAAGGTAATGCATAAACGTTACTCTTGACCTGGCGTTAAAAATGGCCAAATTTCAAGCGATTGACATCGTTTGAGTTGAACGAGGGATGGTTGATCAATGGATCCCTTATTAACAGCGAAATAATAATAGTAATGTGAATAATAATAATTGTTATTACACCGACTCCGAGAAATTATCATTATGAGTAAACGATGGGGGCGATTTGATGTCTTTCCCATCATTTACTATCTGATTATGCAAAAAGAAATTGAGATTGTAAGGTGGACACAAGCTTTCCACGCAGAGTCACAAGCTTTGGTAGTATTGTACGCTCCTTTTTCATTAGCTACTCATATAAAATCGCATATTAAGTATGTAGATTTGTTTCTGTCTAATCAGTTATGATATATTATGAATGTATACATGATTTGACAGAAACAAAACACAAAAATGGGACACATCTTCTAAGAAAAAGTCTACATATTTTAAAACATATATACCTTAAAATGTAGAAAAATATATTCCTGCTTTTTTGTTTTAACATTTCATATAGAATGTATAGTTTTGGACTTCATCATAGCTCGGACTTCCACAAAGAGCTGTACGTGGAAACATTAAAGTAAATGGGCTTCAGGCAATCCTCTGTATAACAATCTAAAACATTAGACAAAGGGATAAGCACAAGAATGACCAACCCTTAATGTTAATGAAGGAACACCGGGCATTTTATGTGTTCCAATTCAGAGGATGAACAGTGATGCAATACAGACAATATTCTAACATTGAAAGTTTTACAATTTCATTTATCAAAATTCAAGCAATGGGCAGGAAGACAGAACTTGTATTCATGCTTAAAAGTGAGTTGGCACTTTATTTAAATAATATTATTCCTTTAGACCAGATTTACAAAAAATGTAGCGGTTCACCAGTATCTCTCATAGATTTGCATCTTAGACAAACTTTCCATCCTGATGGTCAGTCCTCATCAGAATGCTTGGTCAGAATCTCCACACCATCCGACGTGATCACAACCGTGTGCTCGAACTGGGCCGATCTAAAAACAGAGCCATACATATAAGCATCACATTTGGGGAAATGGATCGTCCTGAATCTCATATTTTAACACCTGCTGCAGTCTTTGGGTTCCACCCAGTTCAGACATAGATTCTGTGGTGAGGTAATAAAGGCCATGATGTGCCACAACGATGTGCAAGGCAGCCTTAGTGTCAGACCATTAATAGAAAAATAATTTATAACTGACAGACCAAACTGCAAATTTTGAATTTATCCCCCCAACATTATTACAGTAGCCCAGGAGAAAATTGTCTCAAGAAATCTTTCTCTCAGCAATGCATCTCATCTGATGTCAGATTTTTACTGTGGAAAGTCAAAGAATTTTAACAAATGGCAATTAAAATTTTTTATTGCAATGCACGCAGCATACACTATATACAACATATACCTGTGCAACCTCAGTTTGAGGAACACTAACACAGTAAACTAGGTTCATGAAATATGATACATTGTTCAAATTATAAAGCTCTGGCATACTCATTGAGGAGAAACAATCTGGGGAAACCAACATATTAGTTCATCAAGTGTTAGAAAATCCAGAAGACCAACTGAATTAATACCATTGCTTATTTGCATTAAGAGAGGGGATTAAAAACACAGTACGTGTACAACATGTTTCCATCAGCATGAGCTAATTTCATATTGAAGCATAGCATTGCTGTGTGCTGGAACAGGACTCCAATCTGTGGTGTTGGACAGAGCAGTGGGGCAGGCTCGGATCAGTCACAAAGACGGGAGACAAAAGTACAGACTCGCAGTGGGAGAGCAGAGCAGCCCCTGAGCATGACCACTGCTGAGATCACCACCACCTGGGAGTATGCCAGACCTTCGGCATGGAGCGAGTCTAGTCTTTAATGAGATATGTAAAACAAAAAAGGAGAGCATCTCTAAAGGCAGCGGGCTTTGGTGAGCTACGCTTCTCCATTGTGCAATTAAATTACAGTGTACTGAAATCTCTGGCTGGGCTAGTTAAGTGCTTTGTACAGCAGCACTCTAAGTTGTATGGATTTTTTCACCAGCTGAATGGCCTTCAGTACAGTGGATATACTGGTTCCTGCTGAATAGCAGAAGATGCTCAACGCAAGTCCCTTGTGAAGAGGGCTTTGCTCAGTGTGGGCGATTGCTTTTTTCCATGAACTCTGTGTATCACTTAACCATTCAAAGAAAGTGAGACTGACACAAGCTTATGCTTAAAAAATACAAGCTCATACATGAAAAAAAAATATATTTTTGTCTGATTTGACAGATCTCAACAAAACTTTTACTCTTAATTTTTTTATGGGCGAAAAAGAAAGCTATTTTGCATTTTTTTTTCAACTGAATGGACATTTTCTGAAGGGCTGACATAGAAAGGAAGCAAGTCTACCTCTCATCATCCACGGAAACTGCAGTCCATTTGTCCTTTAGGATTTTAAATTCAGATGATCCCTCCATTAAGATTGGTTCTGTGTTCACAGCAAATTCAGTGAGGACAAGCAAGAATGCAACAACATGTAAGGTTTTTCTGAACAATAATATACATTAAAATGGCAGAGATGACACAGATCAAATGTTCTCTAATGGTGTAGCTGCTCTGAGAGAAAATCACAGTTCAGTGTAACTGTTTAAACTGAATTTAGTAACTACATTTTACATCAACAAAACAGACTTACAAAGGGTGCAACATAATTTTCCAAACAGGAGCAGTTTTATGGTACTCAAGATATGCAATAAAACTAGTCGTTCTTCAGGCCATTATTTATTCATACCTGTGTCTAAATAAAACTGGAAAATGTACAAATCACCATGCCAGCAGGGGTCAAATGTTAAAATATTATAAATAAATTTAAAAAAGTATCATGAACATTCTGAAGACTGAGCAGTGCCAAAAATTTTGTAGTTCCAAACTGAGAATGGAAACAGAAAGGAGCAGATCTGATTTTTTATTTATTTATTTATTCCCCTATACATATAAAAACTGATTATAATCATTTTGAATTACATTCAATTAAATGTGCAATTGGTATTTAAGTTGACACTAAAATCTGGACATGAAAAAATCATCTGGAAATTATTTTTTACATTACGTGAATGAAAAGATGGAACGCTTTTCTTTGTTGAAACACAAACTATTTGTTGCTGCATTACACCTACAAAATTGTGCACGTTATAGAAAAGAAGCAGCTGTTAGGCTTAGGGGGGCTTTAAATTGAATTTGCGAGTAAATGTAAATGGCACTGATTAGATTAGTTATAATTTTACAACTGTTACAAATATGTGTCTACTTTAATATGACTTTGATGTTCATCTTTACATTCCATTACATTAAAATCATTTCACAGTTATCAATTGATTCGCCAAGAGCACTTTTTCATTATTTGATTGATATGCTATAGGTCAGCTGATCAGGGTTCACCATGGCAATTAAGGAACAGGGAATGTCTGGCAGCTCAATGAATTTGCAATCTCCAATCAATCATTTTCAGTTATCAAGCCTGGAGCATGCTATGAATTACATTTTTAAAAAGATTTTCCATTAAAGATACTTTGAAAAAAAGATAATTTTGGGTTGTTTTACAGAATAATGCAGTAGTATGAAGATGAATCTAAAAAAATATGATACTGACCTATTGTGAAAGCCATCCCTTCCTCCATAAGCATGCCATTGTCATTTGCTATTGGAAAAACATACACAAGAAAATATGAATGTGAATTAATTATGAAAAGAATAAATCCTGGTCTTAATCCTATCTGGTGTGCAACCTTGTTCAATAATAATTAAAGTTGCAAACAACATTTAGGGGTACCAGGCTCAGGAAATAATGATGAATATAGATATGGGTTATGTGTGTACAAAGTATCATGATGATAGGATTGATTGTATTGGAGCCATTTAAAGGCTAAAGATATAACATTTATTTTTACATTCACAGAGCTTGCTGAAAGGTGCAGAATAAAAGTATGGCTTTTCCCGCTAAATAAATATGATCATGAATGTATCATTACAAAAAACATTTACGGGCCGCAAGAGAGTGTGGTGTTTAATGTCTGAGTTTGGTTCCCGCCTCTAACAAAACTCCTGACCAGTAGTATTATGATGTTGGTACCACACCTATCTCTGATTGGTTGTCAGTTAGCTTGTCAGACAGTGATGGCTGAATTTGATGGCAAGCGCCTGGCTCCACAGGTAAATTTGCGGAATCCTATATCTATAGCCTTTAACCCCTTCGCACAGATGCCAAATTTGGTCAATTCTCACCAATATAAGGGGTGTTCTATTTAAGGCTTTATAACTCCAGATGTGAGCACCATAGAGACTTGGAACATAGCTTAAATTAAAGAAGATTTACAATACTTAGACTTAGATTTGTTTATTTTCATAATTTAGGTCAACATAAAGTGCCACAAATGCAAAGAAATCTTGGAAAGAATGCAAAAAAAATGTTTTTTTCTTTAGTGCATTGAAATACTGAGACGTACATATGTTAAACAGGTAAAACTATACATGTCCTGGATCATAAACATAAAAAGGTGATATGCAGAACTACTACAGATCTATGATGCAAAATATAGGCAGTGTACCCTACTTAGCGTCTCCAAATATACCCAAAATGATATATTTAACTACAAATCAACTGTTTAGGCTCATGAAACTCACTTTTGCATCATTTTCAAGTAGGGATTACCATCTTCTCATCAGTATAGAGGGATAAATATCTGTGGGTCTAAACACCAACCAAAACCTGTCATAAAATTAATAAAATATTTTGTGTCCATTATAAAGCATATACACAATCATACTCACTCCAAGGAAAATTTAATTTCATTCATCTAGCGCATATGCACAGTACATTTGAATGAGTATTTTTCATTTCCTTAGTGACTTATAGTGAAGTATTGCCCGGGGAGATACTTCACCATACAGTGTATATTATGTACAATAAAATAATATTCCACAATCAGAAAAATACTGGCAAATGTTCTAGCTTCAGGGCAAATCAAACATAAAACATGACTGAATCATATATGAACGCTTACACTACAGTATGTGCAATGCACTCAAAATGCGAAAATAAAAATTTTGAACATATGGCACAACTACTCCCAAAATCCATGTAAGCAGGCGAGGATCTTTTCTTGCCTTGCCGACGAGTTAGTAAATTAGTTGTTTCTTGTTATTTTCGCAAGTTTTCACTATTACACCACTGCGAGAGATTGTACATTCTATGTTGTTTGCGTAAAACTAAATTGATAAAGACTACGCCCGGCTTTCATTTATTGTTCAAAGCATCCAATAAGACATTGCAAACACTGTTGCTAAGGTAATAATGTGCTATATTGGATAAAAGAATCGTCAATGAAACCAGAATGAACTGGAATGAATGAGACGAGTTTGCAGAGCATGGGGGGTATTACGCTTCAACATTTCAGATAGTGTAATAGCGTTATAAAGTGTTGTTTATTTGTTACACGGATTGTCCCAGACAAAAATTAAACAGTGAATTTTGAAAGGGACATCTCTATGTGTAAAACCAATGGTAGGATTGGATATTTATTTCATATTTAGTAGCAGATATTGATAGTGACGTATAATTACACAAGAATTTTACGTTTATTTTGCATTTGAGTGAGCAGGGCTTTTCACAGCTTTTTTGGCATACGATCAGGCTATTGTTGGGTTTATCTTGTTGCTATGACGGAATACAAATTTTATGTGATGAAGAAATGTATTTTTTTAACTCACACATAGACGCTATTGTCCACTTTGTCATGCTTGGGTAGGTATAGTTGCAGGCGAGACTGGGTGGGGGGTTGCTTGTTAAATGGACTTGCTACAGGACAATAGTAACACTTAGAAACTCCGTATTCGGGTTGTCAAGAATCGTGTTAAAGCTAAAACAGAGTTTGTTGTTTCCACCTCCTGGTTGCAGGAGAAATTAATATCTGAGTTGAGCAAAATCTTGGCGCCGGCGCCATGGCCACTAGGAGATTTGCGTGAAGGGGTTAAAAGAAAGACCACACCCACAATGTTTTCCATATTCGGTGACTATCTACTTCCGTGCACTATAACCCCCTGCAACACTCCTCGGTCACTTCCTGTACTCAACAAATAGCTCTCTTTGGCTCCCCCCACAGGTTACGAGGTACATTTTGCATTGCACGTCTTCCTCGGCAAAATTCAGACCCAACGGTGTTACCGCAAAAAATCTTATACAAATAAATACTCAACCTTCCGTCATTTTTCCTACATCATCTACTAATAATAGTAGGCTTACGTCTAATTTAGAGTCACCGCGAGAATTTAAAACTCGTCAGGGGTTAGGACTATTGCACTAGCTGGATTTTGTGCATGTTATGATGAATGAAACTTCCCCTGACATTTTCATCCTTTCTGAAACCTGGCTCACAAGAAAAGTACCTAACTCAGACATTAACATTGATGGATATAATTTATTTAGATCAGATAGAAAATCTAAAGGAGGTGGGGTATTGATATTTGTAAAGGAATGTTTTGCTGTATGTGAACTCACTGCTGCCTCAGTACCTAATAAGTATGAATATATTGTTCTGGACATCTGTATTGGCGGGGATGCCCATTTTACTATTATTGGTATTTACCGCCCTCCCTCTGCAAGTAATGAGGCGTTAGAAGACATTGGCAAATTAATGTCATCTTACGCCTCATCCGAACTGATAGTCATGGGTGATTTGAATCTTGACTGGCTCTCTAATAGTTCAAATAGGTTAAAAGAACTGTGCTTTGAGTTAAATCTTACTGAGTTAATCTTGAAACCCACGAGGCTAAATACAAAAAACCCTTCTAAGTCGACGTTGATTGATATTATACTGACAAATAGGCCATTTAAATATCTAGCCTGTGGGGTTTTTGCTCAGGACATCAGTGACCACTGCCCAATTGCTTGTACTCGAAATGCCAGAAAACAAAAATATAGCTCTAGTATTGTTACAAAACAAAATTTCAAACATTTTGTTGAACAGGGTTTTCTTCAGGATCTATATTTTTCTGATTTAGAAAGAACTTGTTGCATCCCTGATCCTGATCTAGCTTTGGACCATTTCTGTAATGTATTTAATTCTATTGCTGATAAACATGCTCCTTATAAGAACTTCAGGATTAAAAACCGATGTAACCCATGGTTTTCCTCAGATATTTCTGCTACTATGCATATCAGAGACAAAGCTTGGTCCAAAGCTAGAACGACTGGCACTCCAGCTGATGGGCTTAGCTTTAGGCAATTAAGGAACAAGTTCATTAGCATAATAAGAAAAGCAAAGTCCAATTACTACTTGACCTCTCTTTTAAACTGTAATGGAGATGCATATAGCTTTTGGAAAACTGTAAAATCTTTAAAAAATAATCCTACCACAACTCTTCCTTCTCGCATTTCTAGTGAAAATGATTTAGTTATAGATAAAACATATATGGCTGAAGTTTTTAATCATCATTTTATCTCCTCTGGCCATCTGTCTGGCGAAATTGTTCCAGAAAGCTATACCCTTAGCCCAGTATTTGGAACTTTACGTAATTATTTTTGTCCTAGCAAATTCTCTTTTAGACCTGTAAGTTATAGTATACTTTCCTGTCTGGCCAAAGTCCTAGAATCATTAGCTAACTCTCAGCTACGGGCCTTTGGAGATTAATAACATTTTACAACCACAGCAATCGGGTTTTAGGCCAGGTCATAGCACATTAACAGCAGCAACTCTTGTGATAAATTATATTGTCAACTCTATGGATAACAAACACTGCAGTGCGCTGCACTCTTTATTGACCTATCAAAGGCTTTTGACACTGTTGACCATAATATTTTATTGAATAAGTTATCCTCCATTGGATTGGATGAACTTTCTCTTAACTGGTTTTATGCATATCTCTCTGGGAGAACTCAGTCTATTGTTGTGGATGGTTTTAAATCTAGCTCTCTTGAAATTAGTAAATGTGTCCCACAAGGGTCTATTCTTGGTCCACTTCTATTCACACTTTATATAAATAACATGGTATTCCCAACACCACAATGTAATGTTCATTTTTATGCGGATGATACAATCTTGTATTCCACTGGCTCCACGCTTAACCAGGCAATTACTAATTTACAGTCTGCCTTTGATTCTTTTCAGTTAGCTCTTATTAATCACAAGCTTGTTTTAAATTCTGATAAAACAAAATGTATTTTATTTTCAAGAAATCTAATGGGAAATGCATCTAATATTGGCATTCATACACTTCATGGTACTCAAATTGAAACTGTAGAATCTTATAAATATTTAGGAATTTGGCTTGATGGTAGATTTTCTTTTAAGACTCATGTGGAACATCTGTCTCAAAAGCTAAAAGGTAAAATTGGTTTCTTGTACAGAAATAAAGCATGCTTTTCTTTTGCTAATAGGAAAACAATTGTACAATCAACTGTCTTATCTGTATTTGATTATGGAGACATTCTGTATATGCACGCTGCCCCTTCCACTTTAAAGCCCCTTGATGCAGTTTAACACAGTGCATTGCGTTTTATCACTGGGGATACATTTCTCACGCATCATTGTGTTTTGTATGGAAAAGTAGGATGGTCCTCTTTATCAATGAGGAGGGAACTACATTCCATTGTATTTATTTATAAGGCTTTACTGAAGAAACTTCCCCTTTATCTCTCATCATTAATTACGTTTAAATCCAATAACTATGGTACCAGGTCTCAGGACTTCTTAGCCTTAGATACACCACATATAAATACTGAGCTGGGCAAAACAGGGTTTCAATATTATGCCCCTCATAATTGGAATGAATTGCAAAAAACTTTTAAACTAGAATCTCTTATTCCTTTAGAAAATTCTAAAGTTTTATACATGGATTTTCTTAATGTTGTATGTACTTGTTTTCTTTGATATATCCCTGTATGATGTTTGAATGCTGAATGTTAACGTGGCTGAATTGTACTTGTTTTTAAGTTTTATACATGTTTTTATTTTTGTTCGCAGGTCTCTCTTGTAAAAGAGATCTTGATCTCAATGAGACTACCTGTAAAAATAAAGGATAATAAATAAATATTCAAGACATTGTTAAATACTTTACTCTAGAGCATGTGTACCATGTTTATTGAAGATTGGTTGCAGAGACATTGAGTTACAAATACAATGGAAGCCTATGGAAGGTGTACTTTTTACATCTTTAAAAGACATCTCTAAGTATTTGAGAAATCAGATAAGGACTTGGTATGTAGCATCAACAGAGGGACTTCTACACGTGAGACATTTTTTAGACTGATCAGATAAACAAGATGGCTGCCACAACTGATTTTGTCATAGGCCATGCACAATGTTGAATCATGTCCATATTCAAGATATCAATACATGCTCCAATCTAGAACATGTGTACCAAGTTTGGTGAAGATTGGTAACACAGACATAGAGTTACAAATACAATGGAAGTCTATGGCAGGAGCACATTTTACACATTCAAACTCAAACTCCTACTAGAGTATTTCACCAATCAGCATGAAACTTGGTATGTAGCATCAACAGAGGGACTTCTCCAAACGTACCATTTTGTAGACCGATCAAATAAACAAGAAGTGCTTGCCACGCCCACAATGAGGAACCATCTCCATGGATATGAGTTAGTGGTGTCCTTTAGAGCAAGTTTGGTGATAATTTGTCATGTGGATAGTAGAAAAATAGTAGATGTGATCGGACTGGTATCTTGAATCTTCCCATCAAGTTCGGTGTTGATTGGTCAATTGGTCTAGGAGGAGTTTGATTTTAAATGTTTTTCAGAAAATCCAAGATGGTGGAAAATCTACCCAGACGGACTTTAATGGTCCCATCGACTTTGCTGTTCAGTATGGTTGGCTGCACCTGTGTACCAAGTTTGGTAAGTCTAGAACACAGGGCATAGGAGTTATGGGCTTTTAAAGGTCCAGAATTTCCAAACTTTGCCATTGCAACCACTTTCGCCGGTGCCCTGTGGGAGCGGCAATTGGCGGCTGCTCCCGGGTGGGGGGAGGGGGCTCGGAGAGAATTGCTGCGCACAGAACGGCCCTGGGCATGTTGGAATCACGGTCAGGAGCTTGAGGAGTCGCGCCCTCCTTCCTACTACCGGCTGACAGGGTTGTATAGCGGTGATTCTCTAGCAGTTACTACACGGGGGGAATTGAATTAGAATAGGGGTTCAATTGGTACCAAATTGGGAGAAAATGGGAAAAAAATCAGAAACAAATTTCTTTAAAAATAATAAAAAATTTGATTTGGGAGTAGCGGTTACCAATATCTACATGTCTGCCAAGTTATAAGTTTCTAGCATGAAACAGCTCACAGGAAATTGATTGACAGCAGGAAACTAATTGAATAATAATAGTAATAAATATAGCTGCTAGCAGCGATTCCCGGGGACCAAGCAGCACAAGCAGCAGATGCCAAACACACAGGGCTCTATCTTGATGATCTTAGAGCATGGTCTAAAATGGTGCAAGTGCATTTAGGTCGTGTCCAAGTCCACTTTTGCTAGTTAGACGGCGTGTTATTTAGAGCCCAACCGATATTGGATTTTTGAGACCGATACCGATAACGATTTTAGAGGATGGGGGTTCACCGATTACCGATATGGCAGCCAATATAGTGAACTTTTGAGCTTCAATGAAAACAGACCTCTTCTACGTGGATTGTGCACAGATTTAGCGCTAATATGACAATGCAAAGGTACTCAGGAGACTTTCTTAAACAAATAACTATTACAAAAAGATTTACATTATTAAATTATTATAACACGATTAACATCATCAAGCAATTTTAGAATAAATAGCAAAATAAACATCAGTACTTACTGACCATTTCAATAAAGAATAAAAATAATAGGCTATTTAAGTGCTACACATTTTATGACACAAAGAAAAACTTGCTATAGCTATTCATTGATATTTGTTATTCCGTTCACTAACTGCATTATTGATAATTAAGAACTGGAAACAGGTTGGGAGTTAGCTATATCCGTATAAAGGTAGTCTAAGGTTACAGGAGGCCTATTTTACAGCCAATTGGCGCTTTCTGTCTGGTCACATAACGTTGGCTAACAAGAGGAAAAAAGAGCCAAACTAAATGGCAAAACCCCTCGGAGCTAGGCTCGGAAAAGCTTAGAAAACCCTTAACTGGTATTAGCCGTGAGTGTGTACGGGATTGGTTACCGAAACCTACCTGTAGAATCATTTTGCTTCGGTCATAAATAAAAAATGGTACTCCCAAGTTTTGTGGGAATTTCGAACATCTTCGCAGTTAATTTGACAGAGTTGAACATTTGTGTTTATTTTATTATTATTATCATATGTTATCTCTATATTATGGCTACCAATTGTTGCTCAACTTGGATGGAGGAGGAGACGCATCTCTGTAAACAATTGGAAAGCAAATGATCCATTTTGTTTACTATTTTATTTTTTTCCAACTGTAACGTTAAATTTCGAGTTACCAAGGAATGCAAAAGATAAAATCAGCTATCAAGGAAACGTGCTGGGTGGAGCACATTCTAGGTTTCGAAAACCACAGAACAGAATGCATTCGAGTAATGTGCAGCCTACTAACAGGTCAAGGTAACGTTAGCGAAAACCTCTCAACTAAAACATTTCCGAAACATTTGAAAACTAAAACCCTAGTGTGTACGAGACCATTAGCTAACGTTAGCTTGATGACTGGTAACATAGATTCCATACCAATAAGGTTTTTCCTCTCCTCTCATCCAAAGGTTAGCTGAGCAGGGGCTGTTTAACAAAGCAGAATTACTGAGTTAGCTTGATAACCTACACTGAGTAAAAACCCGGAACAGCTCTTTTTCTTCAGTCCATGTTCCAGATTTTGGAGGGTTCCCGTTTTTACTCAGTGCAGTAACTTCGCGAAACAGGCCCCAGGAGCTGTCATTCGCTAGCTACCGTTAGCTAGCTATTCAAAACAAACGTTGGTCGCGTTAATCCCATTAATTTATTAGATATGAAAATAAATGCCTCAGTTAGTTAAAATACGGGAGTGAATCTAAATGCACACGGTCCTAAATATATATGTTATATCTCAATCGGTAGCCTACTCATGAATTATAACGTGAGCTAAGTAATGGTGCTAAGTAAAAGAGCACAACGAGGTCTGTGGATGCATCTCAAGTTAACATTACTGGTAGCTGATTAGCTTGCCGATAGCTAGCTAGCAATGTTATCATAGTTTACATTCATTGGCAGTTTGCAAACATTTATTAAGACCGCAATTAAAGAATGACTAAGATTATTGTTGTGTTAATATTATTATTGACAATATTCAATTTGCTAGCAAGAAAAACTTGTTCCTTCCTTTCATTCATTCAGTGAGTGTTCCTCCAGCGGCAGCGCTGCTATCTGACTGAGTGAAGATTCAACGTGGTCTCACGCGGACTCGTCACATAGCGACGCTTCTGCCCAAGCGTCGCTATGTGACGCCAAAGGTAGCCTTTTGCGTCGTATATTGACGCAGCCTTTTGCGTCGTATATTGACGGTTGTGGCCACATAATTTGTCTTTGGTTGTGGCACTTCAATATTATGCTTTTTTATTTTTATTTTTTCTTCATCTGGTAGAGAGTAACGTGAACTCTTGTGGTCGGGCTCGCCCACTATCTTAACAGTTCGGGCATGAGCCCGAGTTACATGAACTCCTGTGAGGTTATGTTTAGGGGTTGGGGGTGGGGTACGGGAATCACGAACTCAGAAAGATCTCCGCGCACACGGCGAAGACTGAGCGGGCATGCTCGCAGTCGGTTATCATGAGCAAAGCCTTCGCCACAGTAGGATTCGTAAATTCGAGACGAGTGCGTCAAATAATGACGCAAAAGGCCTCCTTCTGCGTCTAAAGGATGACGCCGTAGGAGCTGCCCAAGCGTCGCTATGTGACGACTTGGGAGTGAGACCAGGCTGGAAGATTCCATGTCACATGATATGTTGGGGGTCGCGAGAACACTATAGTTCTGTGACGAGAACCACTAGATGTAGTACTAGGAGCACCCACGTGACAGTGTAAAAAAAAAAAACGAAACGCAAATATTGGCCCGATATATCGGTCAGGCTCTAGTGTTATTTCAGCACTAAGTATGGTGCAAGGTGCAAATGGGCTGAACTTAGTCTCCTCATTAATTATAGGTGTGTCTTGGGCATAACATGCAATAAACCAATCAAAATGTCATATCCCATTCCCTTTAAAAGCCACCTGCGTTTGCACCTTGGCAGATTGCTAATATGATGGCATAGAGTAAGACTGAGCGACAGCTGGTGAAAACAGACATGCTCATGCGTGTATAGTTAACGCGTGCGAGCAAGCAATAGGCTATATGGATCAATATTACGATCAATATTATTTGGACTAACCATTATGACGTGTTTTGATATACACAATAATAATCTTTCATATTTGGGTTTAACACCGGTACGGGTTCCCGGTAATTCCCGACCAAACTATTTCCCAGAAATACAATAACAGGAAAACAGTCATATCCCATACCCTTTAACCTCTTAATACCAAACGCCCCCTAGCGGGTGTTACGGAAGTTATTAAAGTTTATATTTCATTAATTTAATAATAGAGAATAAACTGCTAACCTCAATATGTTGATTAAATATCCTTAAGATACATCCATTCTTTCTAGGAAAGTGGTTTTTAAGCCCAAAACGTTGAGTTAAAACTTCGTAAATAACGTTGTAAACTCAGACCTAATTACCAAACATTTATTGCAGCTTGCTGCCACTCCATAAACAATGCGTTGGTAAACTATTCTGCTTGATTATACTTCACAAAACTTTGCTTTGAAAAATCGTTATGCATTAAAGCTTTAAGAAAAAACACTTGAAAACGTTCTACACAGCTGTGCATGCTTTCTTCAAGTTACTAAACGGACTTGTGATTTTCTGCTCTTCGTCGCGAGTAGTTCGGCTGTGTCCCGTTCAGCATTGTGAAACTCGGCCAGCTGAGTGAGTACCAACCCCTTAGCTTAGTTTGTTTTCGACAAACCTGTTTGGGACTTGACTGCAGAGTTTTTTGTCAGACCGTTGTCAATTGGGTGCATTGTCTTGATTGATAGCACAGTAGGCCTATCCCAAGTGGGAATGACTGGTTGGGGGCAGCCTCCAGATTCAGTCTCGTTTTTCTCCCATTGGGTCTTAAACCTGTCTGTGAATTTTTGAGCCAATAGCCAAGACTGTTATCTTTCAAATAAGTGCTCATACATCATATCCGATTCAAAATATACAAATTATCGCAGTGCGTAACAGAGGGTTAGGTTTCACTGTAGTACGCGGACGCATTAGAGCGCAATAGGGTTAGCTTATCATTTAGCTTTGCTTGTTCATAATTTACTTAGCTACGTTCCGGTTAGTAAAGAAAAATTAATTAGGTAAGACTCGCAGTTACATTTTTTTGTAGTTATGTCGAGATTTTTGAGGCGTTTATCCGTGCATCAAGTGCTAGATGAACTGGATAAGCCAGAAGATGTTTTTGCCGAGGGAGACTCTTCCTGTCTCAGTGACGCTGAATCCACTGATGACCGAGATGATGTTGCTGACATGTAAGTTGTTTTATCATACTAACAGTGTTATGCTATAAACGCATTGAATTTCGCCATGGCAGGTAACGTTGTTAGGGCTGGTGGTATTACCGATTTTTCGATATACCAGTGTGAATTCACGCAATGCCATGCGGGTTCGTAATTACATTGTCAACTGTTTTTTATTGTTTTTCATACAATTAATATTAAAAATTGCACATTCCAATGGTATGATAAATAATTTATGAAGTAAACTTATGGTGTATTGTCTGTGTTGACAAACAACACAGATGTTTGTGGAAATGGTAAGTTTGGTGTAAGCATCGAAGGAAATGTGCAATTTAGCTGCAATGCGTGAATCCCTGTGTTTCTTCTGTGAAGCTAACTAACCTTATATACTTGTGCATAAAATCGGTCCCTCTCAGCTAAATTAATATAGATAGTATTACCTTTACAGTGGCAAGCTAGCAAGCAAAAGTACAGGTAACAAGCATCTAGCTATCTATTTGTGTCTGAGATGAGCTACTAAATCGATTTTTTTGAGTGTGAAATGGCTTCTGGAAGTGTTTAGTAAAGTCATTGTTCCACATGAGTAAATTGTTCTGTATGCAGTACAGAAGGCTGTGCAGGTAAACAAAATGGCAATTTATGCATGGTATGAGGGAGAGAACATGATAACATGAGGGAGTACTTGTTTATTATTATTATTATTGTTGATTGTTGTTGGATAAGGGGGACTAATGGGTATGGTGGACAATTCCATGGACAGGGTTAGTGGGGTTTGTAATGATGCTGATTGCTCTCCTGAGGGAATATGTAGTCTAAATGGCTTCTGTATGAATGGTTAAATAATCTCTCCTCACCCTCCACCCCCATGTTTTGATCCTTTGCCTTTTTTTGTTTTTAGTTCATTTTTTCAAGCTTTTTGGACCCTGCCATTTTGTACTTTCTTTGTGTAAATACGGTAACTTCAGCAATTAGAGGGCAAGGATCTTTTTATTTGTTACAGCAGGGGTGTTTTTATTTTATCTAGGAAACTGGTAGACCTTTGATTTTTTATCCACTGCACTTTTAGTAGTACACCTTAGTGCACTTGTATATATTTGATATATGTTTATCAGTGTTGTCACTGTTTGACATGTTGTCAAGATTTGCCTCCTAAAACCCAACCCCAACGTCCCCGTCGTAGGAGGTGGCAACAGAATAAAGGACAGGACTGGCAAGCAGTAATGTGTAGGGAAGTTTCATACTATTCCCATTATTCATTTGAAACCTGTTTGCATATACCTGGACTCATTTCTGGCTAATGGGGCTCTGGTGAAATACACAAGATTCACTGTGCTGCTACATGGGTTTTGACAGCTTTTTGTGACCTCGGGTAGTTAGTTGTGTAATATGAAGAGCACCAAGAACACGTCTAAAAATGAACTTTTATTGCCAATATTGACAAATTATCTAATTTTATTGTAAAAACCTAAAAAATAAAGTATATTGAGACCTTTCTGGAACATTGCCATTTTCGGCACATTTGGCACCATTTGGATAACGAAAAAGGTTCACCTGAAAAAAACCCTGTAAAATTTGAATGGTTTGAGATATTGACACCAGATTGTTACCAGAGGTAGGCAGCATATAGATGAATCAGATAGAGGAGTCATTTCCTCCATAGCATTTGTAGCTCCCCAGGTAAAAAATTTTAAACTTGAATGTAGGTACCCGTTTTTTTTGTTTTTTTTATATTTTCTGTACATAAATTGTTGTAGTTAAGTATCAAAAACTGGATTTCTATGAGTTCTCAGTAATACTGCAGGTGTCTGCTTTAATAAAAGCCATGAACCATATTTGTACCATTTATAGTTTTTGAGATAACCACCTTTGTTTGTCACTAGTGAAAACAGGTGAAAATTGGCCTATTTTGCCCTCGGTAGGAAGAGGTTAAAAGCCACTTGCGTTTGCACCTTGGCGGATTGCTAATATGATGGCATAGAGTAAGACTGAGTGATCTACAGTTGGTGAAAACAGACATGCTCATGTGTGTATAGTTAACGCGTGCGAGCAAGTAATAGGCTATATGGATCAATATTACGATCAATATTATTTGGACTAACCATTATGACATGTTTTGATATACACAGTAATAATCTTTCACATTTGGGTTTAACACCGGTACAGGTTCCCGGTAATTCCCGACCAAACTATTTCCCAGAAATACAATAACAGGAAAACAGGAACATTTGTTCCATTAGCTTAAACTAGGGCTGTTATTGTACAAAATATATGCGGTTTAATTCGTTATAACACCTGCAGCAGCTGGGAATAAGCTACCAGAACATGGGTTCCCTCTCAGCTTAGAAAATGTCAAATTAGCCTGCTTGTTTAACAAATTTTCTTTGTTTGTACAATGAAGCATTGTCAAACATCAATTCCATGAGGCTGTTCTCACAACAGACAGATCACAGGTAATGAATTTTGGCTAGTGAATTTCAAGCTTCATCCAATCTGAAGTTCATATTATATGCATTCTAATATTGATTAATGACATACAAACCCAAATTCCAAAAAAGTTGGAACAGTATGGAAAATGCCCACAAAAGCTGAAAGCATTTGCTTTACATATATTTAATTGAAAACAGTACAAAGAAAAGATATTCAATGTTTTACCTTATAAACTTTATTGATTTTTGTAAATATACACTAATTCCAAATTTGATGCCTGCAACACATTCCAAAAAAAGTTGGGTCTGCAAGGGTCAGCGGTATCAAACGAGCCTCAAACCATCACTCTGCTGCCAGATATGCAGTAGATATGGATGGATAACTTTAATAGGAAATAGTTCAATAGGAAAATTAGTCAGGAGAAACAACCCTTAAATTGATCCATCCATATTTACTGCATATCTGGCAGCAGAAAAAACAAAACATGCAGAGAATGGTGTTGTTATTGCAGATGCAGGGGACACACTAAGGCTGAGTGCCCGAAGTTGTTGGGAAAGGGGGGGGTCTTGCTAGAGGGGCGAAATACACCAGCGAGACATAATAATACCACCTTTCACACCCTCTTGCCAGTACAATTGCAGTGGAATCAGCGCTGTTAACCTTGATGCTTTTATTGATTCCGGTGCGGTAGAGTGCTTTGTGGATGCCCAGTGGGCTAGGGAACTAAAAATACCCATTCACCCCCTATCACAACCCCATTATGTTACAGCTCTCGACGATCGCCCGTTGGGTACCGGGATAAAGAGACTACGGGTCTTATCTGGATGCATGTTTTTTATGGAGGTCATTCAGAATGCATAAAGTTCTTCCTGGTTCACTCCCTGGCCTATCCTCTCATCTTAGGACACTCTTGGTTGGTCCAGCACAATCTGCATGTCAATTGGGGAGAGAGTAAAAACAATTCTTCAATTGGGTCCCCAATGTGTACCGCATTGTCTGCTAACGTCATCACCCACCCCTGGCGGTTGTGGGTTTGAGTCTGAGACTAGTTCGGTCAGCGATAATGAGGAAGTGGAATGTCCGGCTGAGTTAGGTCTTCTCCGTCCTCGGAGGTTAGGGAGGAGAGTTTGCCCTGGCCGAATTCTCTGTGGACGGATTTTCAGATTCTGAAGTCGGGGTTGAGTTCCTGCCTCGTTCTCCCTCTAGTTTTGATACTAGAGTGGTAGGGGTTATCAATTTCCCTTTTCCAGCTAATGTACCCACTGACTATGCGGATCTTGCGGAGGTATTTAGCAAACAGTGAGCCACCACCTTGCCACCCCATCGACCCTATGACTGTGCTATCAACCTATATCCTGGCACAGTACCTCCTAGGCATTCTCTGTACTCCTTGTCGGCTCCCGAAAGCGCCGCTATGAAGAAGTACATTGAGGAGGCTCTGGCTAATGGCTTCATCAGGCCCTCTACCTCGCCGGCTGGCGCAGGTTTCTTTTTTGTAGAAAAAAAAGACGGAGGGTTGAGACATTGTATTGATTATAGAGGGTTAAATAACATCACAGTAAAAAACCGTTACCCACTGCCACTCATGAATTCTACATTTGAACGTCTCCAGGTGCATCTGTGTTTTCCAAACTCGACCTCCACAACGCTTATAATTTAGTGTGTATGCGCGAGGGAGATGAGTGGAAGACAGCCTTTAATGAGCCTTTAATGGGCACTATGAGGACCTGGTCATGCCGTTCGGGCTCACTAGCGCCCCCTCTGTCTTCCAGGCGCTAGTGAATGACTTTCTCAGGGAGATGTTGGAGAAATTTGTATTTGTCTATTTGGATGACATTTTAATTACATCAAGGCTGAGAAATGTGCCTTTCATTCTGGCTCTGTTTCCTTCCTGGGGTTTATTGTGGCAGAAGGAAAGATAGAAATGGACCCTGAGAAGGTTTCAGCAGCCACAAACTGGCCTACACCGGAATCGGTGAAACAGGTGCAGCGCTTTCTGGGATTTGCGACCTTTTACAGCCGTTTTATCCGCAAATTTAGCGCAGTGGTTGCTACCATCACAGCTCTGACAAGAAATATGGCACCTTTGCGGTTTCAATGGAATCCGAAAGCTGAGGCAGCGTTCGTGGATTGAAAGGTTTAGTTCCGAGCCCATCTTGATCACTCCCAACCCTTCACTCCCCTTTGTGCTAGAGGTTGATGTCTCTGAGTTGGGAGTAGGGGCTATATTGTCCCAGCGTTCACCCCTGGACCAGAAAGTGCATCCGTGTGCCTATTTTTCTCGAGGCCTGACACCGGCCGAGATAAATTATGACGTAGGGGACCGGAAGCTCTTGGCGGTGAAATTGGCGCTTGAGGAGTGGTGACATTGGCTCAAGGGGGCCGAGCATCCCTTCATTGTTTGGACTGATCATAAGAACCTCAAGTATATTCAGGACGCCAAACGACGCAACTCGCGGAAAGCCCGCTGGTCGCTGTTCTTTTCACGTTTTAATTTTATATTAACATATCGGCCAGGCTCTAAAAACATGAAACTGGATGCGCTTTCCCGGATCTTTAACCAGTCCGAAGACGAACGTCCTCCCAAGCCTATTGTTCCCGCGGCTCAGATTTTGGCCCCAGTCACGTGGAATATAGAATACCCCAGCGACTGGTGCCCGATACGGGTGGAGGACCCCCTAATTGCCTGTTTGTGCCCTCTAGAGTGCGGGCCCAGGTATTTCAATGGGGACAATCCTCCCGTCTGGTGGGTCATCCAGGTGTCCACCGCACCAAGGATTATTTGGATAGGCGATTTTGGTGGCCTGGGATGGAAAAGATGTGCAAGAGTTTGTTTCGGCCTGTTTAGTCTGTGCCCATAATAAAGGGTCACAGCTCTCGCCATCCGGGCTCTTACACCCTTTGCCCATCCCGAGTCGACTATGGAGCCACACAGCTCTTGATTTCGTGACCGGTCTACCACCATCCGACAGGCACATCTTGGTAATAGTGGACCGGTTATGAAAAGCTGGCCATTTCATTCCGCTGCCTAAACTGCCTTCGGCCTCGGAGACTGCGCGATTGGTAATCAATCACGTTTTCAGGGTTCATGGTCTTCCCCAGGACATAGTTTCGGATTGTGGGCCCCAATTTATCTCCTGATTTTGGCAGGCGTTTTGGAGTAGACATCTGGCGTGGGCGGAATACGCACACAACACATTGTGTAATGCGTCCACGAGTCTCTCCCGTTCGAGGCTCCTGAACAGGAAGGGGACATACGGGTACCATCTGCCGAACTCTTCATTCGATGGTGTCATGCCACCTGGAGGAGAGTGCAGGCTTCCCTTCTGCATGCTGTTGCCAATCAGAAGAGGCTCACTGACAGGCGTCGCCGTCCGGCACCTTCCTATCATGTGGGTTCAACGGACGTGGCTTTCTACATGGGACCTCCTGTTACGGGTTGAGTCTCGTAAGCTCGCTCCGCATTTCATAGGATCTTTTAAAATAATCAGGATCAACCCAGTCAAGGTTCGCCTTCAGCTTCCCCGGTCCATGAGGGTTCATTCCACATTTCACGTCTCTCGGCTTAAGCCAGTACACATTAGCCCGTTGGCCCCGTCTGAGGAGCCTCCACTCCTGCCTCGACTCATCGAGGGCCAGCCGGCGTACACTGTTCGTTGTCTTTTGGCTAGTAGACATGTGGGCTGTGGGGTGCAATACCTTGTGGACTGGGAGGGCTATGGTCCGGAAGAGCGCTGTTGGGTTCCTTCTAGGAACATTCTAGATCCGCAACTCATAACTGACTTTCGCAGGCGTGGTTCGGAAGGACCGTCTGGGGCCGCTCCTTAGAGGGGGGGTCCTGTCATGGTTTTGCAGCCTGCTCTGCCTTTTCTGCGGGTGTTGCCTCTTGGGGGCCGCGCGAGGGCGCTCCTGTAATTTTTTCCACATTTCATGACCAATTATGGTTATGGGTTTCAGGTGCGGGCCAGCTATTTAAGTTCTTTGTTCCGTGCTTTTGTGTCACTCAGTTTTTGCACAAGCCAGGTAACTCGGTATAGGACTTAGAAGACTGCATTTCTTTCTGTGCAAAGACACACAGGAACTTCTTCAGATTTGAGTTTAGGTTTAGTTCCATGGGACTAATTTTTCCTTTTCTCTTTCTCTTTTCTTTTCAGTCCTCGTGGGGGCTGTAATCGTGGTTACCTTTTTTTCTCCTACCTCCTTGTTTTAGCTCATTTGTATTTTATTGAGCTGGAGGTTTTTTCTTTTTCGTTCTATCCATTCTGCTCGATTCTTCGAGCCTGTAATCACCCTCTTTTCTGGGTTGTTTTTTGTTGGCTTATACGCCAGGGGTTATTTCCCCTTTTGTTTATTTTTCCTGGTCTATCAGGTTATTCATTTTCTTTGTCCCTACTTGTTGTTCCCACGTTAGTGGGTAGCTTTTGGATCCCCTTCTGGTCGCGTATGGTTCTCCGACCCCTTCCCCACCCTCACACCATCACCTGTTTACCTGTGAAATGTTCCAAACCGGTCTGTGTTTTTTGAACTTCCCAGTCTTTTTTTTTTTTGTCCCTGTCCCAACTTTGGAACAAATTCCGAATTTGTGTATATTTACAAAAATCAATAAAGTTGATGAGGTAAAACATTAAATATATATTTTCTTTGTACTATTTTTAATTAAATATATGTAAAAGAGACAAATCACTGATTTCTTTATGTGTATTTTTCATACTGTCCCAAGTTTTTTGGAATTGGGGTTTGCATATTGCATTCTTTTGCCTTAATGATGACAGTAAATACACTAAAGCTGTCAGGTTGGGAACCCATAGGTTTACGCATATTTCCCCTTGTCCTCCTTATGGAAATACGACCAACGTGTTTATGCATGTTTGTGCGCGCCCCTGTGTGTGTAACAGACAGGAGGGTGTACGTGTGTTGTGCACATGCCTATGTAGATGCATATTAGGCTACTATTTTCATATTGCACTGTTAAAATAACATTGAAACAACTGCGACATGACTTAAGACCAGGTTTATGGTGGTTTTAGCGCAAGCGCTTAATGCTGCCTCAAGATAGCAATACGCCAAAAATGATCCTGGCCACACCTCATCTTAAGACCAACCCGCTCAGTTCACTTGCTATGGACACACGTTCATTTGCTATTTAAACATCATGAGCGCTGGAGGTTAAAATGACCACTGCTTTGGTCTGAAACTAGAAAAGACACTTGCGTTTGGGTTACAGCCGCTTAGTGCTGGGTGTAAGATAGGGCCCAGAGACTCTATTATGGGGGATCACAACTTATCTATGCACATATGCACATAAAAAGCACATATCTGTCATGGTTTTTAACCTGTTTTCCCTATGCGGTCGTTTTCCTCAGTGGCCACGCGAGGGCACTGCTCTTTTGGTAGATGCTTGCTCCGCCCTGCTTGGATTGCGGAGCTTCTGTTAGCATCCACACCTGTGCATGGTCACCTTGAGAGCTATATAAGCCTCTCGTTTCCTTTGGTTGAGGCTTCTATATTGATTGTTTGTACTGTGGTGTATTTTTGGCATTATTTGTGCTGTTTTGTGTGCGGTTTATTTTTTGCCCTTTTAAAGTTTTAGCCTGTATGATAGGTCTAGAGTTAAGGAGACCATTTTGCTCCGTTGTGCTATATTGGAGTTTTGCGGGACTTGCCTTTGTGCTTTGAGCTTTCAGGATGAATTCCTTTTTTTGTGTGCTCGTTTCAGTCTCCGCTTTCTGGTCTTACCTTTGTTTGTTTGCTGCCTAGATCTTTTGCCTGTTTCTGTCTCTTTCTCCTCTCTCTGTCTGCTGTCTTCTGTGAAAGCTTTGTTTGTGTGTATCTGTATAGTAGATTCTTACTAAGAGACAGGGCATTGTTATCATACTGACTTTAGGGCTTTATTTATTTGGTGTGCGTTATTTGTACCTTTCATGCTACTCGCCTGTTTTAACGTCTTATTGCTGAGGTAGGGCTTTATTCTTGCCGGCTCTTTAATTACTTATCTCGTAGAAGTATGGGACCGCAGATCTCTGCTCTATTTCGCCTGTAAAATGTTTCTCTCTCCTGGGAGATCGGGCGTTCACGCTTCTACTTAGTTACTTAGCTTGTGGAAGTAGGGTAGCAGTTCTTTGTCCCATTTGCCCTTGTTAGTTTTTATTACTGAGAAACCAGGCATTTCAGCTTCTACTCATTTCCGTGTTACAGTGAGCCGGTTAGTAGCTTCGGTACGTTTGTTCCCTGTTTTGTCTCCTTCTCGTGGACTACGTTCCCCTTTGTTGGGAGTCAGGGTTTTCTTTATTATATTGAGAGGCAGTGCGTGCTATTTTATATTAAGTTTGCGTTGGTCTTTTGTTGCAGCTGTCCTGTTCGTCCTTTTACCTGCGGGACGATTTTGTTCGGAACTTGTTCTGTTCGTTCTCCGGGTTTGTCTCTCCTTATATGGAGCTTGGGCGATGTTGTGGACATGTTTGTGTGTGACTGCGTGTTTCTGAAAATAGCCTCGGAATGTTAGCTCTGTTCCTTCGCCTCGTTACATATTTCTTTACTGAGAGGCTAAGGCGTGTGTTTTCAATTGAGCTTGCGTTAGTCATATTTAATCATAAAGTTATGGGACGACGGTGCTCTGTCGGCTCGCCTGTAAAATGTTTCTCTCTCCTGGGAGATCGGGCGTTTACCCCTTTATGTTTTCTGCATGTGACTGCAAGCCTATGAAACTAGCCATGGAACGTTAAATCTCTGTTCCTGTACGCCTCGTTACATTCCTCTTTATGGAGAGGTAGGGCGTTTATTTTCAACTAATCTCGCTTTGGTCTTTAGCGGGTAAATGTCCGGTGCAGCCTGTCCTGTTCGTTCCTTTCGGTACCTTTCTCCTTACATGGAGTTTTGACGATTTTGTTCGGAACTGCCGTTCTGTTTCGTCTTTCGGTGCATGTCTTCCTATAGGGAAGATTGGGCGATGTTGTGGACATGTTTGTGTGTGACCGCGAGTCTGAGAGTAGCCTTGGAATGTTGGATCTGTTCCTTTCGCCTCCTCATTCTATCTTATTATTTTTGCAGTGTTTGTTATCGGTTTATTTTTGCCATTACGCTACTCGCCCGTTATGTGTCTCGTTTCCAAGACAGGGCGCGTATTATTTCTGGCTATTCAGAGACCTGTCCTTGCGCTCTACTTATTGGCGTGTGACAGTGAGCCGGTTAGTAGCATCTGTAGTCGTGTTCGTTGTTCGTTGTCTTGTCTCCTCCCTTAACTGCGGGGTATCCCACCTTAGTGGCCTTAAGGCTTAAAGAATCCCCTTGCTGCGTTTGGCTCCTCCTACCTCACACATCACGCCTCATTACAATATCTTTGTTTCTAACCAAGGCTTTTGTCATTGCTGCAAGTTTGAAATCTCTGCAAGGGAACAGTGATATTTGGATCTCTATAGCGCAACCTTGTGGTTTGATTGGGCTAAACCATTGCAACTGGAGTCTTCATCTAACCCTCAATCACCCCACCAAGTTTCAGAACTTTATATCAAACAGTTTTAGAATTATTAGCATTTATGTGATAAGCCCTGCCCACTGCAAATTCATTGTATCCTTATTCTGCCATTTTTTGACATAGGCCTTCGAAAAGTAATGCATGTATGGAGGCACGCTAGTTGACCTACAAAGTTTCATACAAATTTGTTAAATTTTCTAGGAGGAGTATATTTCAAAATTTCAGAAAATTCTATATATTGGTCCATGTTTCCTTGATCGACATTTGTTCAGTGTGAGGAGCCACATCTACTGACATTAGTTTAAACTCTAGGTCAAACAGTGCAGGAGCTATGATTGTTTAATTACTGCAAATTCAACAGACTATTATAGCGCCACCGTGTTTGGTGAGGGCATGTGGAGTGATATATTCTAACTATATCCCAAGTTTCATAAGAATCTGCCAAGCGGTTAAGGAAGAACGCAAAAAAGAAATAGATGAGTAAATATAAGACAAAATAGCAGCCTTTTTCCAGTAGAATTTAAATTTGCTAGAAATTGATGCGCATCAGAAAGTTACTGCGAAAAGGCTGGTGGAAAACGAGTAAAATCTATGTAGAATGAAATCTAACAGGCTAAATTAATACGCTCACTAGAGGTGGATTAAGCAGTAAACTGATTTGACTGTTGGTGATGGAAAAACGTTGAAGCGATATAAGGATGTCGCGCATGCTCAGAACCCACGCCACAGAGCTCGAGTGCAGCGCGGGAATATCGACTTTCCTTATGGAGCGCCAAATGAGTCACAATTCGCCACAAACAGGATGCGTTGTAGGCTACCTTTGTTGTACCGTATTTGTGCTTATAAAAATGACCTAAAAACACCGCTTTTGTGCTACTAACGCGTTTTGCTAACAGTCTAATGAACTCCGCCTGGTGTATGAAACTGCCTCACCCAATCAATAATGATCAAGGTTAGACCAGACCAGACCTCACCTGTTCACCACAGATCTTATATGCTGTTGAACGATCGTGCCTATTAAATCATGCATATGTGATGTGCATTCACCACTGTAGGCCTACTACGCATTTGTTTAGGTAATGTTATGTTAATCTAGGTAATGTAAAAGCTAATTTACTGATATTCAGATTGCTGAGTGCTTTCTCCCTGATATGAGAAGTGGCACCGATGTAAGATCTATTTCCTGATTACTATCTGCACCAAATGTGATTGAATGTTTGCCGTCTCGATGAAGAGATTGAGTGCCTTCTTATCACATAACCCTACAAAGCCATGCATGAATTATGATTTTAAAATATGTTGTTGCTTTCTGATGTTTTGCAAATTTTTGGGATTTTAAGCTCTTCAAACGTATTAATACTTGGCACAGTGGTCTAGGTTTACGAGGAGTAGTGCGGGCGTAGGTTTAGCGCTGAATTGGCCAATTGGTGGTGCTATAACAATGCATTCAATTTGCAATGTTTAAACTGCCAGAACTCCTGAGCATGTAACAGACATAAATCGCCTGCCTTTACGTTCCTCTCCTCGCAAAGAACAAGCGCGCGTTTTGGAACTGAACACTACAGTGTGCTTTATTTCAAATAGAATAGAAAAATTTTGAATAGAAAATCTGCTTTAAGTGTTTTACATTAATGCAAAACTGTAAAAAAGTTTTGCATTAATGTAAAACACTTAAAGCAGATTTAATATTCAATGCTTTGACCGTATTGCATGCAATTTGGACTATAATACCAAACTTTTCCTCCAGCAGAATTATAGCTACCGTAGGCAAATTACAATAATGCAACCTCTGTAAATGTTCTGGTCTTGGAGAACCAGATGCGACAGGACGGGGGATCAGAACAAGTCATCCACGAATGTGAGGACCACGAGAGGGGAGTAAGGAATCTGCGAACGGAGCAGAAAAACAAAAGAAGGAAACAAAACTTCCCGGCGTATAGCCAAACAGAAATGAACCCCTTGGCGCAGATGGCAAATTTCACCTATTTAGGGGGTGCTCTGTTTAAGACTTTATAACTCCAGGTGTGAGCATCACATAAACTTGGTAAATGGCTTAAATGACACAAGACAGGTGTACCATTTACAATACAAACTTATATTTGTTTATTTTCATAATTTAAGTCAAAATAAAGTGCCACAAATGTAAAGTTTTTTTAAATTTTTTAAAAATTGTTTTTCTTTAGTTTGCTGAGAGCTACATAAGTGAAATCAATAATATATATACACATTTCCTGGCTCATAAACTCCATGTCTACACGTTTTGCAAAACCTGAGGATGATATGCAGAACTACTAAAGGTCTATGATGCAAAATATAGCAGTGTACCCTGTTCTCCATTAGTGTCTCCAAATCTATCCAAATGGCTAAATTGTGCACTGGTCTAAATAAAAAAAATAATGATATATTTAACTACAAATCAACAGTTTTGGCTCATAAAACTCATTTATGCATAATTTTCAAGTGGGAATTACAATACTTTCATCAGTATAGGGGGGTAGATATCTATGGGTCCAAAACCCCTATGCAAAACATGTCATAAAATGAATAAGATTAGTTTTGTCCATTATAAAGCATATACATTTGCTCCTTCTGATGGCTTAAGATAAAAACATTGATACACACACCTAAATATGTTGCCTAATCATTCACTCTTGTACCTCAATAAAACATCACTTGTCCCTGTACTCTACAGTATGTATACTTCTGTCCTGTGATTGCATTTTTCTATAGTTTTTTAATTTTTAAATTTTCCTATTCATAATGACTCCAAGGAAACTTTTACGTTAATTTACCACATATCAGCGCACAGTAAATTGGAATGAGCATTTGTCATGCCCTAAGAGACAAGTATATACGCCATAGCCTATATTATGTGCGATAACATGAACATAAAATAGTATTCCACCATCTGCAAAATGCTGCCAAATGTTCTATCTTCAATGAACATCAGTAGCCTCCATCAAAAATACATTTAACGAGTGCACTACAGTATGTGAAATGCACTCAAAATGCGAAAATAACAATAGGGCTATCAAACATATTGGAAAGACAGTGCTCGAGTGGAAACACAAACGTACATATGTAGCCAGCGAGACCAATGCATTTTAGATGCAAAAATACATACATATCGGAAAAGCAAAACTCTCCTCCCTAATGCGTTTTCTACAGAGCTTGCCTAATACTAGACCGTTAAAACGAAAACTGCCGTTACGCTGGGCTGCAGTAAATTGTTCAAAGCACCCAAAAAGATGTGGCATATACCGTTGCTAAGGTTATAATGTACTCTATTGGATACAAAAGCTGACAATTAAACCAGAATGAACTGTAATGAATGAGAAAGGCTTACAGGGAATGGGGTATTGCGCGTCGACGTTTCAGATAGTGTAATAGCGGTATAAAGTGTTGTATATTTCTCAAACCGATTGTACCAGACAATAAATGACCACTGAATTTTGAAAGGAACATCTCAGTGTAAAACCAATGGTAGGATTGTATATTTATTTCAAATTTAGTAGCATATATTGCTAGTAGAATACATGGTAGAATGAGACAGTACTTTCACAGTTTATTTAGCATTTGAGTGAGCGGGGCTTTTCACATCTTTTCTGGCATACGATCAGGCTATTGTTGGGTTTATCTCGTTGCTATGACGTTATTCTAATTTTATATGATGAATAAATATATTTATGAACTCAAACATAGACGCTATTGTCCACTATGTCACGCATGGGTAGGTATAGACTAGGTGGGGGGTGCTTGTTAAATGGACTTGCTACGGGGAAATAGTGACACTTAGAAACTCCGTATTCGGCAGAAATCGTCACGAACCGTCTACCAATAAATTTAAAACAAAGAGTTTTTGATTTCCACTAATAGTTCGGCTGCAGTAGCAATGAATGTCTCAGTTGAGCAAAAAGGTTCTGCCGGCGTCACCTTCTACGCAAAGGGGTTAGCCCCAAAAAGTGGGCGAAACTTGAAGACACAAGTACTATATAACAGGAATATCCCCCAAGCTCATAAAATAGAGCCAGCAGAAAAGGGACGTAACACTCAAACAGCCGAAATAAGGAGGTGAACAGAAGAACAGAAAAAGAGAGATACTCTCACTCTCAATAACAAGAGAGAACTTAAACCGAGAGGAAAGAAAATAGAAAGAAATAAGGTGACTGTCTGAGAAAGAACAGCACCGAGAAAGACAGAGGAAAGAATAGTGCAAAAGAGATAAACAAAATCCTATTAACGGAGCTCTAACGCAACTAAAAGCAAGTCCCGCGTGAAATTAAAGCAATGCTTTAAAATAAAGTGGTCGCTTTCTTCCTATACCGATACCTGGCTTAGTGTACATCGAACTGACAACAAAGCACCGGAAAAAGGAAGTAAGACGCTTTTATATCCAGGAAAATCACCTGAAACAGGTCAGCAAATTGATAACCTGGACGAAGATAAATCACGAGCTGGAAGCCCTCCCGGAGCAGCGAGAAACCCTAAGCGGGGAAGGGGCAGCAACCAGAAAAACCGTGACAACCTCCTTTAGTTTTCAATTCACAATAGATCGTTTTATTGCATTTTAAATACGTTCTGGATTGTGGGTGTTTTGTTCCACTACTTTCATTAACCAGTCCCTCTGGCTTGCTGAACAAAATTAATGCTATTGTGTTTCAACACAATGTCCACTAGGTGGCATTCAGACACCTATCAGTGTATGTATGCTATGCAACTTCTCTTCTTTTTGAATAAACCAATTCACAACATATCCAGATGCATTTTTGTTCTTATTTCAAATGTGAAATCCATAGAAATAACATTAACAATTAGCATAATCATAAAGTGCTCTTTTGCCTAAGTGTATCAAATATTTCAAATGCCGAAAAAAAGCCGAACAAAAGCACAGATATTATCCCGATGCTGAATATAGTAAGCACTGATTTAGTTTAACTGACGATCCCATAAGTAGAATACTGGTGTAGAATTCTCCCATAAGTAGAAGACAACACAGCCGATAGGCCAACAAATCACTTCTGATTTGGTTCCTTGATTTCTTTTATTTATTTCTTCAAGGTTCTTTGCTGAAATTCAGGGGAACTATCACGTCCATTCCTAGTATACTTTAAGTATCAGAAGTGTGCTTTTGTACCTGTACTGTTTGTATATTAATATTTTACTTTGATTGTATTATAAGGATAATTAAAGTACATAAAAGTGTGTAGATAATATACTGAATAATATAATGTAAGTATATTTTAACATACTTTTTATATATTCTGAAATATTACACTAAAATTGTGTTAACCTGAAACCACTCATTTTATAGGCTACTTAGTGTATTAAAAGGTCTACATAAGATATGCTTAAATACACTGAAATTACACTTTAAATGCATTTTTGATTACTTTTGGCTACCAAATGTACTATTTTTAAAGTATACTTTAAGTATGCATTTATACCTGTACTTCTAGTATATCAATTTTTAACTATTAGTGTATTCTAAATTTATTTTAAATAGGCCAATGGAAGGCTCAAACTCAGTCTCCACGGGTGAAGAGGCTGTACTACTTACCACCTTCCACAGATCATGCCTTCAAGCTCGCATGCCAATCACGCTACTTTTTTAAAGTTTTCACCCAGTGTATTTTATGTGTTATTGTACTGTATTTCTGAAAAGTATACTGAAACTTGTACTTAAGTTAAGCTGTAATATATTATACTTATTAAAAGTGTTGTACTGCATTTGAGTATATTTCTAAATATGCTTAAGTATATTCATTAAAAGTACATTACTGCATGTAATTATTTTAAATTGAAATGAAGTACTACATTTTACAAGTTTATTTTCACCCAGTGTATTTTATGTGCAAATGTATTTCTGAAAAGTATACTGAAATGTGTATTTTAGCATACTTACTATTGTGTGTAATTTTATTATGTGCATTTTAGTATACTTATTAAAAGTGGGCCGGAGAGTTCACCTTATATGATTCGCTTGGAGATTTAAATCGATACATTGTTGATGGAAAACGATCTAGCGAGTTAAGTAAACACAAATCATTATGACGTCACACCAGTGCGATAGAATGCTTCTATTTATGGAAAACCGTTTTTGGGCTTCTTATATCGCTCAAAGTAACGTCGATTCAAGTGTTAATTCGCACAAAAATGTAATGGAAAAAGCACTTATGTTCCTAATGAGGGCTTTTTTCACTGTAGCAAGTCTGAAATCTCTGCAAAGGAACAGTGATTTTTATATTTGGATCTCTATAGCACCGCCACGTAGCTCGATTGGGTTAAAACTACTAGGCTGAAGTCTTAATGTGACTCTTAATAGACCTACCAAGTTTCATATCTTTCTGTCAAACAGTTTTGGAGTTATTTGCATTTTTGTGATAAGCCACGCCCACTGAAAATGAATGGGCTCGTCATTCAAAAAAAAGAAAGAAAAATTGAATCTGAACAAAAACAATAGGGTACCAGCAGCTGCACTACAGTATACCTACAAACTCTATAAGGTTACCGAACCCTTCGGGCCTGGTACCTCAAATTAGTTAGATTCATGGCACACTGAGGGCTCTATTTTAATAAACCAAACGCAATGGTGAACACAAGAGTAAGTGCTTGGCGGTATCGCTCTGAGGGCGTGTCGGCGAGAAATTTGGTAATTTCATGACGGCAATCTTGGCGCATCTGATGGCGGTATTGCTAAAAGGCTGGGTTTAAATGTCCAAGGTGTGTCTCTATGGTAGCCAATCAAATTGTTGTTCTCATGCTTTAAAAAAAGCCAGTTGGAACGCAATCGCTCCATGCAATTTCATAATGAGCAACCCAAACGCACTGGACCGTCAACGACAAGAGCGATTTTCCGCACAGGAATCAGACATACTTGCAACAGAAGTACAGGCTAGGACTGTAGTAATTTATGGATCACAATCCACACCACCTCGTCTCCCAGAAGTTCGGAAGGCATGGGAGGAGGTGGCGAATGCATTAATTAGCCTACATTAGGTGATGTAGGCATAATTATGATTCAAATGGTAGGCTTATGATTCAACTGTGTCAATGTGTAATTTATATATTATAGGCTATTGGCCTACATGATCGCAAGTTTCTTGTAAGCTGTCCTGTTTTATTCTAGTAGTTTCAATTAAAATTAATTAATAATAATTATAGGCTATTTGTTCATTAAATGGAAGTGTAATGTTGGCATCACCTATAGACACTACATAGAACTACATGACTAATAAGTTGCCAAATTGCCAGAGTCTATTGCGTTGCCGCTAAGAGGTGGTTCCAGCTGATCATAACGCAATGGGTTTTCGTTGGTTCAAATTGTCACTGAGCCGAAAGTATTTTAGAACACGCCCCAGACAGCGCCACCCATCCCACTGCAGCGCAAGCGAAAGGATGTTATGTTGAGAATTTGTTGATCCTAGCGGTATTGCTGAGAAACGCCAGTTTTAAGACGTTGATGCTGTCAACAAGCTTGCGTTTGACTATACCGTCCCCTTGCGCTGGTTTGCGCCGGTTTGAAAATAGAGCCCTGAGAGTTTTCCATTTCCTAACCAGACCCTGCCAATCAATCTGAATGTATTTTAACTGGGGATAGAGCTTTTATGTCATAATTAACTGAGGAAAATAATGGAAAGTTATAATCTCTTTTGTTTCTTCCACTCATAAGCACTTTCAGCTGAGATGGGGTGGGAGCATATAGTGGAGTAGGACAGGGCCAAGGATGCAGTTTGGTGGTCCACCTTGCCCAAGCTGGACTGGCTTGTCCTGGGTGTGCCAAGTTCCAGTGATCCCCTTTGGGGTGGCCTGGGTTTCAGCTCTAAGACAGTGAAGTGAGCGGATCATCTGTCTGAGGTGCTTCCTATCGGAACCCAAGACCTTACCCCAATCAAGTGGGAAGCACTTCAAATAGGCAGCACTGGCTTTCAACTCAGGGAAGCATTTCTCAACAAGTGTCACTCACTTTTTACTACTACACATTTTATTTACACGTTTTATTACTTTCTCTCACATGGTGTTAATTGTAATTTTGTTAGGGAACATGTTAAAAAAATATTTCATTGAGAGTTAAGTGTCATTAAGAGAGTTAAGTGTAGAGCTCAAAGCACATCTTACCATGATGCCATATCTCAGGGTGACCATGGAAATAGGACCCAATCCCATGCCCAATAAAATATGGACACACCTGGAACCCATAGGAGTCTGCGATCTGGCTATAATAAGAAGAGAAAGAAAAAGATGAAGAAAAAACAATTGTTACAGGAAGTTAAATTTATCTTGTGATTCTGCAAGTCTGTTTTGTGATTCTACAGTATATATGTTTTTATCTTTTTAAATAAGGGTTTTGTGAGGTTTTATCTTTGGAAAAATTGCGAAATTCAACAACGTGTATCTGTCTGCCAACTGTGATACTTAGAAAATTGCAAAAGACCCTGTTAAATGTCCACAGCCCCAAATATAAATATAATATAAAGTATAGAATTTAAACATACTCAAAAAACACACACTTAAAATACTGTATCCCAGATGAAATAGACCATTAGAAATATTTTGACAAATACAAACCCCTCCAAAAAAGTTGGGACAGTATGTAAAATGCACATCAAAGCAGAAAGCAGTGATTTGTAAATTCTCTTTTACATATATTTAATTGAAAACAGTACAAAGAAAAGATATTTAATGTTTTACCTTATCAACTTTATAGATTTTTGTAAATATACGCTAATTCTGAATTTGATGCATGCAACATGTTCCAAAAACGTTGGGACAGGGGCAAAAAAAGACTTTCAAAGTTCAAAAAACACCGGCTTGGAACATTCCACAGGTAAACAGGTGATGCTATCATGACTGGGTATAAAAGGATACCAAAAGACTCTCGACATCTTATTTTCAGGTACTCTTACAAGCGATACTATAACCTCTCTGCATTTGAATGGATCTGTATGGGAATTGGGGGGGTGGGACTAGATTAAGCTGTAAATTACACAGGAATAGTATGGAACCCATAGTTGGCTAAATGGCTGCAAGTCATCAAGGGTCTAAGGTATCAAACGAGCCTCAAACCATCACTCTGCTGCCAGATATGCGTATATGAATTGATCACTTTAAGACTTGTTTCTCCTTGTTTCCTATTGAAAAATATCCCCCTTTTATACCCATGATAGCATCACCTGTTTACCTGTGGATTGTTCCAAGCCGGTGTTTTTTGAACTTTGAAAGTCTTTTTTTGCCCCTGTCCCAACGTTTTTGGAACATGTTGCATGCATCAAATTCAGAATTAGCGTATATTTACAAAAATCTATAAAGTTGATAAGGTAAAACATTAAATATCTTTTCTTTGTACTGTTTTCAATTAAATATATGTAAAAGAGAATTTACAAATCACTGCTTTCTGCTTTGATGTGCATTTTACATACTGTCCCAACTTTTTTGGAGGGGTTTGTATTTGTCAAAATATTTCTAATGGTCTATTTCATCTGGGATCAGGTGTTTTTTGAACAAGACAGTTTTATCATTTAGAATACTAACTTAGATTAGTTTATTTTCATAATGTAGGTCAAAATAAAGTGCCATAATTTCAAAGAAATCTTGGCAAAAATGCAAAACAAAGTTTGTTTTTAGTTTGCAGTGAAATACTGGGAGCTAAAAATATGAAACGGGTAAAACTATAAATTTCCTGGATCATAGACTCCTCGTCCACACGTGTACAAAATCTGAGAGTGAGACTACTACAGATCTATAACGCAGTGTAAGCAGTGTACTGTACCCTGTTGTACCCTTGTCTCCAAATCTATCAAAAATGGCTAAATTGTGTACTGCTGTAAATCATAAAATAATCATATATTTAACAACTGTGACTCATGAAACCCACTTTTGCATCATTTTCAAGTGGGAATTACTGTCTATTCATCAGTATAGGGGGATAGACATCCATGGGTCTAAAAACCTATCCAAAACCTGTCATAAAATAAATAAAATACTTTTTGACTATTATAAAGCATACATTGCCCCTTATGATGGTCTAAGATGAAAACATTGATATCACACTGGTACACACACTGTAGCCTAATCATTCAGTCATGTAGTTCAATAAAACATCACTTTTTTCTGTACTCTACAGTATATAATCTTTTGCTGCATACCCTGGGATGCCATTCCACAGAAATCAAAAATGTTGCATAATCAAGGAAAATTTTACATTCATCTAGCACATATCAGCACACAGTAAATTGGAATGAGTATTTCCCATGCCCTAAGTGACAAGTATAGCTCAGGGAGATACTAATACGCCATAGTCTATATTAAATACGATAAGATTACAATAAAATAATATTCCACCACCAGGAAAATGCACAGCAAATCAAACATAAAACATGACTGATCCACCTATGAATGCTTACACTACAGTATGTGAAAAACAGTATCAAACATATGGCACAAGACATTGGTGGAGTGGAAAAACTGACATACATATCAGAAATATTACAAGCAGTAATACTTACATATCAAGGAAGAAAATCTCCGTAATGCTCATAGGCATTTTCTCCGATAGAATAAATACTATACTATGGTATCTTCTTCTATAATGACGTGGTAAAATTACACAATAATTTCACTTTTCTATTGAGTGAGCAGGGCTTTTCACTGGTGAATTGGCATGTGTTTGGCTATTGTTGGCTTTATCTTGTTGCTATGATGGAATAAAAATTTTTGGTGGTGAAAAAATATTTTTATGAACTCACAGATAGACGCCATTGTCCACTATCGCGCATGGGTCGGTATAGTTGCAGGTGGGACTGGGTGAGGTGTTGCTTGTTAAATGGACTAGCTACATGTCAATAGTGGCACTTAAAAACTCTGTATTTGTTATAGTTGTCACAAATTGTATACTAATAAAATTAGGCCACACAGTTTGTTGTTTACACTAATAGTTTGGTTGCAGGGGCAATGGATGTCTCAGTCTGCGCGCGAAGCGGTTAAAATAGTTTATAGGTATAGGAAATTGTTTAAATCAATTTGTCTGTTGTGTGTATGTCACAAAACAATACAGAAACAATACCACTAGAGGTTTTCATAGGTTTGAGAAAATGCTAATTTTCAGACGACTAAACAAAATTGTACCACAGCAATCTTGAAGAAATCAAGCAATCATAATTGTCTCCAGACCCTGCTGGTATATCCACTGCGTACACCTGCACTTCTGTTGGCCATTTAGTGACCTCTCAGTTGCTCAAATTGACCTTCCTGTTGGATTAGGAGGGGATGGATGTCAAGGGAGTATGATGGCACATCCCATGATTCCCCACAGTAACCATGACCATTATTATTCACCCCCTCTACCCATATATTACACTTATTCTGCGTTTTTCCAAAACCCTTGTTACTGTTTTTGACATTTTACAATCATTCTAAGCATCAGCACATTCTCAAAATATTAGAAGAAAAGTTATGATGAACAGTGCCCTCAGTCTTCACTGGCGAGAAGAATGTGTGGTGCACTATCACAGATGGCTGCAAATGGGTCTTCTGTGCTTCCTCATATCTTACTGCTGAGCATTTGATCTCCCGTGAGAGTAGAGATATATGATCATCTTCAGCCAAAGTCCACGCTCAGTGAGGGCTGCACTGTTGTAAAGCACTGGCCAGCAGATAAGAATATACACCAGTGTCAGCCAAACTGGCTTCCCCATTACAACAGCAGCAGGGGACCGGCCAAGGCTGAAAGTCTACCATCTGCCAAAAATTGGCCCTAAAATGACCAATTACTTGGGAATTAAGCATCACAGAAAAGGTGTTGCTGCTATACATGGCCATCACTTAATATGGTAACCATGAATGAAGATACCAGTCAAATTCATTCTCAAATTCGTTTTAATTTTGTAGCTATTTGCTAAATTTTAAGAGATCTGGTATTAAGAATAAACCTGAAAACTCAGTAGTGGATTAATCCACACAGATAATTTCCAATAAAACAGGACAGAGGCACAATGAAACTGTAGCACTCTGGTCATCTTAAACTGGTTTTAAGAACACGAATGGCTGTTATGTGGAGGAAAGAATATAACATAACTATATAAACTGTGCATTTGGTTTTCTGTTTCCTCATTAAATAATGGATGATGACTGGAAAAGAATGTCTGGGCGAATTAAGTCCCTGATAAACGGGAAATTAGCAAATTTACCAATTAAACACTTTTGCAGGGTAGTGGAGCTCAGCTGTCTCCAAGCCCTCTGGCATCTCGCCCCTTTTTAGTTTTTGTTAAGAGTTAAGTGGCCAACAAAGACAGAAAGGAGGTCAGCACTCAGCCGACACCTGAATGTGCTCTAGTTTTTGTGTTCCCCCTTGATCCCCACGGTCCAAGCCTGTCATTAGTCTTAATGATGGAAAATTGTCATGTTGATACAAGTCTCTTCTCTGTCTCTCTTCATCTTTCTTTTTTTTTGTATAAGTAGAAGCTCTATTTATTATAAAGTTCTTTGTGACTAAAAGCTGTGGACGGTGCATTTGCACTGTGGGGGGGGGGGGGGGGGGGGGGTGAACAGAAAAGGGGTCTTGATGCTCTTTCCATAGCAGGGATAATTATTCACACTGTGGCCTTAATGATTCGCTCCATTCCCGCTGCATCCCATCCACGCGCTGGGTCCTCAGTGGAGCCCCCGTGTCAGGGAATATGAAAACCCCTATAATGAAACCATTTTTTCCTGATGGAAAGAGGGACACTGGAGCTGTGCTCGCTACAAAGGCTCAATTATATGCGTAATTGTGATAATTTTCCTTCCATTCATTGGTTTCTCTGAAAGGAGGTGGGGGGAGGTGGGGTAGCAGAGACTGAGAAAGGAGAATTACAATTAAATGGACAATACAAAGTGCTAAACAGTAACAAAAAAATGAGACTTAAAAATGGTGTAATGCTATGAATAAATATGTTAATACAGGTCATATATATACAGCCTCCTTTGCATGTGTGCGCGTGTACACACACACACACACACACACACACACACACACACACACACACACACACACACACACACACACACACACACTTCACAGCAGAGATAAATGACCACGAGAACAACAAAAAAGTGATAAAAACAGATAGGCAGCTGCCTGGAAATTAAGCCCTTTTTCCTCCTTCCTATTGATGAGTTGGGCTCCTGAATATGCACCCCAGTAGTTAAGTGATCATTTGTTGTTCAGAGGCAGGAAAAGGATAATTACCTCTCTGAGCGATTCTGAAGGGACTGACGTGCCCTTTAGACTTTGCTATGAACACTGGGGCTTGATAGAATGCTCAGAGAATCATTCAGAGCTCTCCCTCGCCTTTGTATTGCAGAACAGATTTTGTTAGATGGAACACAAGAATGCCAGCAGTCTAGAGTACATTAAACCCACGGGTGTTCACAAATACGAGGCGCTACTGTCTATCAACTCTTTCCATTTGCACACAACTGCAACTGCATTAAAATTTCAATTCCATTATGCTGGCAGACAGGGGAGACAGTGAGATATGCATTACTTTTTTTGTTTCACAGTAGGTGTCAGATTCAAGGTTTCCTCCCCCATAGAAAAGAAAGATGTGACTCGCATTTTGAGAGGAGGAGCTAGCCTATAATTTTAATCTCTGAAGGGAAAAAAAAAACTGTACATGTTTATCATTCCACACACATAGCTGAAAAGATGCATAACCTTCCCATGTCGATTCCAATTCGTGCCATAAGAAGAAAAAAAACCGCCCCAGATCGAATCGGTTTTGAGGTGAAAATTGATTGACGCCTCTCAGTCCCTTAAATAAAAAAAGAGAGAGAAAGAGAATAATTTTTAATCAAAACCACTTCCAGAGATGCAATGATCCTTAAATGTGACCCAGTGGCAAGAGCACTGTCAAGACAAGAGGGGAATTATCTAGTGAGAGGGGAGTCTCTTTGTGGACTTTTAGCAAATCGTTTCCACAGCTCTGTAAAAGATAAACTGCTACCTGTTTTCGAGCCCAAACCTTACAGACTCCTGAGTAATGATCATACCACTGTACCAGGTGTTTAATAGTATTTCATTTATTATATCTTCTGATCCATTTACTCCTGGTTGTTTTCCACATTGAGAACATTGCAACTCTCTTTCTCTCTCTCTCTTTCTCTCCATCCCTCCCTCTCATTCTCTCCGTCCCTCTCTCTCTCCCTCTCTACCCCCCTCCCTCCTCCCCACCACCAACACTGCCACCACAAAACTGCAATTTGTTCTGACAAACCTTAAACTGTTCCCACATGTATAGCTGCTGACCCCTCGGGACCTGTAATCTCAGAGACATCTTTCCAGGGAACACACGCAGACATTATAGCACCGGTGGATAAAATACTCATATCAAGCTGAAATGATGAGCCACTGTCACAAACCGTGTCATCAGCTTGGTACCGAAAACCCCTCTCCCAATAGCGCACTGTTCACCCGGCCACTCGGACCCTGCCACATACCTGACCGTGTTCCCTATTATGCAGAGAGGGGCGCCAGGCCTGCAGGCGGCGATGGCCTCATCCCGACATTTCCTTGCTGCCTCCACCAGCATCCTGCCATGCTCATCCACTTTGCCAATGATGAACGTCTCTGAGGTGTCACCATGGTAACCCTCCAGGTACACCTACGGGAGGACAGGAGATGGTCATAGGGTGTTTTTTTCAGACAGGAAATGAAACCAAACAGGAAAAAAACTCATGATGAACCAGTACAGATCTGCCTGATCTACAACACAAATCATTAAAAAAATATATAGTATAATTTAAAAAAGACCATTTAAACAGTAGCACAAATTAGACATTGAATAACAGTAGTTTTCTACAATCACTATAGTACCTTAGTCTTGAGAAATGTTGCAGTCAAGATTTTAGTTACACAATGGTAGTTGTAATCATAAGCCATACACGAATTGCAAGTGCTTAATAGAAATGTATGTAAGGAATAATCCATGATGAGGTGTGCATTACATAAGGTATAATACACAATGAGGTGTTCAGCTATCAAAAAATTATGACAGAGGTGAAGAACGCTCCGCGAAGGTCAATATTTTTCGATAGCTGACCAACTCATCGTATATTATCCCACTTACTGCATTTTCTTACGAAAGAAATTGATCAATAATTTGACACAAAATATATTTCAAGTGATTTTATTAGACTACAAGCTTCCGCTAAAATAAAATAGTGAAAAAAAAAATAGTCCATTCGATTCTGTTTAGAGCTGCTTCCGTAGCAACAAAGCCTGGGTCTTGTAACAAACAAGCTAGCTCACAACATTTTTATTTGCATTTTGCTACAGCTCTATGGAATTACAACAATCTTCCGGGTATAAGCCTAGACAAGTCTTAAATTTGTCTCAAATTGCAGTCAAAATATTTGTTCCTATAAACAGCGGAAGTGGGAGTCAGCCCACAATGCATTTATTCAATAGCTATCTAGTGTAAAAGAAACAAGGAAAAATAAGCCCAAAATGTAAAACTAGCTTATATCCTATAACCAAGGCACACTTGTAATATCTAGTGTAATTTACAACAGCTAGCTAGCTAGGTAGGTAGCCTTGTTAGCTACCTTTATAGCTAACAGGCTACTAAGTTAAATAATGTAAAAAGTAACTTCACATACACAAGTTCAAAACTGTCTCAAAGTGCTCAATCATGTGATAGCGTTGTATTCAACAAGAGGTCGATACATCACATGCCCCTGGAACCGGAAACAGGGGAATGCAGCCCGTGCAGTTACACCAGCTACTGAACTTGCTTCCCTCGCAGCTGTAAAGTTAGGCTCCTATCCAACATTTGTGTGCTGCTGGTGATGTAGCTGTCTAGCTTCGTCTTGTTTTCTTTGCTTTTTAGGTGTCACAGAAAGTTTCTACCCAGGGAGAAATAGGCTACTATGAAGCAGGATTACTGAATAACTGCACTGAGTAAAACCCGGAACCCTCCCAAATCTAAAAGTAAAAAAGAGCTATTCCGGGTAGGCCTACTACTCAGGGAGATCACTACGAGTATGGGGGTGGTTTCGCTCCATTGCAGCCCTATATGTTTGAGCCACCCCATTGCTGCTGCTACCGGAGCTGCAGAAAATGCGGTCCACCCCCGAGAGAATCTTGATGTTTCTGAATGGTATGATAACAGTCGTATGTAACGTCAACATCTGTAATAAATATTTGCCTAGAATCCGGAATCCTGTTGTTTTTATATCAACGTTATGTTACCATTACCGTAATAGCAGGATAGTGTGTGCAAAATGCAAATTGCTGGACAGCAAGAACTACTGTTTAGCTGTTAACAAATCATAACATCTATCATTTTAAACTAAAATATGTGGACTATCAGTAGATATTAGTATTGACTGTCGAAGCTAGCATGACCCGGCAAACACCGGCGGTCAAATCCCACCTCGGCGCCCAAATCCTCCGTCTTTCTTACAAGAGAGAAACCGCAGCCGCTGCCTGCTCAATTCTGGAGGTCAAATCCAACCCTGGTGCCCAAATCCTCCATCTTTCTTACAAGGGAGAAACCGCAGTTCTTGAAGTGTAGATAATATACTGTAGCTAACGTTACATAACTAGATAGCTACAGATTATTTAATTAATCTACAACAAAACAAGCAATGTAAATTACAGCTAACGTTACACCTAATTTAGAGGCAGCAGCTCCCATCTAGCCTAGCGGTAACGTTAGTAAAAGAAAGCAGACGCACACAAACTTTATTTGCAGTAGGCTTGGGACGATGGTCGATGGAATCGACTATTGACAATGGTTGAACCCATCGGCGATGGCTATCTATCTTTGTCGATGCCTGGACGATTTTTATTTTTTTAATTCTTAAAATAAAAATAAAAATTTCGCCTCTCATTCTGTGTTTTTAATAAATGTTCTACTCTACCATGCATTTACAATGTAACGTGTTGTCTGCGTCTTTGAAATGTGATCGCCTATGCAGCGCAACGGCGCCATAATTTACCTGGATTGAGCAAAATCACACTGATAGCCTACCTTCTGTTAGACCACAGTGCAACTAACTATATAATTTAATTCAGGCCTAATTAAATAAATTATATTTCGTATTCAATAGTGCTATTGATAAACTATTGTTCAGTCTAGAACGGAGTGTAGGCTTAGGCTACGGAGTGGTGAGCTGTAGCCATATAGCCTATCCCTCAACAGCATTTTTATTCTAACAGCACAACAAGCTTACCGGTGTCGGACTCGGGGCATGGAAACAAATATAGCCTAATATTGTACAATCTGACTGTAGACTAATGAAAGATGTTATCAGAGAAATAACTAGATTGGATGAAAAGGTGGCCGCATATTCCTATATTGATACACGGAACGTCTTCGTCACTGAAGCGAAACATTGAAACGATTTAGGAGTTGCTATAATCTCAAATTGATTCAACAGGTTTATGTAGAATAGTACATCATGTAATTTACAATGTAATATAGCCTATCTTAACCATTTCATCAGTGAAAAAAGTCCCCTATAACAAAAAAAAATCATTCAAACGTAAGCCTATAGGCCTTGTTGTCTCTATTTTATAGGTTTAGGCTATAAAAGGTTTCTGATTATCAATAAAAATAATTCGTTTCAGGGTAAATTATGCATTTTTGATTACATTAGGTTACTTAAAAAGGTCTAACCCGATAGTGCTAAGTGATAGAAGTTACGTGCAGATGGAGATAGACTGTGCGGGATGGCACGCGGCATAAAGGGGATCTTGTGAATTGCTCACTACAAGACTAAAATGATAATGAACGTGATGACTGCTCGTCTAGCTTCTTCACAAAATGAAATGAAATTAGTAAAATGAAACGAATTGCTATAAAACAGACGAGGGCGCAGAAAGGCTTAGGGAAACTATAGCTCCTGAGCGCTGACCGTGATGCTGACTGTCTCGTTGGTCAGCGGCCAGGTGAGATAAATAGCATCTACTATATAATCGAGAATAGACGTGCAATCTGTTGTATATTATTCTTTATTATATTTGGACAAAATAGTGAATACAATTCGCAATGGTATGCCATATAAGTAAGCAAAAGACGCCGTTCAATAGCCCCAGCCCCCGCGCACCCCTCGATAAAATCGACCATCGGCGATGGCTAAAGAGCTCGATGGGACGATGCTGCCTTGCACACGATGGCACAAGACTAATTTGCAGACGTGCCTAAGTTACCTCGAACGACAGAAATGAACGAAAAACAGCCATTATAAATAAGAATTTAAGCTCAGCTAACATTATTAGCCTACCTTTACTTCTCCTAGGCACCTGCCTCAGTTTCAGACAAACTTGTGTGGCTCTGCTGGTGGTCGACGGCGATGTAACCCACTCAGTCTCACACTGACATGCAACCTTTTTTCGTTTCTGGCTGCATAGCAAGATGATATATAAGGAGTTATAGCTAACTTTGCTATTTCCGATGGTGAATTAAATATAACGTTATACAGAAATGCTAATTAGTTACTTTCAAAGGGAGTGAGGGACCATTGTCGTGGATAGCAATTGCATTCGTGAATAAATATTTCTCAAAATGCAAATTACAGATCCTTGAGCTCGAGCAGATTGCAGCCTCCTTCATGTGGCCAAATTCTAGCCATTTTTTCCATAGCCATGCGTTTGTGGGGAAACTAAATTGGGTGTGAGAGTCCTCACACACTAACAGGCACTTTCGTCCCATTTTGTTCGCAGTTCGCACTGACAGTTGCTACTGTGAGCAACCTAAGTTACTCTAAACTAGCTGTGACTCACATTGATGTTGAGGACAAGTTGAAAATCGAGCAAGTAATTGGAGGAAAAACTTTTTTCCACTGCCTACTAGTACAGGTACGCGTCACCAAAACATCACACAGCCGTTTACAGGAAGAAGTGAGGGAAATATTTAGCCGCGCAAATATCACCTTTAAATAAAAACTCTTTTTTTTGGTCTACATCATGTCCTTGAAGTAATTCAACTATAGCTAACCATTTCATCACTTAAAATAGCTACATTTTCATTGTGTTGGGCCTTTAAGCTCAATATATACAATGAAATGACAAATGACAGAATTGCTTTGAATTGTGTCACGTTCCATGCAGCACCCAGTGGTCACAGAGCGAAATGCAATAGACACATAAATTACATTCACAAGTGTGTATTACGTTAATTGTAATTAAATGCGGCACGGAAATCATGCACTGATGTTGAAAAACAACGACAGGCAACTTTTCAGTCGAATAAATACAAGAAATTGAAAACAATTGCTTAGCGTTTCGTCACACTCAGAGAACGAAATGCAATGGCACGTGGATTACATTCCGAGGTCATTATTACATTTATGTAGGGAATATTCATTTAAATCTATACACGGGGTCACTTATGTACTGGAGCACGCCACTACCATCCTTATACAACTGGTGGTATAGTTTTGTATAATCAGTCTCATAAAATTTTATATACTATTCTCAAAAGAGAATATACCAACTAAAAATGGGTAACTTGAATTAATAATTAATTTCCAATAAAATTACACATTAATAATTATCTTAGCAAAATAACAATATTATATACTCAGTTGATACCAAATTAATATAAATGATTCAGCTAAAAGGTGAAGGCATTTCGGGGAATCCCTGCAATTAGCGTTGGCTGACTCAGTTCAACACAAAAGCAACATTAATACACACAATCTTGGAAAATGTAATAGTTTATTGAACACAAAGTACGAAACCGAGCAAAGCACGATTCACTACTATAATGTATAACAAACTATGTGCGAGGGCGCACGTGGGGGTTTCCATGTTCTCCTGCGTGTGGGGGGTTGCCTCAGACACGTGTTCAGAGACAACAAAGAAACTAAAATGGAGGGAGGTTTGAAACTAGCTTTCGCTGGAGCTAGCTAATGGTGGCGCATGAACCATACCATACACAAGCGATAGCCGTAAGCTTATCGATGCGTGTGCGTTGAGATCAGCGTGCAGTGTTAAGATTACAACTAGTTAGTGTTTAAAGACGGATCACATGCAAGATACGTTCTGTGCATGATGCATTAAACCTAACGCAGTGTGGTGGATGGCTTACAGTCATCCAAAGTAAAATGGTAACACAAAACATTTACATAACACACATTAACCATTCAATAGTACAGTTACATACATCCAGTCACAAATATGTCGCGGTGGTTAACTAATATTCTATTTCCCATTTTACAGCCTTACTTGAAGTCCTTTGAATAGTTTCCTCTGTTGGACTGCACACTCACAACGAAAAGGGGAAAGCCGAGCGCCCAATCCTGTGGTTGCAGTTCGTAGGGGTAGCTAATGGAACCGGTCGCATTACTTGGCTCCCTGGAACTGGTTTCTTTCGTCGCCAGGGTTACGATGGAAAGGGGAACCAGTTGCCTGATCCTGGGGTTGCAGTTATTTCCTCCGAAATACGCAGCTGATCCTGCTGCAGACCGCTTGCCTCTTTGGGGACTCACCGGCGGTGCTGTGCTGCAGGATCAATGGGTGCGTGGTCTGCTTGGTGGTTCTTCTTGACCACCGGGTGCTCGCGTTGCCTTCTTGCGTCTCGTCTCTGGTCCTCTGTGGCCGATAGCTGGGGGTAGATGAGCCCACCTCGCTCAGTTGGATCGGCGTCATGAACGGCCGTGAGATGAGACAGTGAAGGCCCTGGCGAGTTGAGCGGACAACTGAACCGGAAGAACGGCCATGTTGCCCCTTTTATAAACTTCATTGCCAGTTGCGCATTTCTGCTGCACAGTATCACATTACAGTGCAGACGGAAATCACAACTGGTACAACGTCCTATGTCACTTCCAACGTGGAGGAGGATCCTCCTGGGGACTACATGGAATTGTAGTTCTTGTTGACCCTACATGTAATTGTGGCACGAAAACCACACACTGGCATTGGAAAACAATCGACCCCCATATGGTATGGAAGCACATCTGCGGAAAAATTAAAATTAAAATGCAAACGAGCGATTGTATTTCAGTTTCATTTCATGTGCGCAAAAACAATGACGTAATTTAAATGAAAATGCAAAAGGGCACTTTGCGTTTCCATTTTCAAGTGAATGTAGGAACTTTATCTGACAATTTGAAAATTTAAATGGAAATCCGTTTCACATTTAATTTTTCAGTGGTGTAATCAATTTCTGGCGAAACTGTTACGACTGAGTACTGGATCCAAATGCAAGACTCTGAGACAGACTCGATGAAAACGCCACCAGGGAGTCTGTTTATTTAAGCAAGACAAGTTGCGGGCAAGCAAGCAGGGAAAACTAAAGGTTGGGGTTGGCGAACTAAGGCAGGGCAGGAGAAGGGAGCTGGGCTGGACAGGACAGAACAGGAGGCAGGCTGGGTTGGAACGAGCAACAGAACAAACAGGTTAGGGCAAAACAGAGTAGCAAACAGACTGGCCGGGAGTGATCTCAAACGGAGCAGAGAAAACAAACTGGCAACGAAACTGAGAAAGAGAGGAACTTAAATAACGAAGGGAAAAGGTGAGAGGGCTAATTGAATAATGAAAAGGAGTGAGGAATGTGTGCAAGAGGGAGAGTGATAGGCTAACCAATAAGGGGAGAAAACAAGGAACTGAACGGGGACCACACCCAGCCTGCAACGAACACAGAAACGAGACGAACAGGGTAAACAGAAAAACACGACATGAAACGTAAGGAATGGGAAAACGAAGGAAACAAAAGGGAGGTGGACTGGAGGGAAACGGCGGATGTTACAGAAACTTAATAAAGTATATAGAGTGAAGGAATAAATCCTTCTTTAATACATTTAAAATATTATTTGAAATATAGAATAGGCGCATGCCTTTAAATTACAGATTTACATCAATATCTAAAAGAATAAAAACAATGTGATTTGTGTGAATAATCTAGGCTAATGACATTAATTACATAGCTGACTCTTGTAGCCTATTAAAACATAAGGATTCAGCTAAATAGCCTACTACAGTGATAATGCAAAACAAGGTTTGCCTAAATTTAATTCCACCCTAAAAACCTATTCAAGTCTCTATTTGTCGATTTTTGCGTCTCATCCATGGAAGGAGTGACGACAAACGGTCTTCACAAGTTCTCCATTCGTTGCGGTCTTGGCCGACTGTTCTCAGCTCCTGCTTGTTAAGTTCTATATCCTCATATAATTGTTGGGACGCATATTAGTTGAAGAACAATTTCCTTCTACCACGACTAGCTTTCCCTTGTGTAGGAGTATAGAGGGCATACTGGTTCACAAGGTCTTTATTTGGACGTCGCAGAGAGTGCCCAAGAAACCTGAATTGGCGATGTTGTAGTAGGTTAATTAAGGGCACAGTTTGGGTTCTGTTGTATACCTCATCGTTCCTTCTGTGGTCTTTCTTGGAAATACCAAGAATGATGCGCAGGCAAGTTGTCTGGAAGGAGTTGATGCGATTTTTAAGGTTTTAATTGATCACCCACGATTCGCTACCATAAAGGAACACACTCAGCACTGCTGCTTTGAAGATTAACTTTTAGCTCTAGCGGTGTTGTGGATTTCCAGATATTCTTCAGCTGCCAGAAGGCCGCCTAGGCCTTTCCCTTCCGATGTTTGAAGTCATTTTCTGTAGACCCGACAAATGAGCCAGTTCTACATAATAATAATCCACTTAGATTTTAGTGCAGGGTAGCTAGCTGGTCCACTGAATGTGGCTGGATATGCCTATTGTAGCCCTAAACAATCCACCGTCTTTCGTAGGTAGGCTCAGGCTGTGTTCCATACCGACCGCTGTCTCAGGGTTTCCGTGGACCAGCTTTGCTCTGCACATTAGGCTATCTAAAAAAAAAAATTAGAAATCATGATGGAAAAGCCCACGTTGAAAAGGGTAGTGTATTAGCCTGGAATAGCTGGCTGATTTTGACCACACAAATCCGTAACATTAGGTTATTGGCTAGTTACCACACCAGATTAACAAAAGCAGGGTAAAATTAAGTTAGTTAACATTGGGCTAGCTATTATGGAAGATTTTAGTGACTTAATTAAATGCAATCGCTTTAGTGACACATCGTGAAATGTAATACATATCTGCATTTGCTTTTACATAAGGATGCGCATTTATCATACCATAATTAAAAACAAAACGCATATTGCATTGCATTTCATTCTCTAAAAACACTCATACTCAAATACAATCGGGGTGTATTACTTTTCAACACCAGCTTTTCGCGCCAAAATTGAAATGTAAACAAGCCCATTGCATTTAGCTTTGGGACGTGACAAAATTCAAAGCAATACTTGTGATTCAAAGCAATACTCAGGGCGGCAGTGTAGTACACTGCCCGGCCAAAAAAAAAGTCGCACACTCTAATATTTCGTTGGACCGCCTTTAGCTTTGATTACGGCGCGCATTTGTTGTGGCATTGTTTCGACAACCTTATGCAATGTCACAACATTTATTTCCATCCAGAGTAGCATAAGTTTTTGGCTGAGATATTGTATTGACGAAGGGAGAGTCGAACCACTCCGTAAAGTGTTCTCCAGCACATCCCAAAGACTTTCAATGGGGTTAAGGTCAGGAATCTGGTGGCTAATTCACGTGTGAAAATGATTCCTCATGCTCCCTGAACCACTCTTTCACAATTTGAGCCCGATGAATCTTGGCATTGTCATCCTGGCATATGCCCATTGATGGGATAACCTGGTCATTCAGTACATTCATGTACTTCGCTGACCATTTTATTGCTGCATAATGTTGCTGAGCCTAGACCTGACCAACTGAAGCAACCCCAGATCATAACACTGCCTCCAGAGGCTTGTACAGTGGGCACTATGCATGACGGGTGCAATGGCGACTTTTTTTTTGGCCGGGCAGTGTATAATGGTTAAGGAAGTGGCCTTGTAACCGAAAGGCTGCATGTTCGATTCCCAGGTAGGACACTGCCGTTGTACCCTTGAGCAAGGTACTTAACCTGAAATGCTTCAGTATAGATCCAGCTGTATAAATGGATAATATGTAAAAATAAATGCAAAAAAAGTTGTGTAAGTCGCTCTGGATAAGAGAGTCTGCTAAATACCTGCAATGTAATGTAATGTCTGTAATGTGATTGTATTTATTTGACCTGCAGAGCGGTCTGTGATTTCATTTATCAAAGTGCTGGGTGGGGTGGGGTGGGGCGTGGGGACGAAACAGCGCGGAGAATTCCATCGTCCTCGGTTTAGTGTGTGTGGGTAGCCAAAGCTATTTTGCAAGTGAATTGATTACTTGAGATTCATGCTGTAGGCCTATTGGGTTTTTATTTATTTAATTTATTTATTTTATGATGTATCCTATTAAAACTAATATAAATGGTAACTGTGCCTAGTTTAGCATACCACTGGATTTGCAACCGTCTTGGCTGGCCACTAGCATTCCTAGGCTGGTAACTCACATGCTACCCAGTGGATTCACAACTTAATTGGCTGGTCACTAGCTGGTTCCTAGTAACCCACTGGATTGGTGATTTTTTTTTAAAAATGATTTTTTACTATTTCTGACTTAACTCGTCTCATTTGCAGTTTGAGTATGCAGTATCCACAAGGCAACAGTTGTTCAATTCAAGCGAAGGACTTACAAAATCAGTTAACCCTATTAAATTTGGCCCCCTAGCAATTGTTTTACTAGTTAGGTATCATATCTCAAAAACTATTCACTGCACATCCATATTTTAAAGTTCAAATTGAAGAAGAGGCTGTACCATTCAGAAATTTACAACAGAATAAATGTAGGCTATGGCAGAATCTTCACATACAGTAGCCTAGATATAGGCTGCATAATATAAGCTACCCACAAAAATGCGTAGCCTAATGTTTGTATATAGCTACGGAGGCTAAAAAAAAAGCCTACGTTTAAAGGGTAACAAACGGTAACAAAGCACGCTGGTTTAGCTATACCCCGCCCCCTTTTGAAATTCGAAAAATGCCGAAAAATCGGCGTGATAAGCTCGTAGGCTACATTTTACATAGGCTGCAGGCAATCACACTACCTGCAAGATATCAACAATATTGGTTTCCATTTCAGTGCACATGTGGTCACTGCACTGAACTCTCTCCAAGAGAGAATGTCTGTTGTAGGGGCGTGCAGCATGCACAAATCCTGCTACTCCTAGCAACTATGCTTTATACTAGCTATATATTTTTAATAAACTATATATATATTTTTTTTAAAATAAACTAGCTAGCCACTTGCTAAGCTAGACTGAAAAACGGACTATCAAAAAACAAGGGACTATCAAGCTAACTATAAAAGCATATACCAAAAATACGATACTGTAACTTACTAGAATATTCAAAAAAGCTCAACTGTAAGGTAGCTATATATTGCTCTCTCTCCTCTCCCGGTCCACGGCACGCATATCAACCGCTGAGATTCCCTTTTATAGCTGGGGCATAGCCCTCACTCCAAAACTTCAGGGCGTAGCTGTACAGATTTCAATAGAGTGCTCAAGTAGTACGTCAGTCGTGGGCGGAGTCTGGTTTCGGAAGTAAATTCCCAATGGAAGAATAGAATGGGCTTCGGAGACTATCGACTATTTCTTGAAATCTGATTTATAGAATAAGCCGAAACGTTCCTGGATTAGCCTGTGTCGTACAAGGATATAGACCATATATCGCATGTTCCAATTTTTATTTTTTAAAGTAATGCATTAATCATTGTAGTTCGAATTGTAGTCCACTTTATCGGACTGCATATCCAGTACTGCAACGCACGGGTGGTTCTTGACCAATAAGATATCATCATCTCGTCTGTCTAGACATTCTTGGGCAGATGGGAGTGCTGCAGCTGAAGATGAGCTAACGTTAGCTTGCTAAGTAGAGAAGCCCGCCCACCAAGGTCAGAAAGTGCGCGACGGTTAACCACATAAAGCAATACTAGCTTTAAGTCCTTCAAGCTAGCTAGCTAACGTTAGAAAAAAAGTGTTTAAAAACGGAGCTGTGTGCTACTGCTGGCTAATGTTATATGACAACGTCTGGAGACAAGGCTGCACGTTCGTAGGGAATTATGGGACATCGAGTTTTTAAACAGTTCCAGTGCTGATATAATCACAAGAAAATACTGAAATGTAAAATATACTCAAAGCTGGTCCAGAAAAACAACATAGTTTGCAAACGGGCGTTATGTTGAACAATCCGGGAAATTGATGGAACGGTATAATCAGTAGAAATGGTTTAAAAGTAAGCTTTAGTTAAAGTCTATGCTCTAAATGAATGGGGAATTTACTTCCGAAACCAGCGTGACGTAGTCACTTGAGTACTCTATTTCGTCCCCGGGAGGAATACGTCAGCTGGAGGAAGTTTCTGGCCAATGACAGACTGGACGTGCAGTACCTAACATTTTACCACTAGAGCCAGATTTTTTGGGTTTACGCTGTTTTGTGCTGACTACAGTAAAATGTCAAGATTTGGACCAGAATCAATCAGTAACACTTAGAAAAAACCAAATGTATCAGTTCTCATCTAAAATAAATGGTTTTAGTGCTTTGTTACCCTTTAAAGGTAGGCCTATGTTTTGCAACAACAGAAATGTATTACAGCGGCAAGTGCGATAGGTGGTCACTGTGGAAAGGGTTAGCCTGGCTGCCTAATAAGAAAACACTTGTAGCGCCAGACAGGATATTTGGTTGTGTGTGTTTATATTAGATTTTGTAGGGGGAAAAATAGCTGTCTACTAAACCAAAATTGTAGGCTATTTATAGGCTACAACTGTTTAATAATATAGGCTATTGTTGTTCCTACATCAGAACATGATTTTTTTAGCATGAAGAAACAGTGCATTTTATGCATTTATTGTCTGTGACGGTGGCAAGATGAAGGTTGCAGTGGAATTGCAGGGGGTTTAGGCCACGATCACACCAGATCCGCTTTAACAGCTGGGGGGGCCTTTTGGCTAATTGTTTGAAGCGTTTTCCACGCTGCTTTTGCGCCCCAGACGCCTCGCGTTTATCCGTTTCGGGCGCCTCTCTGTTTTTAGAGTTGAAATTATCTTATCTTGAAGCTCTCTGAGGAAAAAGCGCCCTACGTCACTGTCACTCTTTTCTCCTCTGTCCAATCGCACAAAAGTTCTGTCGGTTCTGTGTAAACAAAGATGATTGTGGAGAAATTGGTAACGTTAGTTGCCGTTTCAGTCCACCCGGAGTTATACGATTTCACTAATCGTGAATACCATATAAAAATAAGTGATCCAAGGCACTCCGCTTATTCATGGATTTTTAAAGACAAATAAAGCGAACTTTTGTGTAAACTTAGTTCGCTAACACCGTTAACAGCGTCAGCTAAGTGATTGACAGGAGCGGAGTTCGGTTGCCTAGCGACAGCAAAAAAGATGCCTCCAACGCCTTTTTCGGAGTAGGCTTTCGTAAAATCAAGACAGGTAGTGCTCCTCACGTTTTGAAGCCAACAAAGCACGTCCTGTGTGATCGCAGCCTCAAGCTGTAAATAATTTCAGAGAAACATGTAATTGGTAGTGGTTATGCTTGATACCGAAGCTTTCGAGCATGTGTTGAAAATGTGAAGCAGTTTAATCCAAAGCACTGTGCTGATGCTTGTTTCGTATGACTAGAAGCACGTGATCAATGACGTCCGAAGCTTCGTTTTGTCAGACAAACACGTCACTTGTTTGGTTTGGGTGTTGGATTTTGGCATTGGGTTTGAAGCAAGCTGTAGGCTATATTAGAAGACGTGGTGTGCTACAAGCACATTCACTGTTCAGTAACAAAAACACTTCTGAACACTGCTGAATTGAAACTCACTCGCTGTCATCCATGTGTACTTCACTCTTATTGAGCGTTCATACATTTTATGGCAACATACTTAAACAGAAAAATGTTTATATAGCCTACTTAAAAAAAAGATTTAACTTTTGCTACAGAAATATACCAAGATTCTAACCCCGATCTCTCCATGCATATTGCTGCGTGCTAACCTCTTACCAATATTATTCAACGGTGGAAGTTGTTGGCCTACTTTAATTAAATGCGTATAAGGGCCATTCTACAGAAGTCATGCAAATTGAGGGTTGGAGAAAAGTGTAAATTTGTGTTCTTTTTGCAAAATTATTTTATAATATATGTGTTACACTTTATCTGAGATACATAATTATACTAGATGTACAGTGCAATCACATGTAATTTTTTCAGTTTACTGACTGCTCCTAAATATGTCACAACCGAAACATGGTGTAAAACCTGCTTTTGAAATAAAATTACATACCCAATTGATAAGTGTAATTCACCCCTTTGAAAATGACATTTTTGAAAAATCTTGACTGCTGTTGAATTTGAATCAATTACCTTGAATTTTTAAATCTAATAAAACATTTGACTAATTAAATTTAGTGAAAACTCCGTACAAATGTTCTCTATAAAATGGACAGATTTTATCACATGAATTCGATATTCTTATTTATGAGATTATATACAGTCAAGCCGGAAAGTCTCCCCACCCCTTTCACCTTCTCCACGTTTTATTACGTTACAGACATATTCCAAAATTGATTAAATTCATTTTTTCCCTCAAAATTCTACACACAACACCCCATAATGACAATGTGAAAAAAGTTTTTTTGAGATTTTTGCAAATTTATTAAAAATAAAAAAATAAAATTTCTCATTTACATAAGTATTCCTACCCTTTGCTTTAACGTATTTTTAAAGTATCATATTTCATATTTGGTCGCATATCCTTTACATGCTGTTACTTCCTGAAGTCTTTGACCATCAACATAAAAAAACTGTCGATATCTTATTTTCAGGTACTGTTACAAGCGATACTATAACCTCTCTGCATTTGAATGGATCTCTATGGAAATTGGGGGGTGAGACTAGATTCAGCTGTAAATTACACTGGTACAGTATGGAACACATGGCTGGCTAAATGGCTGTAAGTTATCAAGGGTCTGAGCTATCAAACGAGCCCCAAACCATCACTCTGTTGCCAGATATGGAGTAGATGTGGATGGATCACTGCAAGGGTTATTTCTCCGGACTCATTTTCCTATAGAACTCTATGGGGGAAAAAATCAGGAGAAACTACCCTTAAAGTGATCCATCCACATCTACTCCATATCTGGCAACATAGTGATGGTTTGGGGCTCGTTTGATAGCTCAGACCCTTGATAACTTACAGCCATTTAGCCAGTCATGTGTTCCATACTGTACCAGTGTAATTTACAGCTGAATCTAGTCTCACCCCCCAATTTCCATAGAGATCCATTCAAATGCAGAGAGGTTATAGTATCGCTTGTAACAGTACCTGAAAATAAGATATCGACAGTTTTTTGATGTTGATGGTCACAGACTTCAGGAAGTAACAGCATGTAAAGGATATGCGACCAAATATGAAATATGATACTTTAAAAATACGTTAAAGCAAAGGGTATGAATACTTATGTAAATGAGAAATTTTAGTTTTTTATTTTTAATAAATTTGCTAAAATCTCAAAAAAACTTTTTTCACATTGTCATTATGGGGTGTTGTGTGTAGATGTTTGAGGCAAAAAATGAACTCAATCTATTGTAGTATAAGTCTGTAACGTAATAAAATGTGGAGAAGGTGAAAGGGTGGGGAGACTTTCCGGCTGTATATACCCTCACCAGTACAATATCTTGGATATTTGATTATTCATATTATTCAAAATTTTAACAAAACAGCAGGTGTTTCGGTTGTGACCACATTGTTGCGGTTGTGACATCTCTTACTGAAACCTGAATTCCAAAGTTGGGACAGGACATAAAATGCAAATAAAAGCAGAAAGCAGTGATTTGTAAATTCTCTTGTCTATATATTTAAATGAAAACGATATTTAAAAGATATTTAATGTTTTACCTTAGCAACTTCATTGATTTTTGTGACAGGTCATGCTATCATGACTGGGTATAAAAGGAGCATCCACGAAGGCTCGGGCATTTACGAGCAAGGATGGGTTCGCCACTTTGTGAAAAACTCCATGAGCGAATAGTCCAACAGTTTAAGAACAACGTTTCTCAACACACGATTGCAAGGAATTTAGGGATTTCACCATCTACAGTCGATAATATTAGTAAAAGTTTCAGAGAATCTGGAGAAAACGGGCAAGGCCGTAAACCAATATTGAATGCCCGTGACCTTCAATCCTTCAGACAGCACTACATTAAAAACGGCATGCTTTTGTAATGAATATAACCACATGGGCTTGGGAATACTTCAGAAAACCATTGTCAATAAACACAATTTGTCGCTGCATCTACAAATGCAAGTTAAGACTCTACTACCCAAAGCGTAAGCCATATATCAACAACATCCAGAAACACCGCCGACTTCTCAACATCCACCTTTCAAATTGTTTTTGGAAATAATGGACGTTGTGTTCTCCCAGCCAAAGAGGAAAAGGACCATCTCGATTGTTACCAACACAAGGTTCAAAAGCCAGCGTCTGTCATGGTATGTGGGTGCGTTAGTGCCCATGGCATGGGTAGCTTGCACATCTGTGAAAGCACCATTAACGCTGAAGGGTACATATGCATTTTGGAGCAACATTTGCTGCAATCTAGACAATCGCATTTTCAGGGACATCCCTGCTTATTTCAGCAAGACAATGCCAAGCCACATTCTGCACACGTTACAACAGCATGGCTTCGTCGTCAGAGAGTGCGGGTGCTAGACTGGCCTGCCTGTCTCCCACTGAAAATGTGTGGTGCATTATGAAGCCCAAAATATGACAATGGAGACCCCGGACTGGTGAGCAGCTGAAGTCTCATATTAAGCAAGAATGGGAAACAATTCTGCTTTCAAAACTAAAACAATTAGTGTTGTAGTTCCCAAAAGATTACTGAGTGTTGTTAAAAGGACAGGTGATGTAACACAAAGGTAAACATGCCCCTTTCCCAAATTTTTTGGGAGGTGTTGCAGGCATCAAATGTAGAATGAGCTGAATAAAGAATGAAATGTAGAATAAAGTTGATTAGTTAAAACATGAAATATCTTGTCTTTGTACTGTTTTCAATTGAATACAAAAAGGACTCGCAAATCATTGCTTTCTGTTTTTATTTTTATTTTTTATTTTTTATTTGTTTCTGATTTTTCCCCATTTTCTCCCAATTTAGTAGCCAATTGAACCCCTATTCTAATTCAATTCCCCCCGTGTAGCAACCGCTAGAGAATCACCGCTACACATTACTCCTCCTAGCTCCTGACCGTGATTCCAACCCGCCCAGGGCCGCTATGCGCACAGCGATTCTCTCCGAGCCCCTCCCCCCACCCGGAAGCAGCCGCCAATTGCTGCTCCCACAGGGCGCCGGCCATGCTCGGATCTGGCAGGACCGGGGCGCGAACACCGATCCTCGGAGCACAACTGCACCGACTGAAAGTCGGCGCTTTTACCGCTGTACTACCGCGACGGTCCTAAGTTTTTGGGAATTGAGGTTTGTACATGTGCATTGATTGTCTCACTATTTATTGTCAAAACAAGATTTAGCAAGCACATGGTTAGCAACCACTTCTCTGTGCAGATGCACCTTCCTTTTAATCAAATCTACAGTTATGAAATCAACTTTTTTTCTCTAATATGAAAACTTGGGTGTTTGGGTGTTACGTCTCTTAAAACCACAGACTAATTTTCATACTTTGAAGGACAATTATATCCAAACGCTAAAACCTAGCTACTCACCATGTGGCCTTGATTCATATGAAGGCTGCCTAATTTCCTAGTTAAAAAAAGGGGTGTGTGGCTACAAGCAGGTTCACTGCACAGACTCAAACAGTGTACGTTTCGGTTGTGACGTAAAAATTGGGGACAGCATTTTTTCGATAGGTTTTTTGAATTATAAAATTTATTACAAAATAGATTGCATTATTTTAACTTATATTTGATAAAAATTCACATGCTTTATTGAATGAGACAAGTAAAATAATTTGTTAAGGTGTGTGTTCGCTGGCTGTATAAATAGGCTTATTTGATAATTATTCATATCCCAAAAATAATAAAAATATAATATACAGTATTCTTATAAATAATTTATAAAGTTTTATGAATTAGACTAGGCGTCTCATTACATTACAGAACACTTATAAAAATATTTATTGAGTTGTTATAGTACATTGGTTAGGCTACTAGATTAATATACAGCCTATAATATTATATATAATAATAGCCCCCGTTTACATTTAAATTTTGAAGAAATAGAATAGCTTGATCAAAGAGCCAGTATTGAAATTCTATGACCCAGACAAACCATTGAAAGTGTCAACCGACGCGTCAAAAGCCGGTCTAGGCGCCGTGCTGCTCCAAAAACATGAGACTGGGGGTGCCTTCCAATAGTAGAAAAATGCAACCTTTCCTCCTCCACTACCACTCCTCTACTCCGTGCCCCGGAAACGGATCTTTGTGTTTTAATCTAATGTTGCTGATTACATCTTAATTACGTATTAATGCTTAAATATTAATTAATGTCTCGACGCAAACTGCAATGTCATGTACATTGTATACTGTATATGTAAATACTTGTACTGAAAACGTGCAGGCAGTTTTGCATATTTCCGGGTAGGAGAGGAGTGGTAGTGGGGGAGTGGAGGTGGGGAGTGAAGAATATTGGGACGCACCCAGAGTGGTTTCCAGTCACGTACGCATCACACACAATGACAGCTGTGGAACGAAACTACGTACAGATTGAAAAAGAGATACTGGGTGCTGTTTTCTGGTGTGAAAAGTGTCATGAATACGTGTACGGAAGATCGATAGTGTTAGAGACGGACCACAAGCCACTAATAGCCATCTCTGCTAAATCGTTAGGCGAAGCGCCACCACGTATACAGCACTTAATGCTGCGTCTCCAGAAATATGATCTGGCATTCGAATTCAAGCCAGGCAAACACCTGGTAGTAGTGGACGCGCTGAGCAGAGCCAGCTTGCGGAACAGACAAAAGCACCACGGAACATGACGTCCAAATACATGTGGACACTGTGAGGGCACAGCTGCCTGTGTCTGATGCAAAATGGGCAGAGATTGCCAGGGAAACACTGAAAGGTGATGAACTCCGAGGTATCATGGAAAAGATTCACCTACCTGGTGATGAGTTGCTGAGCAAGCCATACCAGCACTTCAAGGGTGAGTTATTGGTGCTAAGGGGAGTTCTGCTGAAAGGCACAAAACCTCCTCCATGAGATCGCAGATGGTGAAACTCCATGAAACTGCATGAAGGCCATTTAGGAATAGAAAAATGCAAAAGACGAGCATGCGATGTACTGTACTGGACTTACATGCACAGAGACATTGAAACATTTGTGCAGTACTGTGAGATGTGCCAGCGCCACAGATACCAGCAGCCCAAGGAGCCGCTGAGGCCGCATGACAAACCACAGGAACCATGGAGGAAGGTAGGTATGGATCTATTCCAACTGAAAGGGAAAGATTACCAGATGGTAATGGACTATCATTCCAACTATCCGGAATTTGCTATGTTGTCTGACAACAGCAGGACAGGTAATTGCACACACAAAGCCAATATTCGCTCGTCATGGAATTCCGCTGACCGTGATAAGCAATAACGGGCCACAATTCAGCAGTCAAAGCTTCAGAGACTTTGCTGAGAAATACGGATTTGAACACATAACATCGAGCCCACTCTATCCGCAGTCTAACGGACTAGCGTAGAAAGGCATTCAGATAGTTAAACGTGTCCTGAAGAAAGTTGCAGAATCAGGCGAGGATCTTTACCTCGCCATTCTAAACTACAGGGCATCACCACTTGAAAAACCACTTTCACCAGCGGAGCTGTTGATGAAAAGGAAACTAAGAACAAGGCTGCCGTTAGCAAAACACCAAATGGAACGGGGCGCACCGAGCTCTCCTAAGGTAGGGATGAGTCCTACAACAGGACTGCCAAGCCGTTGGGTCCACTCGCGCACAAAGACATGGTGCGTGTGAGATGTGATGGGCAGTGGGGACCGCTGGCAAAGGTGATCAAAGAAACAACACCCAGGTCGTACGAAGTGATCACGGAACACTGCAATACCCTGCGACGAAACACGCGACACCTGCTGAAAGTGCCGTACAAAGACATAACCATGGACACCAACAATGAAGTGACATCCTCACAACAAAGTGAGCAGCCAGACATGTCAAACTTACCTGTGTAGGGAACATGCCTCTATATTCCTACATGTGGAGTATTACTCATGCAAGGTGTTTACATATACATTTAGCAGTAATGGTGATAGACAATTCGTCTTACTAGTCTTCACCCGGGCACCATAAATGTAGAGAATATCCTCGGACGGGGCGCCAATAAATGTAAGAAATATTTATAAATCCTCACACCAGGGCACCATAAATGTAAGGAATATGCCTCTGTATATATATAAACTCTTACATGGGATGCCAGAAATATAGGCAATAACTATGGAATAATGAGGTTTATCCTTATTATTCTTAAGTTAGGTTAAAATTAAATCAGTCTCATTTGATTATTATGGATTATAATTACTACTACTTCAATTTACCATCAAAGCACTAATAATGAATAATTCACAAGGGTTGAAGGTATTACGTTCTAATTATTAGGTTGACTCAGTCCTCGTGCTCATACGATATCAGAACAGACACCAGGTTTAACAAAAATAGATTTATTAAACAAGGAAAAACAGGAATATCACATTCTACTGAATACATATCGCGTTGTGTCCTATTGGAGCTTTTGTGTGGGTATGCACATGTGTGTGCATTGCATGTGTAGGTGTGTGTGCCACGTGTGCTCAGAGAACAAAGTAGTGTGGAGTAAACTCACGATGGTGGTTATTGATCTCAAATCTAACGTTACTGTAAATAAGTTCACGCACTTCGGTCAGGAAATACTGTTAACCATCTACAGTAAGCTAAAATTAGATCATATCACAGGAATGTTAGTCAGTGTTAGGATAGAGGAGGAAACCAGTGAGGCCTGCTTGGGTTAGTTACTACTACCACATTACCTATGAAACGATAGGCCAGCTCGCTAGCTTGCTAACCAGCGCAACACATTTATACAGCTATTATCGCGAGATGCAATCAAATTATCGATAAACAATTCAGACTCCTAAGCTATGCCTGGGATGTTTGATCAGTCTTACTGAAGTCCGCGGTGAGTTGATTACAGCTGGCTTGTCCGTGAGGTGGATGGCCAGGGCGTCTCCTATGGTCTTTCTCCTGGTTTGCGTCTTTGTCCGACGTCGTCTGGTTATCGCCTGCGTCTTTGTCCGTGGCTGGAACACACCTCGGTCGGAGTTGCGTTAATTCAGTTCTATGGTTAGATGCCGTAGGCAAGCTAACCCGTTCCTTGCGTCTCTCTCCGCGGCCCACTTTTGTAGCTGTGTAGCTAGCAAAAGGGGGAAGAGAAAATGGAGTGCTGCCTCTTGTGTAGCTGTGTGCAGCACGATACAAAATGGAGAAGTGGAAGTGAATTGGGGCGACAGACTGGAATGTCTTCAGTCTTATCTGTTTTAGTTTTATGACCCTTAAGCTGCATTCTCACCAAATCCGGCAACGACGCATGAGGACGCGCCGGACCCCCAAACTGTGCGTTTGGAGGGCGGTGCTATTAGACGGGTTCAGTAGCCTATGAGGAACATTAACGGCACCTGATTGGTTAGACGTATTTTGCCTACGTTTTCAAACCGGAACAATATGGTGGCCTGTTAATAAACTTTCTATTATACCACTTAAACGGTCCACTAAAATACGTTTCTGAAAACATTTGAGGCGAGAAATAGTATATGCAGTTGCTAAATCTTGATTCATATTTGATCTAAAACGCCTACTTTGACCGTTTGATCCGAGTTTCGTGAGCAACGGCGGACGCATTAATTTGCCTAAAGTAGTTTTGGAATCTATCCTATGCAAATTCGGAACCGGCGAACGTACCACACAGTTGCCGCGCCACATCCATCATGCACCGCGCGATCGCATCGCATCCTCTCCATAGAAAATGAATAGAATGCGTCCGATCGATGTACCTCGCCGGATTTGGTGAGAATGCAGCTTTAGTGTCTCGTATTTCCAAGAGACGTGATTGGATCACTAATAACGGAGGTTAAGCTGTGGCCGTGTTTTAAATGTCCTTTTGGTTTCCTGTGGAATTAATGGAAATGTAGTCTGTTGTCCCTACACCTGGCACAAACAAAATCCGCAATGTCGACCCACAGTCGCCAGTGACTGTGATTCGCAAAAAACGTCCTCACAGACAAATTGTGAGACCAAAGAGACTAATTGAAGAAATGTTTTTTTTTAAAAAGAAAGGTTGATTAAATGTTAATTGACGTATTTTAAAGGCACAGCTTTATGGAGTTAAGTGTGATAGCTAAAGCAAGCCATTCTCTTTTAGAAAAAAATGGAGATACTGGAGATTAGCCGCTAGGGGGCTGTTTTACCAAACAGGCCAATCTGTTGCACCAGATGTTCTTCTAATAAACGAGGTCTTTTGACAATGTGCTCAGCGTGAGAAGCCTCATCAATACAGGCTCGTTTACATTTCAATTTTGGCACGAAAATCGCGCAGCCATGGCATTGAAAAGTAATGCTCCCCGTATTGTATTTGAGTATGAGTGTTTTTAGAGAACACACAATGAAATGCAATGCAATATGCGTTTTGTTGTTAATTATGGCATGAAAAATGCGCATCCTTACGTAAAAGCAAACACAGATATGCATTACATTTCACCATGTGTCGCTAAAGCGATTGCATTTAATTAAATCACTAAAAATCTTCCATAAGCTATGGCTCGTCGTAACGTTTACCTCGTTTCCTTTCTAGTTCTTATCATTTATGTAATTAATCACGAAACACAGAACTAGGAAATATCATTATCTAGCCTGCTAACTGCCTGAAAACCGAAATCACAGACAAGACACCCCTTAGACTTCATGGACTGGTTGGGTTCAAATGGGCCCCTGTAACGCCCCTTTCTTCCAGCCCCCGCCTAGCTACAGTTTGATTTGCAGGTTTGATAGTTTGCATTTTTAAGTTTGAATTCTGGCAGGTTTTTTGCCTAACCACATGGAAATGATAATGTAACTGGAAACAATGTCATTGGATTTAATTTATGTCGCCCTTGTGCCACAAAAATATGAAGATGAAATGTTAAATGGTGAACTGAATTATCATTTCCTTTTTGTCATGGATCATTCGATTATAATAAGAAACTGCTAATTCATATGCATTTTTTCAATTTCATTAAACCCCTTCACGGAGATGCCAAATTCGGTAAATTCTCACCAATGTAGGGAGTGTTCTATTTAACCCCTTTGCGCAGAGTCAATTCTTGCCTATTTAGGGGGTGCTCTGTTTAAGGCTTTATAACTCCAGGGGCCACATGTATAAAACTCTGAGTAAAAGAATGCATAAAAGAATGCTCAGGGTGAAAGTCGAAAATCTGCTTTAAAAAGTTTTGCATTTTCTCCCTCTGCCTTTCGGTCACTATGTCACCATATAACACTGACTCTAAACATTGCGTACATATAGTGTCCAGTAAATTGTCTAGATTAAAAATTCTGTTATGCTGGGCTGCAAACTATTGGTCAAAGCATCCCAGAAAAAATTACAAACACCGTTGAAAAGGATATACTGTCCTCTATCGGATGAAACCGTTGTGAATTAAACCAGAATCAGGTGAAATACTTGGGAACAGTATATGGGTGTTGCGCGCAGACGTTCAATGTTGTGTAATAACGAGCTAAACTGGTGTGTATTTTGCAAACAGATTGTCCAAGACAATAAATGACCACTGAATTTTGAAAGAGACATCTCTATGCTTAAAACCAATGGTAGGATTGTATATTTATTTCATATTTAGTAGCAGATATTTATAGTAGAATATGATACAAATTCACATGTTTATTTTGCATTTGAGTGAGAAGGGCTTTTTTTTGGCATACGATCAGGCTATTGTTGGGTTTATCTTGTTTCTATGACGGAATTTTAATTTTATATGATGAATAAATATATTTATGAACTCACACACGCTATTGTCCACTATGTCACACATGGGTAGGTATAGACTGGGTGGGTGGTTGCTTGTTAAATGGACTTGCTATTGTCCACTGCAGAGTTGTCACGAATCGTGTACTAATAAAGATAAAACACAGAATTAATAGTTTGGCTGCAGGAGCAACGAATGTCTCAGTTGAGCAAAATCGCCGGCATCCTGATCACTCGGCATCTGCCAAAGGGGTTAAGGCTTTATAACTCCAGGGGCTCTATTTTCCAGCAAGCGCATGGCGTGCGGCGAGCCGTCATAGTCAATAGTGTTGCGTATGGCGTACTGGGCGTGGCTACTGAATTTAGCTATAGTTTCGTAAACGGCCGGCACACCTTCCCGCTCCCCTACCCCCGACACATAGTACTCCGCGAGTGCAGCGCAAACAAGCAACAGAGAAATGCTTACTTCCAAGCCATGCCAAGCACGTAAAAATGTTCGGATTGAGATACATTTCACAGGAGAGCATACTGAGACCGGTAACAATACACCCTGAGCTTCCCGTCTCATTTATTGTACATGAAAGCACATTTATCGAACATTTCTGATTGCCCCGTTCACTTCCATTGTAGCCCAGTGAGAGCCTACAGGAAATCTGTACCGAACTCAATACTGGACCGATCAGCGAAAAAATGGACTTCATGGGTCAGGTTCATGGAAGACGGACCGCAAATAGGGTCCAAGGTCCAAAATAGCGAACTTACCCTTTAAGAGGTAATTATTTATCGCTATACGTGCAATAAGAGTGAATGTATGCACCAAGTTTGTCATTATTCTCATTACAGACAGGTGTAAGAAAGAATACAGTACCTCTAGGATCACAGTGCAGTATAATAACAGCCATAACAATTAAAAACATAAAGAAATACAATAATTAACATTATAAAAACGACAATGAGCAATAAATTCAAAGTATAATTTTTTCTTGCTTGGGGGATTTATTTCGAAGTCAAATTGGACCGTATATGATCCATGAAAATGGTTGATTGACTTTTGAATAGGTTATTATCACACTGATAATGTACACACTGGGGAAAGTCCCGAAATTAGTAACTTGCCGAACGCTGTGGTGCGATTTGCGCCGTAAACGTGGTCTCACCTGGCGGGCAGTGTAAGCATGAATCGCAGTCTACTCATCCCAAAATTGCATTCCGCTCCAGTAAAATTGTACTGGGCTGCTCCCTCTTGACGGACACATTCAGCGCATTCAGCGCATGGCAAGTCACCAAATTACCAAAGGGGCTCAAACGCATTCAAATCCGTGTCGAAATCGCAACCTCGCCAACAATAGTAATACATTGAACAGGTGAGACCAACCAACCTAGTGATGTCATGACCGCAGTTGGTCAAAGATGGCTGCGCCCTAGTGAAAAAAAGCTAATTGTAACTTCTTTTTACAGCAAATATGGGTTGATTTGCGATTTGAACGCACAGTCATATCTAATTTAAGGTAAAAAGCTAACGAACCAGAGCCACTTTACCAAGTGCTTCATGTCCCCTTTAATCAGTATAGGGGGATGGATATATATGGGTCCAAAAACCTATCCAAAACCTGTCATGAAATGAATAAAATATTCTTTGTCCATTATAAAGCATATACATTCACCCCTTATGATGGTTTCAGATAAAAACATTGATATCACATTGGTACACACACCTAAATATGTAGTCTAGTCATTCACTCTTGTATCTCAATAAACTCTGCAGTATGTAATCATTTGCTGCATGCCCTGGGATAACATTTCTCTGTAGCTTTTTTAAAAACATGTTCCCATTCATGATCACTCAAAGGAAAATTTACATTCATCTAGCACATATCAGCGCACAGTAAATTGGAATGAGTATTTCCATGCCAAGTGACAGGAGATACTAATACTAATACCATTGCCTATCATTATTTTTCCATAGAGTTCAATAGGAAAATGAGTCATCCATCCATATCTACCGCATATCTGGCAGCAGAGTGATGTTTGAGGCTTGTTTGATACCTCAGACCATTGATGACTTACAACCATTTAGCCTGCCATGTGATCCATACAATTCCCATGTAATTTACAGCTTAATCTAGTCCCACCCCCCAATTCCCATAGAGACCCATTCAAATGCAGAGAGGTTATAGTATCGCTTGTAACAGTACCTGAAAAGATATCAAGAGTCTTTTGATGTTGTTGGGTCACAGACATCAGAAAGTCATGGCATGCAAAGGATATGCAACCAAATATTAAATGTGATGACTTAGTTTATGTTAATTTGTCCAATTACTTTTGGTGCCCTAAAATGGGGAAACTATGAAAAACTAACATACATATTTGAACTATTACATGCAGTAATAATTAAAATATTGAAGAGGAATTTCTCTGACATGTTCGTAGACATATTCTTGGATAGAATCAATACTATGGTATCTTCTTCTGACCCACTCCCAAAATTCATGTAATCAAGGCGAAGATTTTTTCTAGCCATGCGTAAAACTAAACTAATTCAACAAAAAAATACTGTGACGCTCAGCTGTAATTTACTGTTCAAAGCAACTAATAAGACATTGCAAACACAGCTGCAAAAATTTTAATGTCCTATATTGGATAAAAGCGTCAATGAAACAAGAATGAAGTGGAATGCATGAGACAGGTTTGAACAGCATGTTGGGTTTTACGTGTGTACTAGCATTATAAAGGGGTGTGTATTTCTCATACGGATTGTCCAAGACAATAAATGACCACTGAATCTTGAAAAGGACATCTATATGCATAAAAGCAATGGTAGGATTGTATATTTATATATTTAGTAGTATATGGGCCATTCTACAGAAGTCGTGCAAATTGAGGGTTGGAGAAAAGTGTAAATTTGTATTCCTTTTGCAAAATTCTTTTATTCTTTTATATATGTGTTACACTTTATCTGAGATACATAAATATACTAGATGTACAGTGCAATCACATGTAATTTTTTCAGAATAAGGATGAATTTACTGACTGCTCCTAAATATGTCACAACCGAAACATGATGTAAACACTGCTTTTGAAATAAAATTACAAACCCAATTGATAAGTTTAATTCACCCCTTTGAAAATGACATTTTTGAAAAAGAATCTTGACTGCTGTTGATTTTGAATCAATTACCCTGAATTTTTAAATCAAATAAAACATTGGATTAATGAGATTTAGTGAAAACTACGTACAAATGTTCTCTATAAAATGGACAGATTTGATCATATGAATTTGATAGATTCTTATTTATTAGATTATATATACCCTCACCAGCACAATATCTTGGATATTTGATTGATTATTCATATCATTCAAAATTTTAACAAAACAGCAGGTGTTTTGGTTGTGACCACATTGTTGCGGTTGTGACATCTCTTACTGAAACCTCAATTCCAAGAAAGTTGGGACAGTACGTAAAATGCAAATAAAAGCAGAAAGCAGTGATTTGTAAATTCTCTTGTCTATATATTTAATTGAAAACGATATTTAAAAGATATTGAATGTTTTTCCTTAGCAAATTTTTGTAAATATACGATAATTTTTAATTTGATGCCTCCACATTCCAAAAAAGTTGGGACAGGGGTATAAAAAAGACTGGGAAGGTTGTGGAATGTTCAAAAAACACCTGTTTGGAACATTCCACAGGTATATAGGTGAATAGGTGACAGGTCATGCTATCATGACTGGGTATAAAAGGAGCATCCACGGGACTTCCGGTGGAGCGAGCACCCCTGATGGCTGCGTAGGTGAAACCTCCGCTAAAGCTGTTCGCCTACCTCCCCCTAAAACAATAGCAAATACATATTAAATACACAATATAGGGGTATGACCGACTGAACGTACAAAAAAGAATGTCGATTGATTCAAGAAACCCTCCACAGTACAGTTTAAGAAGCCAAACTAATGCTCGACAGCCTGAGGACGACGAGGACAACATGGCGGCGGCTCCACAGACAGACACTGTAGCAGAGTTAGCCAGCATAAAGACCTTGCTACAAAGCATTGCTTCCGATATGAGTGGACTGAAAGCTGGCATGGATACAGTTCAAGCTACAGTGGAGAAGCTAGGGAAGCGAGTGACAGACACTGAAACCTGAATCTCGGACTTGGAAGACCAATGCCAAATCAGAGAAACAACTGTCGCGACTCTGCTGTGAAAACCGTGGCACGGCTCCAAGAGAAAATCACCTACTTGGAAGATGCCGGGTGTCGTAACAATGTCCGCTTAGCAGGCGTCGCTGAAAAAGCTTAAGGAGGAGATATGCATGGGTTCATACAAAAGCTTCTCTCCGAAACACTGGACATTGATGTAGAACAAGGCTTTGAAATTGAACGCGCTCACCGAACTGGACCGAGGAGAGATAAAGGAGATCGACACATTCTTGTCCGGTTCCTGAGATTCAGTGCCAGGGAATCTGTGCTACAGGCCGCCCGGGAGAAGGGGCAAGTGGCGTGGCAAGGCAAGCGCGTGTCATTCTATCAAGATCTCTCGCAAGATGTCATCCAAAGACGCAAGAAATTTGATGGAGTGAAAAGACAGCTTCAGGACGAGGGTTTGCGATATGTCATGATGTACCCGGGTATTCTGAGAGTGATTGCCGATAACACCCGACACAGCTTCACTTCGCCCAAAGAGGTCGTGGATTTCATCTCATCGAGCCCTGGTTAGGACCGAACCCGGCTTGTACGGATGATATCGCCGGCTACTGGAGAGAGGGCAGGTGCCGAACCAAATCACGGACTAATTCCGGCTAGCTGTCCTGTTTTTCTGTTAAATTTTCAAGTTTGAATACAGCATCGTAGGGGCAGGTATGTCCTAATTTGGTTCTAAGTGGGCTAACGGACGGAATGTCTGATTCACTGACCTATGTTTGTTATGTTCAGTAATAATATTCGTCACGTCGTTGCTGGTGCTAGTTTGTATAATTGACAAAACTAACCACTACCTTTAATTTAAAATGATTTTTGGTGGTGGGTAAAATGTAGTGGTGGACTTATAAGAACCAGCAAAATGGTGCAACAGAAGCTACGCTGCTTTATGATTAGTCACGGACTACTTATGGCCAGCGTTAGGTATCCCCTTTTTTTTTTTTTCTCTCCAATCCTGAGTTTAGATGCAGCCGCGGATATGCGCGAATATGTCAGCTACAAGTGCGGATGGAGTGAATCATACATACTTATGTTTGCTATGTTCAACCATAATAATGGAGACGTTATCATATGCTGGAGTTGTACCAGTGCTTATAAATGCTGTTCCACCGTGTTTGTTTTGGGCGGGTGTTCAATACTGTTCCACCACGCTTCTCTGTTAGGTTTATTGTTAATCTAGACTAATGGTGGAACTGTGAGTGCACGGTCGGGGCCATAGCATTATGGAGCAGCCTATTATTATTATTTTAGGAGTAGGACTACTGTTGTAGGCTACTAACCTACCATTTTGAAATTATGTTCGTATGTGTATTATTCTATGTGATGGAGGGGTTTAAATTGAACAGACTGTAGCCTAGCAGATATCTCTCACTGACGCAAAGTTGCTGCATGCGCTGAAAGGCTCATCTGCAGAAAGGGCTATGTGGTCGGTTACGCCATAGGAGAAGCGGGGGTGGGGGGGGGTGGGGGGGGGATTGCCACGGAGAATCATCTTGATTATCGATGGTTACCGTGGTGTGTGTGTTTTTTTTCTTCTTTTTTTTTCTTTTTTCTTTTAGCTGTCTGTTACACAGGGACAAGTTCTATTATGGGTTTGGCTTCTTACACACTTGCATGTATTCTGAAGATAAGACCGAGGGTATTAACATAGGAATAATAGGGTATTATGGTGGAAATGCTTAAATTACTTTCTTGGAATGTCAAAGAGGCAAACCTAGCCATTAAAAGAAAGAAGCTTCTTCTCTACCTGAAACAAAAGAAAGTAGACATCGCCCTTTTGCAGGAAACTCACTTAGACAACGAGGAGTCTACTAAACTGCAAAGAGACTGGGTTGGTAAAATCTTCTTTAGTGCTTATTCATCCAACAAGCGGGGTGTTATTATCCTAATTCGAAAAAATCTTAACATCAAAATCCATAAACAATTTTCAGACCAGGAGGGGAGATGGGTGGCTATAGACATGGAATTGTATGGCACCAGGTTCTCACTTGTTAATATTTATGCCCCTAATTCAGACTCACCAGATTTTTTTACTGATATTTGTAACACGGTGAAACAAATTGGCAACTCTTATGCAAGTATCGGGGGGGATTTTAATCAGGTGAGGATCCCAGCGCTAGACAGGTCTAATACCTTAGGTACAAGGTCAGTACAGAAATCACAAATAGCAATCGATATTATGGAGGAGGAATTGGGTCTAGTCGACATTTGGAGACTCCTTAGTCCTCAGGAGAGAGAGTATACTTTCTACTCTAACCCACATTCTTCCTATTGGAGAATTGATTATTTTTTTATTTCAAAACAACTGGTGGATATGACCATCAATACCTCAATTGGTAATATTGCATTGTCGGATCATGCACCAGTAGAGATGGTATTACGCTTGGGGACAGGGACCAGAGATCATTCGACTCGATGGAGGCTTAATACCTCTTTACTCCAAAATGAACAATCGTGTGATTTTATTAAGCAAGAAACTTTGGAGTATTGGGAAATTAATGGGGGGTCAGCCTCTAACCCAGGTGTGGAGTGGGATGCATTCAAAGCATATCTGAGGGGTCGTTTAATCCAACACTCGTCTTTTCTAAAAAAAACAAGCTGTCAACCGACTAATTCAGTTGGAAAAGGAAATTAAAGAGCTTGAAAAAATGCACTCTTCCCAGCTGGATAAAACTACTCTTTTAAACTTAAGTAAACTTAGACTAGAATTGAATGCCATACTGCAAAAAAAGGCTGAATTGGCACTATTTCGATGCAGGCAGAAGTATTATGAACAGGGGGAAAGGGCTGGGAGACTTTTGGCTCAGAGAGCAAAACAACAATATACTCGGACATTAATACCTTCAGTAGAGAATGATAGGGGGGTCTTGGTGACAGACACGGCAGAAATTAACAAAACATTTCGGCTGTTCTATCGAAACCTATACACATCCCAGTGTACTTCAGACCAGGCGGACGTAGATAATTTTCTCTCCATGGTGGACCTACCATCCTTATCAGAGGAAGAACAAAAATATATTGGGGGGACATTACATTAGAGGAGGTTCAACAAGCTATAAAATGTCTGAGATCAGGAAAGTCTCCGGGAGAGGATGGTCTTCCGACAGATTTTTATAAGACATTTTCTGACGTGGTTTCGCCAAGACTACTCACAGTGTTCCAAAATGCCCTTGAAAGGGGTAGTCTACCAGATAGTATGCAAGTTGCTATAATAACCCTTATACATAAAAAAGGCAAGGATCCCCAACAGTGCAGAAGCTACCACCCCATTTCATTGATAAATGTAGACGCCAAAATACTGGCAAAGATTTTAGCCACTAGACTGGAAGTGTATTTACCCAGTCTTATTCATCAAGATCAAGTGGGCTTTATTAAAGGTAGGACCTCTGCCGACAATGTTTGCAGGTTGCTTCATCTGATGTGGCAGACAAGGAATAGTGTCGAACCCACGATTGCTTTCTCTCTTGACGCAGAGAAGGCTTTCGATAGGGTTGAATGGGGCTACTTGTTTAGAACGCTGCAGAAGTTTGGGTTGGGCTCCTCATACTTACAATGGGTTAAACTGCTATACTCTGGCCCTAGTGCCTCAGTGCTGACAAACGGGAAGAGGTCTTCTTCTTTTCCCCTATATAAGGGGACATGTCAGGGATGCCCCCTAAGTCCATTGATCTTTGCTCTGGCTCTGGAGCCCCTAGCAATTGCCATCAGAAATAACACGAACATTAAGGGTATAAGAGCAGGTCAGAAAGAGCACAAGTTGTTATTATATGCAGATGATATCTTATTGCTATCTACAAACCCTGAGACTGCTATACCTCACATACTATCGCTGATTGGCTCATTCTCCCTTGTTTCAGGATACAAAATAAAAAATAAATAAAAAAAATCTGAAGCTATGCCACTGTCTAGAGTATGTCCACCAAGTATCCGGAAAAATTGCCAGTTTAAATGGCTCCCATCAGGACTAGTATACCTAGGCATCAAGCTCACACCAGGTCTAGAAAACATAATGACATTGAACCTTCTCCCCCTTATACAGAGAATTGAGGGGGTGTTATTAAATTGGTCAAAACTAGGGTTATCTCTATTGGGTAAAATTAACATCTTAAAATGATAACAGTTCCACAAATTAACTACATTACATATCTTTTACCTCTGGTCTTTCCTCCCCCTCTATTGACAAGGTTCAATAAGGCTGTAAATAGGTTTTTATGGGCTGGCAAAAAGCCTTCTTTTAACAAAACAAAACTATGTGCTGCCAATGAGGATGGTGGTCTCGGTCTCCCAAGGGTAGACTGGTATCATTATGCCTTCTCCCTTAAACAGTTGTCCAAAACATATTAAGCAGAGGATCGAGCCCCCTGCTGGGTCTCAATTGAAAAGGAATTTATAAAGCCATTCCCCACTCAGGCTTTTATCTCACAGACAAGTGGAGACATCCCTCATAAAAACCCTGTATTAGAATTTGCCAGGGAAACCTGGAGAGTTGCCCACCAGATCACAGGTTCCAAGCCATCCTTTACTAAAAAGACATCAATTTGGCATAATTAATTGTTAACAATTGTTAATAAAACATTTTATTGGAGGTCATGGGTAGAAGCAGGAATTATTCTCACGGAAGATGTTTTTGAAGGGGTCAATCTTATGTCTTTTGAACAAATGGTAACTAAATACAAAATCCCTAGGAAGGAGTTTTGTAAATATCTACAGCTGAGAAGCTCTATTACGTCAGTAAATAAGAAACACCCTCTGATCTCTCAAACAGACATTCAGGAGGTGTTTCAAAGTGACTGGTTGATCGAGGGAGGGGCATCTCGGTTTTATAGGCTCATGAGACACTCTCAACCCCCAAAGACTGAGGGTCTCAACAGAACCTGGGAAGAGGATTTGGGGAGGGAGATATCACAGGAAGTGTGGAAGGGTATAGTTGGGTCTTGGTGTAGGACATCAAGGGAAATGCAGACTCGATTAATCACCTATAAGATCATACATAGAGGCTATTGGACACCCTGTAAAATGGCAAGATTAAAACTACGGGAGTCAGATATCTGCTGGAGATGTGACGAGGACAGAGGCACTCTTCTACATATGCTTTACGAATGTAAAATGACACGGAGTCTATGGGAAAATATGATAACATTCCTTGGTGATGTACTTGGAGCAGAGCTGTTGCAGAGTCCTGCCCTCTGTATACTGGGTATAATAGCTGAGGGGGTAGGCTTGTCTGCGCAGCAGACTCTGTGGTGCAGACTGGCCCTTATAACAGGGTGTAGGATAGTGCTCAGGCACTGGAAAACAAAGGGGACTATCCCTTTTAGTGAGTGGATGGGGGAAATGACCAAGATAGCCAGCTATGAGCAAATGATTTATAAACTAAACCATAGACAGGAGGTTTTTCAGAAAATATGGGGTCCTACATAAATGTAATTAATGTGCGACTAGGGAGATGACTGCTTTTGGTTGGTATTATATGCGAATTACCCTAAGTGATGATGACGCTTACCCTGTGTTTTATGCATTGTTTAAATGTATTTTATTTTAAACACAACACTGTGTATGTATGTGTATATATACAGTATAAGAGTGCGAGGTATACATGTGTATGTATATATGTTTTTTTTGTTTTTTTTTACTGTTTTAACATTTATTTATTATTATTATTATTTTATTTATTATTATTATTATTTTTATTGAGCATAATATTTGCATTGTCTTTATGTTTTTTAAATTACAAAAAAGGAGCATCCACGAAGGCTCTGGTATTTACGAGCAAGGATGGGTTCGCCACTTGCGAATAGTCCAACAGTTTAAGAACAACGTTTCTCAACACACGATTGCAAGGAATTTAGGGATTTCACCATCTACAGTCCATAATATTAGTAAAAGATTCAGAGAATCTGGAGAAAACTCGTAAAGGGCAAGGCCGAAAACTAATATTGAATGCCCGTGACCTTCGATCCTTCAGACAGCACTACAGTAAAAACGGCATGCTTCTGTAATGAATATAATCACATGGGCTCGGGAATACTTCAGAAAACCATTGTCAGTAAACACAATTTGTCGCTACATCTACAAATGCAAGTTAAGCCTCTACTACCCAAAGCGTAAGCCATATATCAACAACATCCAGAAACGCCGCCGACTTCTCTGGGCTCATCTGAGATGGACTGATGCAAAGTGGAAACGTGTGCTGTGGTCTGACACCTTACAAATTGTTTTTGGAAATAATGGACGTCGTGTTCTCCCGGCCAAAGAGGAAAAGGTCCATCTCGATTGTTACCAACACAAGGTTCAAAAGCCAGCGTCTGTCATGGTATGGGGGTGTGTTAGTGCCCATGGCATGGGTAACTTGCACATCTGTGAAAGCACCATTAACGCTGAAGGGTACATATGCATTTTGGAGCAACATTAGCTGTGATCTAGACAATCTCTTTTTCAGGGACATCCCTGCTTATTTCAGCAAGACAATGCCAAGCCACATTCTGCACGTGTTACAATAGCATGCCTTCATCGTCAGAGAGTGCGGGTGCTAGACTGGCCTGCCTGCAGTCCAGACCTGCCTCCCATTGAAAACGTTTGGCACAATATGAAGCGCAAAATATGACAACAGAGACCCCGGACTGTTGAGCAGTCTCATATTAAGCAAGAATGGGAAACAATTCTGCTTTCAAAACTACAACAATTAGTGTTGTAGTTCCCAAAAGATTACTGAGTGTTGTTAAAAGGAAAGGTGATACAACACAGAGGTAAACATGCCCCTGTCCCAATAATGAGCGTATATTTACAAAAAACAATAAAGTTGATTAGTTAAAACATGAAATATCTTGTTTTTGTACTGTTTTCAACTGAATACAAAAAGGACTCGCAAATCATTGCTTTCTGTTTTTATTTACATTTTATACACTGTCCCAACTTTTTTTTAATTGAGGTTTGTACATGTGCATTGATTGTCTCACTATTTATTGTCTTTAATAAGAATTTACGGACAAGTGTTTCGGTTGTGACAATTTTGGCTCATTTTGGCCACAAAACAAAAGATTTAGCAAGCACATGGTTAGCAACTACTTCTCTGTGTAGATGCACCTTCCTTTTAATCAAATCTACAGTTATGAAATCAACTTTTTTTCTCTAATATGAAAACTTGGGTGTTTGGGTGTGACGTCTCTTAAAACCACAGACTAATTTTCATACTTTGAAGTACAATTAGTTCAAAACGCTAAAACCTAGCTACTCACCATGTGGCCTTGATTCATATGAAGGCAGTCTAATTTCCTGGTTTAAAAAAGGGGGGTGTGGCTACAAGCAGGTTCACTGCACAGACTCAAACAGTGTACGTTTCGGTTGTGACGTAAAAACTGGGGACGGCATTTTTTCGATAGGTTTTTTGAATTATAAAATTTATTACAAAATAGATTGCATTATTTTAACTTATATTTGATAAAAACGTACATGCTTTATTGAATGAGACAAGTCAAAAAATTGGCAAAAATATTTTGGGTATTATTTATTTTTAGTTTAAGGGTTGATAGTGGGGACAGCCATCTCTCAATAGGAATTCATACTCCCAAGAGTACAAGTGTTGATTCTGGATAAATGTAACTATTATTACTGCAATTTATATCTCGGATTATATTAAAGCATAACATGATCTAATGAATTATATAGCATTGAAAGATTTTATTGGTCAATTTCTTACTTTTATCAGAGAGAGACAGCAATTTGCATGACTTTTGTAGAATGGCCCATATATTGACAGTAGAATGACGTGGTATAATTTATTTATTTATTATCCTTTATTTTTACAGGTAGTCTCATTGAGATCAAGATCTCTTTTACAAGAGAGACCTGCGAACAAAAATAAAAACATGTATAAAACTTAAAAACAAGTACAATTCAGCCACGTTAACATTCAGCATTCAAACAGCATACAGGGATATATCAAAGGAAACAAGTACATACAACATTAAGAAAATCCATGTATAAAACTTAAACATTTTCTAAAGGAATAACAGATTCTAGTTTAAAGTTTTTTTGCAATTCATTCCAATTATGAGGGGCATAATATTGAAACCCTGTTTTGCCCAGCTCAGTATTCATATGTGTATCTAAGGCTAAGAAGTCCTGAGACCTGGTACCATAGTTACTGGATTTAAATGTAATTAATGATGAGAGATAAAGGGGAAGTTTCTTCAGTAAAGCCTTATACATAAATACAATGGAATGTAGTTCCCTCCTCTTTGATAAAGAGGACCATCCTACTTTTCCATACAAAACACAATGATGCGTGAGAAATGTATCCCCAGTGATAAAACGCAATGCACTGTGATAAACTGCATCAAGGGGCTTTAAAGTGGAAGGGGCAGCGTGCATATACAGAATGTCTCCATAATCAAATACAGATAAGACAGTTGATTGTACAATAGTTTTTCTATTAGCAAAAGAAAAGCATGCTTTATTTCTGTACAAGAAACCAATTTTACCTTTTAGCTTTTGAGACAGATGTTCCACATGAGTCTTAAAGGAAAATGTACCATCAAGTCAAATTCCTAAATATTTATAAGATTCTACAGTTTCATTTTGAGTACCATGAAGTGTATGAATGCCAATATTAGCTGCATTTCCCATTAGATTTCTTGAAAATAAAAAAACATTTTGTTTTATCAGAATTTAAAACAAGCTTGTGATTAATAAGAGCTAACTGAAAAGAATCAAAGGCAGACTGTAAATTAGTAATAGCCTGGTTAAGCATGGAGCCAGTGGAATACAAGATTGTATCATCCGCATAAAAATGAACATTACATTGCGGTGTTGGAAATACCATGTTGTTTATATAAAGTGTGAATAGAAGTGGACCAAGAATAGACCCTTGTGGGAGAGAGAGCTAGATTTAAAACCATCCGCAACAATAGACTGAGTTCTCCCAGAGAGATATGCATAAAACCAGTTAAGAGAAAATTCATCCAATCCAATGGAGGATAATTTATTCAATAAAATATGATGGTCAACGGTGTCAAAAGCCATTGATAAGTCAATAAAGAGTGCAGCACACTGCAGTTTGTTATCCATAGAGTTGACAATATCATTTATCACAAGAGTTGCTGCTGTTAATGTGCTATATAAAGTTTTGAAATTGGACGATAGTTATTTAAGTCACTGGTATCACCCCCTTTATATAGAGGAATAACCTGAGCTGCCTTCCATAGGTTTGGGATTCTACCTGAAATAAAAGTTTAATTAAAAATGTAAGCAAGTGGTGAGGCAATTATATGAGCACTGAGACACAAAAGGCAAGGATCTAGATTGTCCTCTCCCATTGACTTCTTTTTATTTATGCTAGCCAGTGCTTTGTAAACTTCACTATAACTTACAGGTCAATGGACAATAGCATGGACAATTATAGAAGAATGTCACTTGTTTATTTTGATGTTGAGTTAACACAGCTTTTCACGGCTGTATTGGCATACGTTCAGGCTATTGTTGGCTTTAACTTGTTGCTATGACAGAAAAAATATTTTTATGAACTCACAGATAGATTCTATTGTCCACTGTGGTATGTATGGTTACAGTGCCTTGTGAAAGTATTCAGCCCTCCTTGGCATTTTTCCTATTTTGTTGTATTACAACCTGTAATTTAAATAATTTTTATTTGGATTTTATGTAATGGACCTACACAAAATAGTACAAATTGGTGAAGTGAAATGAAAATAAAACAAATTTGGTCGCATATCCTTCGCATGCTGTTACTTCCTGAAGTCTGTGACCCATCAACATCAAAAGATATCATATTTTCTGGTACTCTTACAAGCGATACTATAACCTCCCTGCATTTGAATGGATCTCTATGGGAATTGAGGGGTGGGACTAGATTTAGCTGTAAATTACACTGGAACAGTATGGAACACATGGTTGGCTAAATGGCTCTACGTCATCAAGGGTCTGACGTATCAAACCAGCCTAAACCATCACTCTGCTGCCAGAAATACAGGATAACTTGAAGGGTTTCTTCTCCTGACTTATTTTTCCAGAGTTCAATAGGAAAATTTGTCAGGAGAAACAACCTTAAAGTGATCCATCCATATGTACTGCATATCTGGCAGCAAAGTGATGGTTTGAGGCTCGTTTGATACCTCAGACCCTTGATGACTTAGAGCCATTTTACCAACCATGTATTCCATACTGTTCCAGCACAATTTATAGCCAAATCTAGTCCCACCCCCCAATTCCATAGAGATCCATTCAAATACAGAGAGGTTATAGTATCGCTTGTAACAGTACCTGAAAATAAGATGTCGAGAGTCTTTTGATGTTCATGGGTCACAGACTTCAGGAAGTAAAAGCATGCAAAGGATATGCGACCAAATATTAAAAATGATACTTTAAAAATACATTAAAGCAAAGGGGGTGAATACATATGCACGCACCACTTTTCAGTTTTTAATTTTTTTGAATTATTATTATTTTTTATTTCACTTCACCCATTTGGACTATTTTGTGTAGGTCCTTTACATAAAATCCAAATAAAAATCAATTTAAATTACAGGTTGTAATGCAACAAAATAGGAAAAACACCAAGGGGGGTGAATACTTTCGCAAGGCAGTGTAGGTATAGTTGCAGGTGAGACTTGGTGGGGGGTTGTTTGTTCAATGGACTAGCTATGCGACAATAGTGCCACTTAGTGAAAAATCTATAGTGAAACATATTCAGCAGATTTGTCACAAATAGTGCATTAATAAAGCTAGAAGACAGGGTTTATTGTTTCCACTCATAGTCTGGTTGCAGGAGCAATGAAGGTCTGAGGCCATTAAGGGGTTAAATTATTAGAGTCGTAGACGGCGAGAAAAATGGATTTGCATTAAAATTTTCAAATTGTCAGATAAAGTTCATACCTTTTCATTTGAATTGTGTCATGGTTTTTGCGCACATTGAATGAAAAAAAAAATGCAATCGCCATTTTTAATTTTCATTTGAATTTTGGCACGGATGTGTTTCCGTAGTACGGTAGCCTATTTCAGTATGAGCTCTTTTGACAGAAAACGCAATGAAATACAATGCAATATGCGGTTTGTTTTTTTTATGGCGTTTATTTTTGACTTTCATTTAATAAATTCACTTTACTTTTTCTTTAGATTTTCAGTATTTAAGCATTTAAGAGATGGTTCCTTTTGATATATGATTTTTTAATAGTAGTATACAGCCCTGTTACTCAAATCACGGTCCTCGAGGGCTGAGAACTTCTGGTTTTCCACCCTCCCTTTACCTGGGAGTCAGGTGTGAAGACAGTCTGGCCAATCAGTAACACTAATTGTTCAGTTAATTACCTGGGAGAAAAGAAAACCAGGGCTAGATTTGTATTCAAGGGCCAGATTTCAATATCCATGGTATACAGTATTAGGACTACATGTAGGATTGTAAATAATTTTGCTCTGTGAGAATGTACATATATACAAGAAATGCACATTTCCTCACAATGATTACAAAAAAAACATTTAAATATAACAGATTCTAAGAACATTTTAAAAATGTTTTTTTTTTTTTTACAGTATTTAAAAGAATAATAATTTTTTTTTAAATAATTAAGTGATATTACTCAACTCTTATTTATATAATTCAACTCACTGATTGGCGAAACCAATAATTTTTTGTTCAGGATGTGAACAGAAATAAACCTTTTCAGTACTGTAAACATGAAAACAACATATGTGTTCATAGCTAACGTTAAGGGGAAAAGCAGTAAAATATATTCAGGGACCACACCACTCCTCACCTCCTCCGTACCCCCAAACACAGTAATGTGGAAAACGGAGGGGCCCTGTTGGAGGAATGGCCTGCGATGCATACAGATGCCCTGTGAGGTAGGTAAGAGGTTCCCCTCTTGCCTACACAGACCACCCTCCTACCCCATAATGCCTCATTCCTCATCCACACTCCACAATGTCTCTGGGGAGCCAAGATTGCCCATCACATCTGGCTGTGTCATGTGGACCAAGCTCTCAGAGTGGAGCACACTTCACCAGCATTGCAAACACTGTGACAATGAATCACAGAGAAACATACTTACAGTCCCCTCCCTGCTGCTCAGTGTCCATTACTCAAAAAAAGAAAGAAAACAAGCAACCTCACCACCAGGAAGGGGTTAAGGTGGCTGCAGCTATCTCAGTGTATGGCACGGCCATTGTGGGTTTTTTAATGAACGCGGTGAAAAGTGTTGCTGCCTCGACGGAGTGACACAGACAGGGCTGAGGCTGTCAATGGAGCCCCTAATGACAGAGTAAGATAATGACAGACCCTAGTTGGAATCAGCAGGAAGAGGAAGATCAATCTGTAGCGAGGGAGAGAGGGAGGGATGGGGGGTGGAGGGAGGGAGAAATGACGGGCTCCCGCTCATCTGTTTTCCCCATCTTAGCTCATCTTGTACATAACCCGTCCATCTGCCGCAGCTGGCCTGTGCCAGTGGTGATGTGGCCATGCGTTGAGCGCGCCACGGATCAATAATCATTACACCCTCCCCATGGCCTGACGTATGGCGGGGGACACTGGCTGACAATTCAGCGAGGCCTGATCATCGATCTCAAGTCCAGGTCCAGTCTTGGCTCGGACTCTGGCTGGAGCGAATGCAGGATTGAAAGGCAGGTGGAAAGAGAGGGAGGAAAGGAAGGCCAGAATAAAAGGTCCACTCGGCTCAGGAGTAAACAGAGTAAACATCTGTCTGTGCGTTTTGCTTTTCCAACTTTGCCAGTGAAACAGTGGATCAAAGCCTGTTTTTTTTTATTGTGTGTGCTTGTATAACCCTATGTGTGCTTGTGTGTGCGTCTGCATGTTAACATGCAGTATGTGCTTGTGAGAAAGAAGTACTCACTGTGACATCGATGTTGATAATATCTCCTCCTTGAAGAGGCCGACTTAAAATCCAATGCAATGCAGAACAAAAACGAGGGAAAAAACAACAAAAAAAACAGTAGTGAGAGGGAGTTTCTGAGAAATCCCAACGCAAACACACAGGGAACAAGCAGACAACATAAAATTAGCAGCAATTTGGGTTAATTTCTCCTTAACTGTCCTGCGGGAAGCAGATTTTTTTATCTTCAGATCAGTCTGTGCACTCACTGTAATCAAATAAAATATAATGGGTGCCAGTGATTTAAAAAAAATATATGAACTTGTTAATCACATTACTAGGACCAGGAAATGGCATGGCATATTCCTGGCTATTTAGTACATAAAACTGAGAGAGCTCCTTGTGAATAACATGTCGATAATAAGCCTGATGTGAAAAACATTCTGTATGACGGTATATTTCTTTTGAATGCATGTAGATGGTCCTTGTAAAATATGTTTTCTATGGGGATGTGTTTTTTTTATATGAATTATGTTAGCAGAATTTATTCTCTATGAAATCCAATTTTTGTCAAAATTAAATAATTATACTCATCATGAAATAATCACATGAATGAATGCAGAAATATACATAGATAAATGAGTCAATAAATTTAAATTATTTGATAATTAAATAATACTCAACTCATTTTTATTTATCATATTATTTCATCATACTCATGTCATTTCCACAACATCACTGTTCGATTTAATTTCATTTTTATTTCATAATAACAGGTTTTTATTTCAAAATGGCTTTTTTCACATAGCACATTTCTGAGTATCTCTTAATTTTTCCCTTTTTCATTTCATGGCGAAGACTTTGCAGTTCATAATGACACTTTAATTTCATGGTCTCGGCATCTGTCAGTCAACATGAGTGGGTCGGGGTCAGACAAGATCACTGGTTGCTCACACATTGAGCCCAAAGCAACAGCACACCAAATACCAATCATTAAATAGCCTGCGTTCTTCTCGAGTTGAAGCTGGGGGAAAGTGTATCACTTGACCACGTCTGAGAACGAGAAGTCTATTTCTGGGCTAATCAAAGAAGCAGCGAACCGTTTGGATGGTATGCCTTCGTCTCAACCTCAGAGACGACTGCAACAGTGGTCTGTTGCTAATGCTAGCTCAGTTGGCCCTTATCGGAATATTGTCATGAATGATAGCTCAGTTGGCACAAGCACCCCTGTTCAAAGTAGCTGAACCTAGCTAGCTAGCTCGAGTTGGCTGCCAGCAAACACAATTGCATTAAAGGTGCTATAGGGAATTTTTTCATGTAGACAAATTATTTTTAAAAGTAAGACATCCACAAAACTTGCAGAAAGATTCAGAGTACAAATATTGTAATGGTAGCTGGTTAGCTACCACTGGGGTTGTTTGTAGGTGTAGCCAGTGGTGTAGTGGAGGGTATACTTCTTTCGTAGTGGGAATAGAGTATACTCATTTCTTAATCCCCACTGGTGCATGTATCAATTAGTAGTCATCGATTTGCAAAATTAGAGTATACTCACTTCTCTAGAGTACACCCACTTCTACAGGCACTACTACACCACTGTGTGTAGCCAACTGTCCTGTGTTGTTGTGCTGTGTTGTGATTGGCTGGTTAGACAGGCCATTCATTGGTGGAAATAGGCACCAACTAATTTGCATGTAAAGCCTGGGAGGGGGATAAAAGGGGGCTGTCTGCCCAGGCTCGAGGTCAGTTGTATCGTTTGCTTCCTGCTGTAAACATTACATTGGTTCAATAAACGAAGATGACTTGCAATCAAGATCCGCCTGGCTGGTCTCTTAGCGCGCCCGTTACAGTATTGCTATTCCTTAAATATTTCCTTAAAATTATTGCCAATAATAGTGGAGGGCACTGTATATCATAATTTCTTTTTATTTAGAGCAGTGCACAATTTAGCCATTTGGATAGATTGAGACACTAATGGACAACAGGGTACACTGCCTATATTTTGCATCATAGACCTTTACTAGTTCTGCATATCATCCTCAGATTTTGCACACTTGTTGACATGGAGTTTATGATCCAGGAAATGTATATATTTACCTGTTTCACTTATGTAGCTCTCAGGATTTTGTTGCAAACTAAAGAAAAATAATTTTTCCAAGGTCTCTTTTTTTTCGCATTTGTGGCACTTTATTTTGACTTAAACTATGAAAATGAACAAATCTAAGTTTGTATTGTAAATGGTACACCTGTTTTGTTTCATTTGAGCCATTTACCAAGTTTATGTGATGCTCACACCTGGAGTTATAAAGCCTTAAACTGCCTTCAGTAACACACTGCCTGTTCTCTTGCATACTTCTTAATCTTATTTTCTTTCCACCTAGATTTCTGCACGCTACTCCTCCTACAGCTTTTAAGCAAGTCATGCCATTCCAACTTTAAATTAATCATCTTGGCTCAGATTAAGTTACTTGTGTTCAACGTTTTGATATCCTTTATATTTTTTGAGATATGTACCTTTTCATATAAAAAAAATCCCCATGGAAGATGAATGGTGGAATGTTGTGACGTCACAATGTTCACTAGCAGTTCGCTCTTGTGAACATTGTGCTGCTCGCTAGCAGTTTTTTTTTTTGCCCTCTAGCAGGGGTGCGTTCAAATTCAGCGAACAAGGCGAACGTTTGCAAACTATTTCAAACTTTTTTCCGTTAGCTTTGTGTTCGCCGCAAACGTTTGCAAACATAAGCGAACGGTCTGAAAAGGTAGTTTGCGGCGAACAAAAATGGACGCTGGACTGAGGGAAATGTGTTTCCCATGGAGATTTCAATTGAAGATACCGGTAATGCAAACAATTTGGAACGTTCTTAAAAAGCCGTTCAAATTGAACCGTTCAAAGAAAACATGTTTGCCACGCACGTTCGGCTCTGTTCGCTGAATTTGAACACACCTCGGTTGAAGTGCTCCCTCTCCAGCTGGTAATAGGGACTTTAAGCAACGACGGCTGCGGCGACGGCTACGGTGACCGGAAATAGCTTTGTTCTGTTTTGCGCATGCATGAATTTGACTTGCTCCTGTCTGCCGCCGTAGGCTGTAGATCTACAATGGCAAAAAAAAGTGTGATTAGAAAAAAAGTGTGATTAGAGTGAATTTTCCATTATTATTGTGTTTTGAAATAAAACTTGTTTTACAATAGATAATGAAACTTATACTTTCAACAATTTTAGAGCATTTTTTCAAAGACACCTGCTAATTTAATCGATTTTCCAATTTTTCCGAAGTCATGTCATCTGCTCCGATGTCAGCTCCTCTAGACGAGAGTGATGACGCCAACAAGCGTTCACAATCGGTCAACTTTGATAATGCTTTACTTTTCTGTTCATCTATATGCAGTTTGTTAGTTAATTCATCGTTCTCCATGTCATCAAGAACGAAACGCAAATACTGGTCGTAAGGTAAATCTAAGTTGTCAGACTTGTTCACGTCATATAACAATAAAAACTCCTCTTCTGAAATTAATTCTTCGTCAAAAGCATAACTTACACTCAGTAACTCCTCTCTGGGCCCTTTTAAACAACATTTTTTGTAGATAATAATTTACAGTCAGATTGTTGAACATTGCCGTCGTTGATTCGAAAGAGTTTAGTGCCTTTGATTTCTGTGGCTACGGCGTGAACACAAATTTATTTCCGGTCACCGCAGCTGTCACCGCTTAAAGTCCATATTGTCACAAGTCACTATAGCAGCTTTATATACTTACATTGCTTCTTCTGAACATCTGTTTTATATTCTTAAAGTATTAATTAAAAAAAAAACCTTTTAAAAAAAAAAAACTTATATTGCTTCAGTTGGCTATATGCATGCAACATTTCCGCATTTGGATAAGCCAGCAGCAGCAGCAGCACAATGGGTTCTGACAAGCATGGCTGTGCCCAAGCCTGGTAAGGTTAGCAGTTACACTGACATTCATAGCAGAGCAGATTTTTAATCAGGACCTCAGCTCTCAGAGCGCAGTGACACCACCACAACTATTTATCAATGTTTTGCAGCAGGAAGCGGAGAGGAAAAAGACAAAAAAAAGACAAAAAGACTTGAACACTGGGCAGTAAGGGAATACGGATAATAGGCTATAAGAGAGACAATTACAGTAGCTAGCTAGCTAGTTTCCAAAACATTCTTAGCTACATTTTTGTAACAATTTACTTTTAAAGTGTTCTGTTCTACACTGTGATTCTCATAGGCTCCTGTTAAAAAGTATAGTGCTGATCTGGTGTCTGTTTTTGACATTGAGTGTGGTTGTGATATGGACATGGGAAATATGTTCTGTGATCAGCTCTCAAGTGATAATGTAGCCATCTGCTCGCAAGCATGGATAAATGGTTAAAAAAAGGTACAATTCTAGTGTATTCATATACAAACGGTACATAAATTCAAGTTTTTTATACAATTCCATGAGTATGCTGCCTGCAAACCTGCATAACTTTGCCAAGCATGTTTTCTAGCTGGTAGTCCCACCTAGGCAAATATATTTGGAAAAGTGCCATTATGAAATAAGAGTAGTCTTTTGAAAAAATTTTGAACTAAAACCTGTTATTATGAAATACAAATGAAATTAAGTGCAACAATGTTGTGAAAATGAGTATGGTGGAAAAATATATTTTACAATAATGACCTGAGTATTATGTAATTATTGAATTATTTCACCATTTATTGACTTAATTATTTATATACAACCCCAATTCCAAAAAAGTTGGGACAGTATGTAAAATGCACATAAAAGCAGAAAGCAGTTATTTGTAAATTCTCTTTTACATATATTTAATTGAAAACAGTACAAAGAAAAGATATTTAATGTTTTGCCTTATCAACATTGATTTTTTTTTAAATTGATTTTTGTAAATATATGCTAATTCTGAATTTGATGCCTGCAACACGTTCCAAAAAAGTTGGGACAGGGGCAAAAAAAAAAAAAGACTGGGAAGCTCAACAAAAACACCTGTTTGCCATTCCACAGGTAAACAGGTGATGCTATCATGACTGGTTATAAAAGGATATCAAAAGACTCTTGATATTTTATTTTCAGGTACTCTTAGAAGCACCTCCCTGCATCTGAATGGATCTATATAGGAATTGGGAGGTGGGACTAGATTAAGCTAGAAATTACACAGGAATAGTATAGAACCCATGGCTGGCTAAATGGCTATACGTCATCAAGTGTCTGAGCCTCAAACCATCACTCTGCTGCCAGATATGTAGTAGATATGGATGGATCACTTTAAGGGTTGTTTCTCCTGACTCATTTTCCTATTGAACTAAGCCAGGAAAAACAACCCTCCAAGTGATTCATCCATATCTACTACATATCTGGCAGCAGAGTGATGGTTTGAGGCTCATTTGAGACCCTTGATTACTTACAGCCACTAAACCAACCAGCAAATGATGAGAAATTTTCCATACTATTCCCGTGTAATTTACAGCTTAATCTAGTCCCCACCCCCCAATTCCCATAGAGATCCATTCAATTGCAGAGAGGTTAAAGTATTGCTTTTTTTTTTTTGGCCCTGTCCCAACTTTTTTGGAACGTGTTGCAAATTCAGAAATAGCGTATATTTACAAAAATCTATAAAGTTGATAAGGTAAAACATTAAATATCTTTTCTTTGTACTGTTTTCAATTAAATATATGTAAAAGAGAATTTACAAATCACTGCTTTCTGCTTTTATGTGCATTTTACATACTGTCCCAACTTTTTTGGAATTGGGGTTGTAATTCATTACATGTAAAATTCTATAAGCAAAGCACTTTGGTCAAAAACCTAATCTTATGCTGGACTTTAGCTGCATGGTCAACCCAATTACCGAAACAAATGTTCACTGAAACAGTGCTTAGAACGTAATCGTTTTAAGCTACACAATGGTTTTAAGTAACTCTCCCTTATGGAAATGTAATATACTGCAGTATATTGTAAATATATTGTGAAGATAATTTTGATATATTTACAATATACTGCAGCATATTCTTTTTCCATAGGGGCTGTGACAGTGACCAAACACACTTGACGTTTATTGCACAGACAAATAACAGCATTTTGATAATATAGACACAAATATGCAAATATGTAAACAAGATGGTGGTTTATCGAGCTAATGGATAACCTTATGAAGATACCTGATATAAAAAATATAGTACACAACTATCATTGGCACAGTACATGCCGTCAAAGGAAACAATTTGGTTCTGTGTTTGTTTTGCTGTGATGTACTTAATATTTAAAGCCATATATGATGTGCAAGTCAATCAAGATCCCTAACAAATAAATAAGCAACAACACAATATATCTAAAAGTCTTGAGTGAAATAGAAACCCCACAGAAGGCCTCCCAATTTATAACCAAAGGAGCAAAATTACTGCCATCTGTATATCAATAAAGCACAAAGCTCTGTGTGTTCTCCTGCTCTGTTTTGTATCATGTGATCGTTCTGGTTGGATAAAACCGATCTTCTTTTAAGCGTACTGCCAGCCATCGCTGTTAATGTTTTGAAGTTCTCAGGAGCACCTCTGAAATCGTTGTAGGGGGATTCTGAACCCAGGACCCCAAGAGTCGTGAATACCTGTCAGGTATACCGTGACACACCACATTGTTCACTGAGGTGCAGACTGATTTTGGAAAGCCTCCATAGTGCAGGGGAGAGGGGTAGGCATTATGTCTGATTGCCTCTTGATGAACAATAAAGTCTATTTCATCAGTCGTCATGCCAACCTGGAGGGAAAGAAGAGGGAAAGGCCCAGACAGTTTCCTGTCACTCAAAGTTTCTTTTGATGCAGTTTCAGCACAAGGGGGTAATCTCCCACCACCTGTGGGCAGCTAAAGAATGCTCTGCACATCATGCTAAGGTGTCTTTTATTTTTTAAGGGTTTATGTTTGGAAGTGGAAGTGTTATACAGCATATATATTAAATACATTGCAAGCACGTATCCATGTTTGCTACACATGTGCATGGTTGCTATCACATGCAAAATATCATTCCATTCATACGAGATCTCATGTCCTGCATTTGTGATTTCACGTATTCAATTTGTTATATGATCGCCTTTATGTTCCTGCTAACCCAGAAATTACATTAGTAAATTACTGAAATTACAGGGACATTAAAAAACTGTATCCTCTGAACATAAGCTGGCAGAATTATATGTAGGCTGTATGACACTGGAAATTTCATACAAATTCTGCTTGGAGTCAATTGTAAGAGAGAGATAATTTAATTCAATATTAATTAATTACTGAAGGTAGAAATACTGATATCAACTGTTATCTGTACTGATATGCAAGAACAATTAGCACCAAAGCGGACATATAAATATGTCAAAGCACACACTCACACACATACATGCACAAACATATAAGCAGATACATGCACCAACATATGCCCCCAGATATACAAATATATATGCAGGCACACACCACACCATACATGAACACAGACACCCGTACACATGTATACACACACACAAACACCTTCAACCTCACAAACATACCCATACTTTCAAACACACAAAAGTACACACAAATACACACACTCACACTCTGAGTCTCTGTACCTTCAAGCTCCTACCAGCCAGCAGTAGGATGTGGCGCGCCAGCTGACAGGCTCTCTGCAAACCCTGAATCTGATCTTCATCTTTAATTTCTATGTAGTCTGCCCAGTCTGGCATGATGCCTGTCGTCACATAGTCTGGCCTCATTATGTGCTGAGGGGAGAAAACAAGGAACAGAGATCCTACGTGAAATGAGGCCAGAGTCTAGCATTCGGGTCATTTAGTGTGGCATGGGGTCTCATGCCCTGCTCCGACTCACTCTCCCTGTCCCAGTCCATCTTTGAGCTTCTGGGACCAGCGACAACTCCCTGCCCTGTGACCCTTTCCTCCTTCCAAGCCCTTCACATATTGTTTGTTTAGCTCACAGTTACAGTCTTAAGACTTTCTATAGACCACTTTTTTTCCTGCTATTATTAAAAAACAACCTGCCATAATTTGGATATATTTATCCCCCGTAAAAAAGCATTAGGTAACTTGCTCCGGATTTATTGTGGACTGTCATGTACAATCCTGAAAATAAATGACATAATCGAAAGAGCCTATTAATTTAATTGGAAGAAAGTTTTTATCAAAGATCAAACATTAAAATAAATTACTGTGACCTGAAGTGCCACAAACAAGCAGTTATCCCATCATCCACACATTAATTTCGAATCCCTTATTCCTTAAGCTGTGTACTCAGGCCCCCTAGAGGTGTAGACACCGGCGTCTACATCACAACCATCCTACTGTACCACTTCTGGCAAATTTGCATCAAATCTTTGGCATTGTTGCCGCAGGTTTGTGGCAAGCTCATATTTTCACGTGCAAATTAGCTTTGTGGGAACTGCCATTGTTGCAAGAAGTTCACCAGAATTTCATCACTACTGGCAAAGTCTGGCAAACCTCTGGAAACATTTTGTGGAAAACAATTTAGTTTGTGGCAAATGCGCTACATATTAGCTGCAAATTTGCAGCACACTATCCAGTTTTGTAAGGGATATCTGAACAGCGCTAACAACAAGCATCTGAAAATTTGTGCAGAAAAGCAAATTGCTCAAGAATTACGCAGAAACCCTGCACAGTTTGGCTCTTCGTCTGAACTAGAAAGTGATTCCATTGCCGAGGACATTTTTTCGCATGGTGCGATTTGCTCCTCGACAACATGCGAGTAATAGTGCATGTAATGTTCCTATGGTATATTTTACCTCTTTCATCATTTGTTCTTCGATCTATTACTAACAGAACTTTGCAACAATTAGTAACAGTGACGATAGCTAGCGACCGCTACAGGGCTAGCTAAGTGTCGTGTGTACAAAGTGTTTTATGGTGTTGTATAGCTAGCTAGCCACAGAAGGGCAAAATAAATGCAGCTGATCCACAAATTAATGCAACTGATTCACAAATAAATGCAACTGATTCACAAATAAATGCAGTTGATCCACAAATAAATTAAACGGATTCACAAATAAACGTGACTGAGTCACATTTATTTGCGGATCAGTCGCATTTATTCGTGAATCAGTTTAATTTATTTGTGGATCGGCTGCATTTATTTGTGAATCAGTTCTATTTATTTTCAGATTTTTGAGACAATCCTCACAGCAAGATGTGTGAAGAAATCCACAAATAGCTGTGTTTTTTAAACTGTGTCTACTGCAGGCAATCAGACATTGATTTCGACAAATCACAGCAGGTTTCACACCATGGTTCTGTGAACCTCTCTAGCCCACGGTACTTTTCTTCCGTCAGTGACGACTGGAAGACACTCACCGCCTCCAAATGCATTAAAGTTATATTGAAAAATACACAAGGGCATCCTTTAATTATCGAACTACAAGCGAAATACCTAGCTACTTGTTTGCAGCTATGGTTTGCAGCCTTAGGGGAGTAGTGTCTACAGTGCTGAAGGCAACGAGGTAGTTTAAAGAAGCCTACCACTGCTTGACACCACCGTTAGCTAGCTAGTCTACTGCTGGCTAAGTAACTCAGCAAGATGTTTGTGGTAGGCTATTTCAATTGCGAGATGTAACTTCATCTAGAACTGTGCTCAATATGTGTGCAAATTAGCAGTCTAACTACTACCCGGCAAACAAATGACGTTGTCAGGACGTTAGGTAACGTTCTCTTTAGGTCAAAGTCTGACGTTATATTGAAAACGTCCTGAACAAAAAAGAATGTTTTTCAAAGTACTGTGACGGTCATATTGTAAAGTTCTTCTGTGACCAAGGTAGGACCAAAAGAGAACATTTTTCAAAGTACTACCTTGGTCACAGAAGAACGTTACAATATGACCAGTATATGGCCGTCACAGTACTTTTGAAAAACATTCTCTTTTGGTCCTACCTTGGCCACGGAATAACGTTACAAACATACTTCTTCTTCTGTGGGGCTCAGAAAAAAAAATCAGTCCCTGGAGAGTAATTCGTTCAGTGTGAAGAAATGTAGAATTTAAAAGAACTGTCAAAAATAGTATAATTTGGCCTGGGTAATTTCATAGTTGTTAATGGACTTCAATGGGAAAATTAGCTTTTGGCACCAGAGGCTGCAATGCCTCAACTATGTCTTGAAATCTGATTTATAGAATGAGCTGAAAAGTTCCTGGATTAGCCTGTGTGGTGTAAAGATATAGACCATATATCGCATGTTCCAATTTTTATTTAAGTAATGGATTAATGGTTGTAGTTCCACTTGTAGTCCACTTTAATGGTCTACATATCCAGTACTGCAACGCACGGGTGGTTCTTGACCAATAAGATATCATCTCGTCTGTCTGGACATTTTTGGCAGAATAGCAGTACTGCAGCTGAAGACGAGCTAACGTTAGCATGCTAAGTTGAGAAGCCCGCCCGACAAGGTCAGAAACTGCGCTACGGTTAACCACATAAAGCAATTATAGTCCTTCAAGCTAGCAAGCTAACGTTCGAAAAAAGTGTTTAAAAACGGAGCTGTGTTCTACTGCCGGCTAACATTATATGACACCGTTTGGAGACAACGCTGCTCGTCCGGAGGGAATTATGGGACGTAGAGTTTTTAAACCTGCGCTGGTATATTGACCAAAAAATACTAAAACGTAAAATATACTCGAAGCTGGTCCAGAAAAAAGACATATTTTGCGAATGGGCGTTATATTGAACAATCCAGGAAATTTATGGTAAGACATAATCACTAGAAATGGTTTATAAGTAAGTTTTAGTTAATGTCTACGCTCTAAATGAACGGGGAATTTACTTCCGAAATCAGTGTGACGTAATCACTTGAGTACTCTATGGGCAAAAAGGGGCCAGTTGTGTATCTTTTCTTATCTACAATCTTTGCCTGTTCCCAACGTATAATTTTTCTCGGCCACTTCCGGGTCCGTCACTCGAACATGACGAATAACAAAGAAGGTAGGCGGATATTGAAAAAAATATTTTTGGTTTTATGCATTACAATAATTGTAATTGTAACCCTTGAAGATGTATTTTTTTTACTTTTGGCAAAATATATTCATAAACAGAAATTTTTCAAAAAGGTAAACCACTGTTTATTATTTTGACGAAGGACATTGAACTTTATATGAAAATCATTTTATAAAAACAAGAAAGCAATTAAAACTGTTAATCTGTGTGCTGCTTATAACATCTTTTTTATAAAATTATTATTTTGTTTAGTTTACACCTGTACCCCTGGCTGTGTTCTGTGTTTTGTTTATGTATGCATCTCTTGTTGAATAAAGTTTTGGAAAAGAAAAAAAAAAGGGTAGGCGGATATCTAAAATCTTTGCTAATAACCAATCACTGCTCAACGACAAGCGGGAAGTTCAATCAGATAACACTTTCGTTGTGCACGTTTATGAGAAGACAAGTTATATTTTTGAACCTATTCAGGGTCCGTAGATGGCATTCTCATGCTATGCGACCCACTTTAATGTGAGTGTATGACCTAGCTATCTTGAAATAGCTAGGTAGCTATAGATACATACCCTTAAATGAAATGTACGCACAAACGTCATGTATACCTGTATATACAATACAGTCACATGTTTCTTTTATAAATGTTTATTTACAAGCTAATTATACAAATACATTGAAAATGATCAACCCACTTGTACAACGCTGGCTAGCATCTACCTGTACATACAATACAGACAACGCGTTTCTTTTGCAAATGTTTATTTATATGCTAATTACATACAACTACAAAATGATCAACCCACTCATAGATAGCTGGCATAGATAGCATACAGCGTATAATTGACAGTTCAGTTCTAGGTGTTACGCCATGTTCACAACTCATCTGTTGTTTTTACGTATCAGAAATCCTCAACGCAGCCCCCGCCCCCAGAGCAATGCAGCGCCATAACAGATCTGACAGAAACAACTAGAGAAAATACCGTCTGAACTCCTCGCTGAATAAGTTAGCTGGAGTTCAAGGAAAAGTGGATGATATGCTTCTCCCTGCATCTCAAGAGTGGGTGAACCCAGTAGCCTATCTTGCAGAGTTTCTCGTAGAGCTAACGATAGTAGCAAAACTTTGCGAGTCTTGGCCCTCATGTCAAATGGAAGAAATAGCCTAGGCTAGGTTACTTCCCAAAACAAGCTACGGTATTATGACTTTTGGACGGAGAATACGTTGTAGGATATCTAATATTTCCCCCCTTCTCTCTATCTCTGTCACTCTCTCACTCTCACCCCCCAACATCAAAGATAAGCCAGTCTTTGTCATAAATGACCCCTCTCCCCCTCCCCCATACCTTAACCCAATCAGGACAGGGATGGTCTTCCTGTGGAGGTATTTTATGAGTGTACCGCAGAAAAAGAAGGGAGTTCAGTTTGGAGTTTGTTGGTGAAGAAGTCATTCTTTTGGTTCCGCGTGCATTTCCTTTTGTTCCTGTTCAGCTGGAGGGTAAATAATTTGGCAATTTTTGGCTCATCTCTCTCTTTTCTGGTATATTCAAATTAATGTCTGGTTTAATGTCTTCCATTTTGTAAATTATAAGTAGTCAGCCTACATTCCTTTGTGAATGTATGATTTCAATTAATTATTCCAATTGACTGTTTTCGCTTAATAAAATTACTTAAATCTCAAGACCTGATTTAGACTTTGTTTTGGCTTGCTGGTTGATCCACCAGGTTACTGTTCGACTTACCTATTAACGAATTTGGCGATTTAATTGATGATTGTAATTTTTAATAATAATTATTAAATTAAATCACGTAAAACTTATTTGAATGTAGGTTAAGTGAGGGGTTCTAGCACGCAATATCGCTTGTGTTCAGTATTCAGAGTGCTGAACGTTTTAACAAGGGCATTGACTGTTAGAACCACTGGATTCAGAAAATACACATTTTACCTAGTCCTCAATTACCCGACAACGTGAATTATTTGCCTAATAAAATGTGTATAATTTTTATAAAACATACCTTCAGAATGAAAACGGGTGTCATTTAGGTTAATATTGTATGTAAACATCATTTTATTAGTTTGCTGAAAAATAAGATTGTTTACAAGTTGTTATCAAAGAAACAAGTGGTGAAATGAAATTTTTTTTCTACTTCCGCCAATTCCAATGGTCTGTTTAGTAACGCAGTCCAATGATGCGTTGAGTTGTGAACACGGCGTAAAGCTGGGTTCTGTAGTAATATGCCTCTATATTCTTACATGTGGAGTATTACTCATGCAAGACATCTACATGTACATTTAGCAGTAGTGGTGATAGACAAATAAAACATGTTTGTCTTACCAGTCTTCACCCGGGCACCATAAATGTAGAGAATACGTAGCAGTGAGCAAGATGATGAGTAATATGATTTCTGAATCATCAGAATCCTCACGCGGGCACCAAATATGAAGAGAATATCCTCGGACGGGGCACCAATAAAAGTAAGGAATATGCCTCTGTAGGCCTATATATATGGCATGGGATGCCATAAATATAGGCAATAACTATGGAATAATGAGGTTTACCCTTATTATTCTTAAGTTACGTTAAAATTAAATCAGTCTCATCTGATTATTATGGATTATAATTACTACTACTTCAATTTACCATCAAAGCACTAATAACTAATAATTCATAAGGGTTGAAGGTATTACATTCTAATGATTAGGTTTTACTCAGCTCTTATGTTCATACGACATCAAAACAGACACCAGGTTTAACAAAAATAGATTTATTAAACAAGGAAAAACAGGAATATTACATTCTACTAAATAGACATATCGTGTTGTGTGCGTATTGGAGCATTTGTGTGGGTATGGACATGTGTGTGCATGCGTGTATAGGTGTGTGTGTGTGTGTGTGTGTGTGTGTGTGTGTGTGTGTGTGCCAGGTGTGCTCAGAGAACAAAGGAGTGTGTAGTAAACTGGCTGTGTCACAGCACGGTGGTTACTGATCTCAAATCTAACGTTACTAAAAATATGTTCACGCGTCATGAAATACTGTTAACCATCTACAGTAAGCTAAAATGAGATGATATCACACAAATGTTAGTCAGTGTTAGGATACAGGGACAAACCAGTAAGGTCTGCTCGGGTTAGTTAGTACTACCACATTAGCTATGAAACGATAGGCCAGCCGGCTAGCTTGCTAACCAGCGAAACAATTTTATACAGCTATTACCGCACAAAGTTGAGATACAATCAAATTACCGATACACAATTCAAACTAAAATCTTAAGCTATGCCTGGGATGTTTGATCAGTCTTACTGAAGTCCGCGGTGAGTTGATTACAGCTGGCTTGCCCGTGAGGTGGATGGCCAGGGCGTCTCCTTTGGCCTGGTCCGACGTCGTCTGGTTATCGCCTGGTTTACATCTTTGTCTGTGGCTCGGAAGCTTAGCTAACCATCGGTCGGAGGTGTTAGCTCAGTTCATGTTCTATGGTTAGATGCCGCTAGACAAGCTAACCCCTTGCGTCTCTTTACGCGGCATTTCTGATGCCGCTGCAGCGGTGTTGCTGGTGCAATGGAGAAAGAGAATAGACATCCACCTTTGTAGCTAGCAAAAGGGGAAGACAAAATGAAGTGCTGCCTCTTGTGCAGCTGTGTTGCAGCACGATGAAGGAAGAATATGGAGTAGAAATGGGGGAGACAGACTGGAATTCTTCAGTCTTCTCTGTTTTATGGTTTTATGACCCTTACTCGTATTTTCCGAGCTACAGGACGTCACGCTGGGGTCCATGTTGTACTCTGTTGTACAATTTTACAGGGTCTGCTTACGATCTGCGATCTGAACATATAAATCTAAGTGACTTCTGTAAACTGCCTGTAGATTACGCACCCCCCTTTTCCTGGTGGAAAAGGTGTGCGGAAAAGCAAAAGGAAGTGGAAGTGAGCCTGTGAGGCTACCACGGCTATCAGCTCTACTCAACGTCTTCTAACAGAGACTGAACAAGATTGGATAGTCTTGTGGAGTCTTGTGGAGTGGTTACTCACGACATGCTCACTATTACACAAAGTTCAGATGTCCAAGCTGTCCTCAGAAGAGCTGAAGAAGCTTTCTTCAGATGCGGCGTCTTCCCTATCAGAGTCATGCTTGTGACTCTCAAGTTAGGCCTACCTGGTTTGTCTTCTTCTTCAATTCAGGCTAGAATCGGAGCACCACGGTGGCCCTTAACTGGGAACATATTGTTTAGCCATCTTTTTAAGTCCTTAGCTTTAAAAGAGGACATCTGGAAAATGCCAAGGGGTTTAGTTATAACATCCTGCTTAGATGGTTCTACCCTCTCATTCTTGGGCCCAATCCTGAATGTGTCCCAGACTGTTTGAGCCTCATTACGTAGTTCAAGAAACAATGAAACATGGGTTCGTACACATGGGTGCAGTTTGTGCACGAACAAGGATCTGAAGGCTTGATCTTCATCTAAGCCTGGCCCGTTTCTACCTTGGAAGAACGCATTTTTGAGACGTTAGTAGTAAATGCGGGGTGGTTCTGTGCGACCATGTTTGATGTCCACAGCTTTGATCATGGCTGCTGCCTGATCAAGCTGGGGCATGTATTCTGCTACTAATGATTCAAGGAGCTTAGGGTAGCTAGAATGAACAGTGGATGGAAGTTCTTCCATGAATCTATGCATCTCTCTGGTAGAGGTTTTCCAGATGAGTTTGACCTTCTCTCGATCGGTTGCTCTGGGCAGATCAGAGAGGCAGCTGTCAATTTGTCTCAGGGAACACTGAATGTTGTATTCAGTGTTCTGAGGTTTAAAGCGTTCAATATCCCTAGCCATGGATTCTAGCTCTTCATAGCGAAGACCGTGTGAGGTTTCACAAGTCCGCCTGCTTGGGGAAGGCGAGACTGATGTCGCATCTGAACGTGAGTGTGTTTCAAACTGAGCTCGACGTCCTCTGTTTGGTTGTGAGGACGGAGCAGTAAAGTAATCATCATTCTCTACATGGCTAGAAGCTGAATTATTGCTATCTGAGCAATACACTGAATTGTTATATGTTCTCTTTGTTTTAGAGGGAAAACTAGGTGCATGAGCATTGCGCTTTGTTTTCCTAAGAGGTGAAGTTGAAACTCTTTTACCATATTCAAAGTCAGATTCTGTGGTCCCCCCTTTGGAGGGAGCAGGGAAGGTGCAATCATGAATTGGCCTAGCTGTCTCTCCTTTGCGGAGATGGACAGAAGTTAGAATTCTGTCCCCCCTTTCCCTGTCTAGGGAGGAGGTGGACAAACCATCGCAAGAGAAATCTGAAGCATTGCGATCTGAATAGTCTCGGCCAGAGCAAGCTGTCGAACAGGGCTCTGACAAACCAGAATCAAGACTGGGCATCGCTTTCCCCACCTTGTGGTGTAAGGGGGAAGTGACGGTTCCAGTGAAAGCTGAATGAATTAGCTCTGGGAGATTTCTCTTGTCTATGTACGTTGAGGTCAAAGTAGATGGCAAGGTGCTTTGGTCACTAGTGTCTCCCTGCTGGTAGGAAGTAAGAGAGCATGGAGATGGAAAAGCCTGAGAAAGCAGGTTTGGAGATGAGAGTGGATGCGATAGCCTGAGATGTCCACTCTTAAAGGGGAACTGAAACATCCATATCCAAGTTGATAACACATTCATTGTTGTATTTTAAAATATCTATCGAAAAAATAATCTGAAAAACGAATATAAATTTTGAAATATATCACATTTCTTAACCAGATTTTACGTTTTGCTTGGTCGGAGCGCCGCCATCTTAATTTGCATACACGATGATGTCACTGGCATGATTCGTCCAGCTGAACTTCTGTCAACTTAGCTAGTAGCTAGCGAATTATTGCTCGTCAATATGAGTGACTACAAGGACAAAAGCGAACAAGATTAATTTGTGCCACTAATTCGATTTAGCAATATCGTGTCTGTTTGATTTACCCCTCCCACTCAGTTAAGACAAATTCAACCAAAGAAGTAGGCTAACGTTCCTTGACACAAATTTTTTTTCAGACCTGCAATTGAGAGCGGTCGATTATAGAGTGTAAATATGGAGAGCTCTGTAGCTAGCTATCTACAGTGACCGTGTGCGTTTTGATTTTTCTCTTTTTTTTCAATGTTCAGAGCAAGTGTGGAGTGAATTGTGTCATTTATTTAGCATTTTTCACTTGTGGGCTTGCTTTTTTGCTATCTTAGCATTTCCTTCAGCTGTCATGGCCAGTGCCACTGTAGTTAACATGGACGAAATGGGAGACATTGTTGATCGTCTTCGAGACGGGTTGGTGTTTGAATGCATGACTTTTGTAGAGAAGAGTCAGACCCAAGTGAAAAGTGAAGGAAGAACTAAGCTCTCGTTCAACCCAGCTAAACTTGCCAGGGGAAGGGTGTTTAAATTGTTATGATCAAGTGGGCTGGCTAACAGGGAGTCTTTGGCTAACAAGTGTCAACGTTACTGCTGGCCCTGTCGGATTTTTTCAACAAACGGTAATGGGACCTGGACAAAATACTGTTTTTACGACATGCAAAACTTGGAGAGGGCTGCGAGTCGACATGGGAGATCACGTAAGTGTAAGTAGTAGGCTATCAAGCTTAATCTTTTTAGGACAAGTCCGAATTCAGCACGTGTTAGCTAACGTAGATTAGGGGGGCTAAACCGGTGAAAATGTATGGGGCGAACAGCCTGCCTTTTCTTTAAAAAAATAATTTCTACAGCCTGGGGCAATGCAGTATGACCTTTGGACCGTTTTGCATCTCTGTTGTCTCTGCTACTGCTGTCACTCAGCTAGCAAATAGATTCCTTTTTTTTTCAATCAATTATTATTCTTATTTTTTACATCAATTTGTTCATGTACAGTTTTAAAATAAGATATATTTAATATTTAAATATTAAATGTTTTCATGCGTCAAATGTTCCAGCAATATCAACGTCATAATAACGTCATGGTCAATTTAGAGGACATCCACAGGACGTAATTTTATGGTCCTATGACTGTATTAAGATCGTCCTGAAAACGTAATTTTGACCTTAAGAAAAACGTCCCCAGGACATCAAAGGAATCCTACAAAATAACACCTGGAGAACGTAGATTTTCACTGTCGTAATAACGTTGTGGTCAATTTAGAGGACATCCACAGGACGTCATTTTATGGTCTTATGACTGTATTAAGAACGTCCTGAAAACGTTATTTTGACGTTAGGAAAAACGTCCCCGGGACATCAAAGGACCCCTACAAAATAATGCCTGGAGAACATAAATTTTCTACGTCTGATTAACGTTGTGGTCAATTTAGAGGACGTCCACAGGATGTCATTTTATGATCCTATGACAGTATTAAGAGCGTCCTCAAAACGTTATTTTGACATTAAGAAAAACGTCCCCAGGACTTCAAAGGAACCCTACAAAATAACGCCTGGAAAATGTAAATTTTCTATGTTGTAATAATGTTGTGGTCAATTTAGAGGACATCCACAGGATGTAATTTTATGGTCCTATGATTGTATTAAGAACGTCCTGAAAACGTAATTTTGACATTAAGAAAAACTTCCCCAGGACATCAAAGGACCCCTACAAAACAGCAAGATGTTATTTCCTGTATGATCTTATATTGTGTCGGCTAAATTACTGCGCTATTAGTGCGGACAGACTTAAGGCTGTGTCCGAATATGACCCCTGTTCCCTGTCCACTGTCCCATGTCCACTCAGACCCCTGTCTACTATGTGCTCTGTCCCCTCACTTTGCAAGCAGTGTGCGAAACAAATCCCGCAAAACTCTTTCCAAACTAGTGATAAAGTAGGTCGTAATATTTATTTAGAAATTTTTTTTTTTTATTGAGAATATCAATCGGTTAACATATGACGATTGTTACAAAGTGTAGATTATGAATGAAGATAGAATTAACAAAAATAAAAAAAGAGTAGTTCAGAATATGAACCTATCTTGTACCACAGATATGCATATAGAGTAATCAAGTGACTATGTCACACTAGTTTCGGAAGTAAATTCCCCATTTATTTAGAGTGTAGACATTAACTAAAACTTACTTTTAAACCATTTCTAGTGTTTATATCTTACCGTCAATTTCCTGGATTGTTCAATATAACGCCCGTTCACAAACTATGTAGTTTTTCTGGAGCACTTTCGAGTATATTTAACGTTTTTGTATTTCTTAGTGAATATACCAGCGCAGGTACTGTTTAAAAACTCGACATCCCATAATTCCCTCCTGACGAGCAGCGTTGTCTCCAAACGTTGTCATATAACATTAGCCAGCAGTAGCACACAGCTCTGTTTTTAAACACTTTTTTCTAACGTTAGCTAGCTAGCTTGAGGACTAAAAGCTAGAATTGCTTCATGTGGTTAACCGAAGCGTAGTTTCTGACCTGGTCAGGCGGGCTTCTGAACTTAGCAAGCTAATGTTAGCTCATCTTCAGCGGCAGTACTCCCATCTGCCAAAAATGTCCAGACAGACGAGATGATGATATCTTATTGGTCGAGAACCACCCGTGATTTGCAGTACTGGATATGTAGTCCGTTAAAGTGGACTACAAGTCAAACTACAATCATTAACTCATTACAATACTTTACATGCGATATGTGGTCTATATCATTATACCACACAAGCTAATCCAGGAACGTTTCGGCTCATTCTATAAATCAGATTTCAAGAAATAGTCGATAGTCTCCGAAGCCCGTTCTGTCATAGGGAATTTACTTCCGAAACCAGACTCCACCCACGTCTGACGTATTCACGTGAGTACTCTATACGCTCTATGTCTTTTACGTTTTTACTTCCGGGTTGTTGGATGAGTGCACCGTTCTGCAGATGAGTGTGCTCCTGAATTCCCTCAACAAAACCCCCAAAATAAGGGGTTCATCTTGGTATTTTAAGTGCCCCGATTTGAGAAAAATTCGCCTCAAATATGCACCCTCAAAAGGGTGTAGGGGTCGTATTTGGACACGGCCCAGGACAGACTTCACAGAACCGTGGCGTGAAACCTGCTGTGATTCGTCGAAAGGATGAAAGGATGTCTGACTGGCTGCAGTAGACACAGTTAAAAAAAACAGCTTTGTGTGGATTTCTTCACACATCTTGCTGTGAGGATTGTCTCAAAAATCTGCAAATAAATAGAACTGATACACAAATAAATGCAGCTGATCCACAAATAAATGCAACTCACGTTTATTTGTGAATCTGTTTCATTTATTTGTGGATCAGCTTCATTTATTTGTGAATCAGTTCTATTTATTTGTGGATCCAATTTATTTATTTGTGGATCAGCTGCATTTATTTGTGAATCAGTTGCATTTATTTGTGAATCAGTTGCATTTATTTGTGAATCAGTTGCATTTATTTGTGAATCAGTTCTATTAATTTGTGGATCAGCTGCATTTATTTGTGGATCAGCTGCATTTATTTGTGAATCAGTTGCATTTATTTGTGGATCAGCTGCATTTATTTGTGGATCAGCTGCATTTATTTGTGAATCAGTTGCATTTATTTGTGGATCAGTTACATTTATTTATTTATTTTTGAGACAATAATACCCCCATAGAAATCAAACGGTGATGTAACATTGGGGAGGGTGAACAGAGCGAGAGACAGTGAATAGTATAGTAGCCTAAGCAAAATTAGCATCAAGATGGATCGCAATGTCGACATTGTCGAGGGCGATGAGCTGGAAAATCCACTTTACAACATTTGCTATGGACCCCAGCCTTAACATTTCAAGCCGACTAGATGTCCGAGGGACCGGGGACAGGCAAGAATGAGGAGAAACAACGGGGCGCGGCAAGAGACGGAATTGTGGTCTGAGGAGCACCTGTGGCGAACTGGACAGACATCTTGGTGAGTGACTGGTGAGTACTAATTTACAGTACCGTTAACTTAAGAGTAAGTACACCCACTGTCTCTGCCTACTACAAAATTTTGAAAAATACTTTGTGGGGTGAGCGAGGGAGAGGGGTGGGGGTGGAGGATGTGTCATTTGTGTCCATCCAACGTACATTGTACAAATGATTTCGTATAACTCGGATCAAACTGTCAAATTAGATGTTGCACATCAAATATGAATCAAGATTCAGCAACTGCATGGCCTATTTCTTACATCAAATATTTTCAGAAACATATTTTAGTGGACTATTTAGGTGGAATAAGAGAGTTGAACAGGACACCATGTTATTCCGGTTTAAAAATGTGGAACCGAAACGAAAGTAACGTAGTGAGTCTAACCAATCAGGTGCTGGCTGTTTCCGTTGTGGGCAACAACAATTATCCATATGACGTAGAGGTAGCCTACGTAGAAAGAGGTACTCTGACATCACGATTGGGGCGGGGGCAGTGTGGGGAGCAGAAAGGAAATTTCAACCGTTAAAGGGATAGTTCGGAATTTTGGACATAATGTCTCAATTACGACATACCCATGATGTAGTTGATTGATGGAAACCATTTTCAGCTAATGCCATGCTGTCCCTTCTTTTGGACATACACACGTTGCTAATCCATCAACATCCAGGCGATGTGCGATGGTACGGGACAATGGCTATCCATTAAAAAGCAGCTGATAACACCTATATCAAGCCTAATGCGCAAATTGTCATTTACACCTAATGCGTGAATTGTCATTCAATGGAAAACTCGCACACTGCAATAGACGGACATTTGAGTTCTGAAAATGCGCTTCAGATGTCATTACAATACAGGTCAAACTTGTTATGCGAAGGATGTGCTTTGCCTTGTCTGTTCTGTAGTGATCTTGATGATGTCTCTGTACGCACTTACTGTACGTCGCTTTGGATAAAAGCGTCTGCTAAATAAATGTAATGTAATGTAGGTCTGTTCATCTAGTCCTACAGCCTGTAAGTAAATAGAATGGTTTTGACTGAAAAAAGTTCAAAACCTTGTCCAGTGAATATTGCATTTGTTGTTTTTCAAATAGCCTAGGCAGTCCCCGGGATTCGCTGTGCATAATTTTTTTTCGATAGCCTATGGTTAAAAAACGGAGATAAATTTCACCATGTTAACTGAATTTTAGCCTTATTCCTCGTCCTTCATATTTTTTTAATTAGTCACCAGGCTTCCATACTCTCAGCTTATTAAAACCCTGCTGATTTCACCGGTTATACCATAACTAAACAAAACGATTTTAAAGAGAACAATTAATTCACAATTAATTTTAATGCCATTCTCTGCATGTGCACTTTAACTTCATACAGGAGCAGGTCTGTTTCACCTGCTTTAAATTGCACTTTTCACGGTCTTCCCGGGAAAGTAGACTTGTTTTTAAAGCATTAGCTGTTAGTAAAACGCGTTGGTCACATTTCCATAAGCAGGGCATTATAAAACAAGAGAAAATATTTCGGACCTCTGGGTTGCCAACCTGACATCTTTATTGTATTTAGTGTCATCGTGAAGACAACCATAACGGTATTTGTGTTTTTAGCTAATCAATATTAGAATGCAGGTAATGAACTTCGGATGAAGCTTGAACTTCGAGAACTGCCTGAGAACAGCCTCATGGAATTGATGTTTGACAATGTTTTATTGCATAAACAAACAAAATTAGTTAAACAAGTAGGCTAATTGGCATTTTCTAAGGTGGGACGGAAGCCATTGGTAGCTTATTCTCAGCTGTTACAGGTGCTTTTAACGAAATTTAACCGCATATATTTTGTAAAATAACAGCACTGTCGGGAATTACCGGGAACTCATAATGGTTAGTCCGAATAATACTGATCATACTATTGATCCATCAGTGGCGGCTCCTGAGCTGAAAATTGAGGAGGCAGAAAACTTCCCCTTAAACTGATTATTGGTCTCAATCATTTTTCAATCAGTTTCCTTGATTAACAATAGGCTACATGCGTTTAATTCACAAATTACTTATTGCCATCAAATGTAGCCAGTTCTCCTCAATTAGGCTATTAGGCAAGTAATGAAATTCTTTTAACTTGCATCGCAAAATTGTGCACATTTTAATCAACATTATATTGCAGGTTGTGCTTTTTTCGTAAAGTGTACTTTTCCGTTTAATCTCCCTAACATGATGTGAAGAATGAAGCTGTGTTTTCACCTCCAAATTGATTATTCAGATCATTGGTACACTTGTTAATCAAAGAAAATGATTGAAAAAAAGATTAGAACCAATAATCAGTTTAAAGGGAAGTTTTATGCCTCCTCAATTTTCAGCCCAGGAGAAATAAAGCCTCTGAACGAAGTGGTTAAAGTATTACCTTCAGTCAAATGTACACTTCAAGTCATAATTACCAATATTTTAGCTTGATCCAGCACTGAGATTTCAGTTTCCGCAGGCATATTCCAATATAAATGCCTCAATGCAAAATTTTCAAGTTTGTAAAAGTGTAAAAATAAAGTTTCACTTGTCAAGAGTGTTCCCATATTACCCCTTAGAGTAAGAGGAGCTGTACCTGTTTAAATCAAGATGTGGAAACACCATCACTGTTATGGAATGAACACAAGTGGGCTTTCAGGCCGCAGTGGGTATTCACCTTGGGAACGGCATAGGCGGGGCGCACCAACGCCGGCCGCACTACGCTGTGGGACTTCTGCCACTTCCTCCAGAAGAAAGAGCGGCACGGTTCGGGCCAGCCTCCCCAGGGCTGGCGTGCCCTGCCGCCTGTCTGGAGCAGTGCAGAACAACCTGCAGCACAAATGACAGGAGGGAGGGACACTTGTGTTTATATGTCCACTTACAAAGTTACTGTTTTTACCAACTGACCCCAGGCCCACGCAGCCTACTTTACCATATAGGATGTTTTGTTTTAGACCATTCAACTCCAGGGGAAACAACCTGAGGCAGCCCGAGCTGACTCACCCGAGTTAAACCTCGCATGCGTTCACATTTTCAGTTGTCAAAATAAGGCCTATATGACCGGGACAACACTGCACATTTTCAACCCTGATGGAACATTCAACAGGACTATTGTGCCCTTTCACGTTTGGAAATATTTTGGATGAGCAGAAGCTCTGATGCCTGCTAGTGATTCATGTGGGCTATGACACACGTTTTTCCCACACTGAAATTTTCAACCGAATTCTCAGTTCTGGTCTATAGTCGCGGTGTTTTTCCCCAGATTGAAACTCAGTCTGAAATTCTTAGGTCAGTGTGAAATACACTGCCTGGCCAAAAAAAAGTCGCCGTTGCACCCGTCATGCATAGTGCCCACTGTACAAGCCTCTGGAGGCAGTGTAATGATCTGGGGTTGCTTCAATTGGTCAGGTCTAGGCTCAGCAACATTATGCAGCAATAAAATGGTACCTGAATGTACTGAATGACCAGGTTATCCCATCAGCAGGCATATTCCAGGATGACAATGCCAAGATTCATTGGGCTCAAATTGTGAAAGAGTGGTTCAGGGAGCATGCAGAATAATTTTCACACATGAATTGGCCACCAGAGTCCTGACCTTAACCCCATTGAAAGTCTTTGGGACGTGCTGGAGAAGACTTTACAGAGTGGTTTGACTCTCCCATCATCAATACAAGATCTCGGCCAAAAATGAATGCAACTCTGGACGGAAATAAATGTTGTGACGTTGCAACTTTTTTTTTGGCCAGGCAGTGTATGTATGTATGTAGGAGAGTGTATGATAGTAGTGCTACAATATACTATTTATACGCAAATTCATTTTGTGCATTACATGATTTTAATGATATCCTGCATATTGTGATGTGATCAGTTCAGGCATCTCAAATACTGGTTACATGAATGCATGACACAGTTTGTATGTGCTTTGGCTCATCTTTGTACTATTCAGGTCTTTAATACAATATGAAGACTGTTCCTTTAAGTTCTTATGATTAAAGCAATCTTTTATGTGCGAATCAACTCACTTTCTCTTATGGCACAAAAGCACAGTCTAAGGCAATGGTACTCACACTTGGCCACCATTGACACATTGAAAACACTTTTTTTTTACAAAACCACTCTGTTCCCCAACCATACCATCAAAAGTTATAGAATAAGGCTATAAAAAATAAGGCACTTTCCAGAATATCGTGACAGACATGAACAGTCAGTACTGGGAAGAATAACTACAGTGAGTATGTTCAGGTATATGCTATTTCACCCTTTCACCAGACAGAACCAACTTTGTGTGTGTAGACCTTTTAAAATACTATTTGTTTATTAGTTTATTTGTATCCCAATACTGTTTTGTAACGGTGTTATAATGAGCATACAGTACCTTCCAAAAGTATTCACAATGAATTATGATAAAGATGAGCAAAAAAGGTAATATAAAATAAACAATATAGATAATGAGCTATATTCAGTAACAAAATTCAACGATTCAATAACAATATACAATGAGCTCAAAAATGAAAATTATATTCTTTATAAAAAATAAAACATAGGCCCACCCTTCTTTTATATATTTTATATTTTATAAAGTAGGGCATAAAGCAGAGAGGGTAACAGATAGAGAAGGGATGGCTCAGAAGGTGCCATGGTGGGGAACAAACCCTCGCCTGCACAGGGGGATTCACATATGGCTCAAGAGTCAACCACCCTACAAACTGCATCACATGTCTTGCTGCGAATAATTATTTAAAATAAAATCCAACAAAAAATAAATCTTCATTACACACTACTTATTCAATTAATCTTATTCTTGGGAAACTATTGTGGCCTCCATGAAAGGCAAAGAACTCTCAGAAGAAACCAGACAAAGGTTTGTTGACCTTGACAAGTCAAGAGAAGGTCACAAACAAATAAATAAAATAAAAAAACTACTTTTAGGCCAATAATTATGATGTTAAAACCCATGGAACAGTGGCAAGCCAGCTTGGTAAAGAACACAAGTGCATCTTGACCCCATGCGCAGACGCAGATGGAGAGAAAAATCCACAAGCCCCAGCTGAGGATCTTCACAAATGGTTGCATGTTGGGGACACAAAGTCTCCATATCTACAAACAAACATCACCTCATACTAATGGCTTTTTGGAAGGGAAAAAAGTCTCTGTTGAGGGCAATCATTAAAATTAAGCATCTGGAGTTTGCTAAACAGCTTTGGAACAATTGGATCCAGGTGTTATGGTCAGATGAGACCAAAATTTAGGTTTTTAGCCATGCACACCAGCAGGGGGTTTGCCGACTAAAGACGGACACTTGGAAAGTGTTCAAAAGGTCACACCAGAAACACGGTGGTGAATCTTTGATGTTATGGGGTTGTTTTGCATCTACTGGTCCTGCGGCTCTTATTAAGGTCAATGGAATGAACTCCAGCAAATTCAAAGACATTTTGGCAAAGAAACTGGTTCCCTCTGCCAGGAAGCTCAAACTTGGCCACAAATGGATGTTTCAGCAAGACAATGATGATCCCAAGCATAACTCGAGAAATGGTTAACTGGTTTAAAATTTGTGGTTTAAACTGAAGAGGGGAGTTCACAATCTTGAAAGATTGTGCATAATTTGATAAAAGTGTCATTTTGGTTGATTTCCTTGAATCAATACGAGAGCATATTTTCCACAAGTTTGACAATTAAAATATAACTCAGTACTTAAATTATTTATCGTATTTTTGTTCATCTTCATCAAGGGTATGGATAATTTTAGAGGGGTCTGTATTTCAAATTTTATCAGAGTGAACCTACAATCATGCTCAAAATTCATCACATAAAAATTCTCACTCAGCAGTACAGAAAACCATTCAACCAATTTAAATTTCACAAGGTAATGGTGCCTGCCTGCCTTCCAGTTCTACAGTAATATTAACTAGTAGGGGTGGGCAGGAGCTTTAGAACTACAAGGAAAAATATGTGGGAACCACAATTAAATATACTACTCAAAAGAAGTTAAGGGTCAAAAATATTTGTGCATATAAATATAGGCTAACGAGCTAAAATGGTGACGACTAATGACAAAAGAATTCTTTGATGGCTCAAGAACAGAAAACAGAAAACAAAAAACTTTTGATTAGACACTAGTTTATTACCCTGATGAAAAAAGTAATGCACCCATTGAGCATGCGTGGGATGAACTAGGGCGGCGAGTTCGATCACATCACGTCCCTGCCGTCACCCTCCAGCAACTGGCTCAGCAATTAGTCGCAGAATGGCTAGCTATTTTCCTATTTTCCTCATCGCTTATATGATAATGAGAAGGGCGTGTCTACAATGGAGTGTGGTGTCACTTTCGCTGAGTTCAGTTACGAAAGTAAATTTTCCTAGGCCGTGTCCGAATCAGCACTCTTCCACACTGTTGAGTAGCCTTGGTGAGTAGATAGGGTGGGAAAGTCGTAGAGTTTGTGAAAGTTTTTCAAATTGCAGTATACTTCAAACACCCGGATGACACACTTACTTCCGGTGTTTCGCTGAGTACATTCGGGAGCACACTTTTCAAGAAGTACACAAACATTTTGGTCACATAAATATGACGTGAAGCTTCGTTTTAAAAAAATGAGGCGCAGCTTCGCTGATGTTTTCCTTCAAATACAACAAAAACAACACGTGACATGGCAGCACAAGTGGGGCACAGGGTTGCCAGATATTGTAAGACTCTCCGGCCAAATGACCACTCAAAACTAGCCCAATTCATAGGCTATTTTTAACTGAAACGTATTTTAAATATAAATCATCATGTTTTTACTTTTTAAAATAAGTGTGTGCCTTGCAACTTTTCATTTTTACCCGTGACTGCACTTTGAAAGTATCCCAATTTAGCTTTAAAATCGCGGACATGGCAACACTGGTGGGATGTCTTATGACCTACTTATGACACTTCCACAGTGCGGCTGGACAATAGTATGGCGGATATTTTTTGCGGACTGCTAAACAGTGCACATTAAACAGCACACTTCTGCCAGTGCACTGTTCGCAGGTGACAGGGCGCAGTAGATAGGGCTCTGATCCAGACACAGCCCTGGTTTCCCTTTAAAGGGTAACTAAACGGGCGGTTTCAGAGCGACCACGGCTCCGTTTGTAAACACATGGCAATTTACAAAGAATAAAAAATCGCATGCTAGGACCGAGAAAATAGGAAAACTGAAGAGTTGAAAAATAAAAAGGGGCAGTAAATGATAAAGAAAGAAAAATATAATTTATTTATTTTATCGACTGATTGGAGGCTAGGAAATTATTAAAAGCTTTTTTATTTTTTACAATCGAAAAAATCGATTCAGTTATGTATCGCAATTCTGCTCACAAACGGTTCACGAATCGATTCTTCCTGGAAGAATTGATTCGTAACTTCTGGTTTCCGGGTAACGTTATACAAGTGCGCCGCTGTATCTTTGGCCCAGTCCCAATACTCACACTTGAGCACTTGTGCACTTCAAATGTGGGTGCCCGCGAGAACCTCCAGGGTCTTAGTCTGTCCCATTTCTTATTTTGCAAGTGCGCGAGTGCTTGACTATGCACTTTATGAGCCCTTGATGTGGCCTTCACGTGAGTCGGCATCAAACCAAACTTCGCTGAAGCGTATTTCCCATAGTTCTTTGCGTTATCGTGACTTTAGACACTCTGGCCAATCAGAGCTGTATTCTGGTGTGGAACTTCAAGTGTAACTTCGAGCATAGGAACTTCAAGTGTAAAATGAAAACCAGTTAAATCATGCATTTTCACTAACTCTTACACTTTAAAAATATGAAATAACTATATATTTATGTATGACGCTCAATAAATAAGTCAAGCTATTTTTATTAGGATATAGCTAAGCATTGGTGCTTTATGGGATAAAATATGTAGCCTACTCGGCAGCAGAAAGGCTTCTCAGGCTGGCTGGTAACATTAGCTAATTATATCAAATAACAAATACGGGACCTGCAGTAGCCTAGTTAACATACAATTATAACACTTAAATCGGCACTGGGTTTTCCCAAACAACTCTGCTGTTCTAGCTAGCTATGCAGATGCGATTAAATGGTTATAACGTTACAAAAGGAAATTTCCTCCAGCGTTTGTTTTATTTATTTTAATCTCAACATGCCATATATTGAACTTCAGCTCGACAGACGTAGGCCTACAGATCTTAGATAAAAAGAGGAGTTTACCAATCTGATCTGCTAAAGTTCAAAATATGATGTGTTGAGTTTTCTATATAGTTCGGTGGTTGAGATTAATTCATAAAAACGACACGACGTTGCACAGACGAACAAATTATATAAAACAAAACAGGTTTGTCATTCTTGGCTCTCCTGTTAACGTTCAGTGGACATCCACATTAGATTGTGGCCTTTCTTGACTAAAACCATAGCTCTAAAACCATATAGTTAATGACAATACTTATTTGCCAATAGTCTGATTGTAGGCTATTTGAAGCATTTGGTTCTGTAACCAGTTATAGTTCATGTGCATTAGTACATTTGTTGCACTTGCTGCTGTTGTAAATGTAAAAGTGTAAAAGTGTGAGGGTTTGTATTGTACACTTATTGTGACTGTGATTTTCTGACTCAGGATTTTTGTTAAGAATTATTGTCTCCTGGTGCAAGAGCAACCTTATTTTTGTATCCTTTACAAATGAGTCTAAATAAAAGTATTTAACTTGAAATTAAAGTAACTTCAAATGTTATGTTACAGAGCAAATGTCTGCAGACACAACTTTGCATCAATTAACACTTCAAAGCAATAAGCCTAGTGATTTAAAGAGTAGCCTAAAGAAAATATAATACAAGTAATAATATAATATCACAATACTTGTAGAATCGCAATACTTGCAGAATCGCAATACGTATCAAATCGCACCCAAGTATCGCAATACGTATTGAATCGGCAGGTCTCTGGCAATTTACACCCCTACAATCCAGATAACCCATTAGTGACATTTGTCGCCTTTGGGATTCCATAGGCTAATTCATGCTTGTGTATTACATTTCTTTTAATAATGCTTTGGAAACTAAAGTACTTTTTATGACAGGCTTGAAGACGCTTATCTGTGTACTACACGGTGAATTAAGTTTGTCTCAGATCACAAAACATGTCCATATACCTTTAAATACATGTATTACTTTATAGATTTAAACAAATTATAAAGACCAATTCTCTTATTTTTATCATTAATACATTCTATAAAAGTACAATAAAAGCAAAAAAAATAACATGAACAGCACTGGTACTACTACTACCACTACTACTACTACTAATAATAATAATAATAATAATATCCCAGGGAAACGAACCCATAAAACAAGGTTATACAGTCTAGAAACCAGTTATCTATGATAAGTCACAAATTTCGAGGATCAAAAACTGTGATAAGATGTGATGTTTATTAAATACTTCATTTTAGTTTTACTTTCAATCACACTAAAGAAATTAAATACAGCATTTGCAAAGTGCCAGTCTGCACTCCCCAAAATCAGAAGAGCACGCGAAAACAAGCGGATGACCATAGAGCCACAGGGAATTCCAAATTGGGGGTTAAAAACATGGGGATTAAAATTCATTAAAAAACTGCAACAAAACAATTACTCATTAAACAGAGCACCCCCTAAATAGATGACAATTGACCAAATTTGCCATCTGCGCGAAGGGGTTAATAAATATGAATTATTCATCAGACGATCAGTAGGCCTACACCTCTAGTTTATAGTGGCTTCAAACGACCAATTCCTTTTTATTTTTTTTATTATTTTGGAACTGCAGTAGGCTATATTCCAGGTGTCTGGAACAGGAAACTCCTAGAGTTCTGCAGCTCAGCGCCGCAGGGCCTACACGAGAAACCCTTCTCTCTTCCTGTGACTTGTTTAAATGAGACCCAGCCTGGGAGAGAGAGGGATGCAGCAAAAACTGCAGTGGCCGGCAGTGGGAGGGCAGAAAGCGGCGGCAGCAGTAATCAGCGAGGAGGATGTGGGGAGCAGTCTGTGAGGGGGAGCGGCAGAGTGCCAGTGATCTTGTGGGCGAATCAGGCAGCAAGCAGAGCCCAGCAGAGGCTGCTTAACAGCAGAGTGCCGCAGCAGCAAACAGGCTGGACACAGAGCAGGCCTCCTCCAAACGACTGCTTAACCCCATCGCAGCCCCAACCCCCCACCCCACTCCCTCCTTTCATCACCTCATCACAGCCCAATCAGAGCCTGAGGGGAAACAGCAGCAGGAGGCTCCACTCTAGGGTCTGCTTTTAGCCCCACTCTGAGGAGGGCCAATGTGGAGCTGAGTGTTCACAGTGCCCAGAACAGCAGGAGGAGGGGAGTGTATATATCCACACATCACCACCTCCACTGCCAGCCCAACATGCTTTTCAATGAGCGGCAGACTCTCACTGAAGAGGCCAAAAACAGATTTTCTTGTCATTTTCAGAACAAAAATGACATATTGCAAATACAAATGAAATGTAGAATGCAATAAAATATAGTGCAATACAATGTAAATAGCCATAGAAAAATAGCATTGTTCATAATTTAAATGCAAATGTGACGCAAACCTTCACTGACTACCTGGATAGTGCACCCTTCTTTCTTCAGGCATCATGCTCATGGGCACCTGCGTCCTCGATAAATTAAAGATCTGCTCAGCATCCTGAAAAGTTGCATGCGATCCGGCACTTCATCAGGCTGCCCCCTGCTTGCCGTGTGATGGCCAGGAGCGAGCTGGGAAGGCCTTCCTCCCAGGCAGGGTCAGAGCGAGGCCCTGATTACACAGCTGCTGCACACTGCCCCCCCGCCCCCCCCCCCCCCGCTTAGGAGCTCCTGCCCCTCGTTTGCTCACTTGCTGATCAGGAGTCAGATCACTGCCTGTTCTGTGTACGAGAAACACTCGCTCTGTGATGGTCCTCATGATTCACAGGGAGTGAGAGATGAGACCACAGTACTGCCGAAGACAGTGAAAAGCACAAGAAGCAAAAGACGAACATTACTGCACTTGTATCTCCTTGGCAACAAAGAACATATTTAACCCATCAGTAGCAAGGTTTCCCATATTCAGCCACAAGATTTCAAGTCTGTCGTTTGGATTGCTATTTCAACTTTTCATCAATATCCAAGAGACAGCATAAGAACACTACATAAACTAATCATACAATTTTTAAGTAGAATCTGTCTCTTGGTGTCTCAGTGCAGAACTCTGTATGCCACGTAATTAACTAAAATAAGCAAATTCCCCTATGACGGAGCAAGAATAAAATATAACTTGAATTTACGGTTATTGTACGAAAAAACTGCGTATTGCGTAATATCCCAACTGAGGAACATCTAAACCTGTTACACTGATTCTGTCAATCACACTTAAAATGCAACATGGAATATGGCTTAATCTCTATACCTAAACGGAGGTTTCCTCTCCCAAAAAAGGTTTAGATATTCACCCTCCTCCTGGTTTTTTATTTTGGAAGGAAAGGGCCATTAACTTCCGGAGGACAATGAGAGAATGATCTTGGGAACAACATGGACACATTGAGAGGAAGCCAAAAATGCTCCAATGTTTCTATGAAAAATAATGCTGCATCTTAACGGGTCCTTTCCTGCTGAGAGCCTGAATCTCACTTGACCGGCAAATGTTTCGATAGATGATGCAGCTTCTGGTACATTTATTTTAAATCAAACTATTTTGATTTTTAACTTTTCTGTGACATTGTAAAGAAGGATCAATTAGCGTTAGATGTAAGCTAGACGTTTCAAAAAGTTAGAAATACACTGCCTTCCAATTTCAAAATAAAAACTGCAAAACAGTGCCATGATCGACAGCAATGCAAGGACATACTAATACTGCTTTCATGTGGCTCTGTGAGACTGTGAACATGGTCACAATTTACCTACATGGATGGAGAAGGTAGGATCTCAATGGTTGGGCCAGGCCGTCGCTGATGATACATGACACTGTGCTCTCCAGCTGCAGGTGGTTGTGTGTGCTTTCATTGCCATTCCCATACTGCACAGGTCCAATATCACCTCTTCAGTATGGGAGGCAGCCTGCGGCTCACAGGAACTCTACCAAATCACCTCCCACCCAAATGCTCTCACCTTCATCATAGGAGCACTTGTGGTTAGCAGCAGCCCACCACGCTCTGAGAGGACCTTGGTCAGTGGGAGGCGGAGCTCCAGGCTTACAGCTTGCTCGGGTTAAGCCACTCCGGCTGCCAAGCAAAATACTGCGAGAGGCACATAATTATGGGGACAGTCAAAGGGCAGACGCTATTTCCAAACTTATTTGCATGGTTGAGAAGGCCCTGTGCTGACCCCCCCCCCCCCCCCCCCCCCCAAAGAACAAATAACCCCAGAAGAACAGATGGAATAAATGTGCAGAGTAAACGTCCCGTAGAACTAGTGTTAAACATTTTCACATTCTGAGCCCCCAAAATCAATTACGGGCAGCCCAACCTTCACAGAGAACACCAGCAATTTGGAACAGCAAAGACATATCAGCAGGACCCCAGGCGTATGTTAAACAGCACAACGACTTGCTTCAATTAGCAGCTTGCAAAGGCATACACAGGAGCAGGACTTACTTCCACAGTAAACGGTAGGGAAATCAGTATCTGAAATTGAGCTTGGGTACGCTTCAAGTGTATGATTCTCTGCTGTTGAGCGCCCCCCACCCCCCCCCCCACCCCACCCCACCCCACCCCACCCCACCCCACCCTCTATGCAGTGGACCTCCCCAGAGAAAGAGATCGCCGGGGGCCTGCTAGCATCTCCCCCATGCAGCTGCACACCAGAAGGACCCGTTGCTTCCGCTGTTGCGAGGGCCACTGGGGCACGGCAAACTAATAATTACAACATTGAAGTTTGAACACACGGGGCCAAGGTCATGACAGATCATGCCCCTTGCCATCACAGTGCACCATACTATAGTTGTGAGACCTGGACAGGATAGGGCGGGTCGTGAGGTCCCCTTTCACATCCTGCACTGCACCATCACTGCTGACATGCATGTTGTAGTTACACTGTTCCCTATGACTGTTGAAATGTGAACGGTAGCTATAGTCTACTATAGTCTGTTTCCTATCAGGGTAGAATTGTATATTGTAGCTGCAGTCTGATTCCTATTAGTGTTGAAGTGTATATTGTGGCAATAGTCTGTTTCCTATCAGTGTTGAAATGTATATTGTAGCTACAGTCTGATTCCTATCAGTGTTGACATACATGTTGTAGCTACAGGCTACCCTCCCCATCACGTAGACACTTAATTGTCCATTGCAGTGCTCTGTAGCCATGCCAACTGTGTGTCCTGCAGAAACTTACTGCCCAGGAAGGAGGAGGAGAGTCTTATCCTGTCCAGCAAGAACTAGGGTGCTCCAGTCTCCTTTTAATCAAGATATTCCATCACTGTGAGGCCTTGGGCAGCATCTCACTGGCAGGCATAAAGGACAAGAGGGCGAGACACCATCTGAATGTTTCAGCTTGGGTGAGACCTCACCAATGTACAGATGGTGATAATGTGCTATCCTAATCACCTAGTCAGAGCCCATACACATTAAACACAAGCATGGAACCATGCTGCCAAGTTCATCTGGAACCATAAAAAGAGAGACCAGAAATTGGAGGCAACTTCACAGTAATAGTTGAACAAAATTGTCAGTTAGAATGAGACCTGTTCAATTATTGAGTTTGACTGGTAAAACAGGCGGAAGGCCCTTATCTGCTTGGCAAATACAAGCACCTTTCAACCAGCAATAGACCACCCCATCCTAGGGGGAGGATCTTGAAATGAAAACCATCAACGTAGATTTTACACATGCACTCAACACAATGAAAAAACATGAGAACATTCCAAATAACACTTTTCCTCAGACATATGTGTGGTTGGAATTTGTGCTATATTTCTGCTCCCTGAGCAAGCTACTCAAGATGACAAAATAAATCAGAAGAGGTTGGGCTGTTGGTCTAAGAAGAAAAACCATTCTCTGAAAAAGCACAATTCCTGGGCCCACAAAATGACAGATTCCTTCACTGCCATAACATTATGGATTACAAAACAAATAACAAACAGTGTTTGGAGTATAAACACTCTGGGCTTCACCCGAGTCAGACGCGACAGGTCAGGCAGCAGAACATTTATGGGTTCTCACACACTCTCTGCCAGGGGAATACTTGGCCCTAATTAGCATGCAGCATCTGGTAAATTTCAATGGACACATGGTGCATTCCCAATTGCTTACTAACTTGCTTCAGTTAAGCTGGGAAACACTGCAAGATTTGGAGATGTTCAAAGAACCAGACTTAAACAACATTCCTCTCTAATATTATGGTAAAAAGTACATAGACTGTAAAGAAACACAACTGATTTTCCCATGTTTTACAGTAATCTTTAATCTGATCAAAAACGTCTCAGACGTAAGTTACTCACGCATAGCCTACGGAGCGCTGTCAAAAAGTCCTTAATTCCAACTTGCAAAAACTAGGCCTGCCTGTAAAAGTATTGATATCAAAATGTGGCCAAGTTACAACTGATAATATTGCCTATCGTAGTTCAAACTAAATAAATTGGCTCTATTCCAAAGCAATGTTATCCAAACTTTCCTAAATTATCTAATGCAACTTGGCCCTGTGTTTCTTCATCTTAGCATGTGAAGAGATTGTGCCTCATGGAACAACATATGATTTCAATGAATGTTTTTAACAGTTCATGAATAATTACATTCCAGAAAGGATATGGTTATACTTTGTTGGCAAGTTTACTTTAGAAAATGTACAGGTTTTAAAATGGTAACTGCTGCTTTCTTTACAATTCACAAACACATTTATATCAAGAAACATCATGAACAATTGAGAAAGGGGGGATGAATAAATGAATGCAGATAAAAATGAGTAATATTTTTACCTAGAAAATAGCGTACATATAGCATTTTTACAAACGTATCCAGACATGTTTGTGGGTCAGATGATGGCAAATAAGTAATAGTACTAATTTTCTTAACATAATAATAGTTATGATATTTGCAAACAGAATTTTGTGAACACAAGGATATCTATGCTCGGTAGGACCACACAGGTTTTTATAGAAATCCAAATATTCCAAATAAATAAATCAATAAATAATAATAATAATAATAATACATTTTACTAATTCTGTGCTTTTCATAGACCCAAAGCAGTGGATGCAGACAATTGTTCAAACATGCCCTATAGTGTAGTAATTTTTCCGTTTAATCATCCATTTATATTTCCACTATAAATTATTCTAATTTTGCAGTTTGATGTGGAACATAGTTTCATTGACCACATTCTCATGGTAAGATGAAACACAGGGCCAAGTTGCATTAAATAATTTAGGAAAGTTTGGATAGCATTGCTTTGGAATAGAGCGAGTGTGAGCCACGATAGGCAACATTGTTAGTTGTAACTTGGCCACATTTTGATATCAATACTTTTAAAGGCAGGCCTAGTTTTTGCAAGTTGGAATTAAGGACTTATAGACAGCGCTCTGTAGGCTATGCGTGAGTAACTTGGCTTTTTTTTACGTCTGAGAAGTTTTTGATCAGATATCACTTATTTTTGGTAGCTAACTAATGATGAATAATGCATGAAGTTAATGACATCGAGAGAGACATGCATACAGAATACATGCATTCCAAATAAATGCATGCAGGCATTCGCGTAACCATAACACTGTAGAGCCTACTGACGAGAATGAGAATATTTATCTTACCGATAGCCCACAATTACATGAAGAGTTTGTAGATGAGCTGTATTTAATGTCTAATGAAATACAATGAACAGCACCACCTGAGCTATGGATCATGAAGAAGCATGTAAAGTAATTAACCAAGTCTATGTGGAGACATGCATGCACAATAGGCTAGACGCAAACACATTCTAGCTGAAAGAAAGACATACAGCCTAAACAGTTAGTACACCCTAAATAGTTTGCATAAGTAAAATATGGAAATACAGTTGTAAAACAGTTGTCTGTGATTCTGTGATGTGTCCACATTAGTTTGAAGCGTTTATATTGGGCGGTAAGCTTGGGAGAGCAGGTATGCGATGTTGTTATCCAATGGGGAAAATTATTCTTTGAGGATACAGGTAGTGAGGGTCTCTGGGTAGGCAGAAAAAATGGGAAGAAGAATGAGAAGAATAAGAAGAAGAAGAAGAAGGAGAAAAACCGCCAAAATAACCCAAGTTTGGGGCTTTATTGTGTGGATGTGTGAAGTTGTATGTGAATGCTGTGTGGTTACATGAGGTCAAAACATACAGAATTTAGTGTTGTTAAGGGTTGAGAGTCTGTGATCATTGTGGTTACTTCTGTAGGAAACCCTTAAAAGTGCCAAACTCTCGGTGCTGTATAGGTTTGGGGCATGCCCCGCTAAGCCGTAACTTGGCGGATGGCATACCTGCCATCCCAATTAGTGCTAACAGCGTAGTTATTCCACAGGCACGCTTAACCACATCACTTGGCTACCTAAATACAAACAATGCTGCTGGTAAACTGGTAATAAGTAAAACAGCTAAATGCTAGTTTGTTTAATAACATCACTGTATCAACAACTGACTATGAATGAACAGCACACAACTAGCCAGGAAGCAGGTACAAGCTAGGCTACTACGAAGCGAATCAACATGCCTTATACATTCATTGCACTAGAGAAAACTAAACTATTCATTGTACTTCATTAGACATTAAATACAGCTCATCTACAAACTCTTTTAATGTAATTGTGGGCTATCGGTAATAGGAGAAATGTTCTCATTCTCGTCAGCACAGGGCGTTGTGGTTACGCAAATATCTGCATGCATTTATTTTGAATGCATGTATTATGTATGCATGTCTCTCTATCTTCATGCATTATTCATCATTAGTTAGCTATCAAAAAGTGATATCTGATCAAAGACGTCTCCGACGTAAAAAATCTTTGAAAAGCCAAGTTACTCACGTATAGCCTATGGAGCGCTGTCTATAAGTCCTTAATTCCAACTTGCAAAAACTAGGCCTGCCTTTAAAAGTATTGATATCAAAATGTGGTCAAGTTACAACTAACAAAATTGCCTATCGTAGCTCACACTAAATAAACTAGCTCTATTCCAAAGCAATGCTATCCAAACTTTCCTAAATTATTTAATGCAACTTGGCCCTGTGTTTCTTCATCTTACCATCTCAACACCAAGTAAACATAGCCAACCTGGGGAGCCTGAATGGTACACACAGACAGAGAGTGGCTCCGTAGTAAGCGTTCCATGCCGCCCACTCCACAAGGTGGACAGCTCGCATTCCCCCCATACTCAGCTTGTGGGTCTAGGGCCAATTCTATAGTACTTGCTTCCTGTCTTTTGCTTGTTTTATATTTAACTTGTGTTTTTTGCTATTTTATAGTTCAGATGTGTAGCTGACTGTACTACACTCTATGTTCATTACTAGGGATAGCTCCGTTGTGAGAAAGTTGTGCTTTGTCGGATCTGCTTTGTAATCGCATCAATGACCTTCAATACGCACTTATTGTACATGTACATTGCTTTGGATAAAAGCATCTGCCAAATAATTGTAATGCAATTACAATTATGCACAGCCGGTGTACCAGCCTTCACCTGCAGCGCCTGTGTATCAGCCTTCACCTGCAGCACCTGCACAGCCAGTGTACCAGCCTTCACCTGCAGCACCTGTGTATCAGCCTTCACCTGCAGCACCTGCACAGCCAGTGTACCAGCCTTCACCTGCAGCACCTGTGTATCAGCCCTCACCTGCAGCACCTGTGTATCAGCCTTTACCTGCAGCGCCTGTGTATCAGCCTTCACCTGCAGCGCCTGCACAGCCAGTGTACCAGCCTTCACCTGCAGCGCCTGTGTATCAGGCTTCACCTGCAGTACCTGCAGTACCTGCAGCACCTGCAGAGCCGGTGTACCAGCCGGTGTACCATAATACAAATATTATTCTTAGCCTCCAAAAATCTCTTACCCGTAAATATACAGAAACTGTTTCTAAAGAGAGATGACATACATAACCTAAGAGGAAATATGATTTATAAACAAAAATCTATAAAGTCAACACTCAGAGGTCATTCATTATCCATTGTGGGGGTTAAGCTTTGGAACAGTTTACATGATGAGATTAAAATGTCTACAAATTTAAAGACCTTCAAGTGTAAGATAAGATGCAAGATGGTAGAAAATTATCAAGTTTAAAAAATAGGGGGTTATCATGAAATGAAAACAATGTCATAATGTCATAATGTAATAATCTGGTTTGTTTTACTTTAGAGTATTTTACTTTTATTTTATTTTTTTTCTTTCTTTCTTGATCAGTTTCGCTATAAAGAAAATTTAGCTATGCTGTTGTGATACTAAAAAAATCTGTTTTAATCAAATGTATAATATGAACATTTAAAATCGTGAGGGAATTGGGGCGGGACTTGATAAGCAGGCTGCTTTTTTCCCGTATCCCTTTTCGGCAGGAAATGTATTTGTTAAATGCATACTTCAGAAATGTGATGCAATGTGACTATACACATGCCGAAATAAACAAATAAACATCAGCCTTCACCTGCAGCGCCTGTGTATCAGCCTTCACCTGCAGTGCCTGTGTATCAGCCCTCACCTGCAGCACCTGCGCAGCCAGTGTAACAGCCTTCACCTGCAGCACCTGTGTATCAGCCTTCACCTGCAGCGCCTGCACAGCCAGTGTACCAGCCTTCACCTGCAGCGCCTGTGTATCAGGCTTCACCTGCAGTACCTGCAGCACCTGCAGAGCCGGTGTACCAACCTTCACCTGCAGCGCCTGTGTATCAGCCTTCACCTGCAGCACCTGCACAGTGTACCAGCCTTCACCTGCAGCGCCTTTGTATCAGCCTTCACCTGCAGCACCTGCACAGCCGGTGTACCAGCCTTCACCTGCAGTGCCTGTGTATCAGCCTTCACCTGCAGCACCTGCACAGCCAGTGTACCAGCCTTCACCTGCAGCACCTGCACAGCCAGTGTACCAGCCTTCACCTGCAGCACCTGTGTATCAGCCTTCACCTGCAGTGCCTGTGTATCAGCCCTCACGTGCAGCACCTGCGCAGCCAGTGTAACAGCCTTCACCTGCAGCGCCTGTGTATCAGCCTTCACCTGCAGCACCTGTGTATCAGCCTTCACCTGCAGCACCTGTGTATCAGCCTTCACCTGCAGCACCTGTGTATCAGCCTTCACCTGCAGCACCTGCACAGCCAGTGTACCAGCCTACCTACCTACCTTCTAACCCCTCACACAGAGCTCTCTGAGTACTACAAAATACCACGTATTGATGGAACATTTAATACTAGATGAGGCTCGGCTGATAGCGCAGTAATGTTGGCACTACCCCCAGCCCTACACTGCAGCCATGCAGGCCTTACAGCGACATTGTGAATGCCCCTGATGTCAAAGCTGGAAATTCAAAGGCTTTCCAGAGCTTTGCACTTGGCATAGACCTCCTGGTGGGAATACTAATGTCTCTTGAGGGCCCACATTGCACAGAGCATATGGCCACAGGTCATGTAGATAGTCTCCTGAGCAAACTCCCCAAGCATTCCAGGGACAGCTTCATAGAACATCAGCAAACACGGGGTAGACTTCAAATTAACAGTCTCAACCCTTATAATTTAAGAGATCTCTCAGACTGGCTCAAAGTTAAAGCGGAGGCCCAGCATCTGTCCTGTATAAACTGGCTCAACGGCATCACCCTGAGCAACCACTAAGCACTCGAAAGGACCGGCTACCTGCTCCTAAGCAGAAAAGTCAACCTGTAGCCATTTTCATGGCTCAGACAAGCCGAAAGGTGATGATAGTCAGTCTGGAAATACAGCTCACACAACTACTTCAAAGAAGTTTAAACGCCTCTGCCTCTCTTGTCGTAGTGTCGACCATTATCTTTCACAATGCACTGACATTGGGAAACATTCACCCGAACAAATAAAGAAATGGATAAACGAGGGAAAACATTGTAGAAGGTGTGGCCGCACTAGCCATAGCCCTGATGCATGCACTTTAAAGAAGCCTTGTGGGGAATGTCAAGTCAGCCAGTACAGCGTTATGGCTAATGCAGAAATGCACTGACTCCCAGGAGCCAGCCTTAGGCCTGTGCTGGCACTGTCCAACAGACACGCTTAGCTACAGGTATCGCCCGGTGGAGTGTCAGCTTTCGACTATGCAAAACATTTACAAGGTCTTAGCCTCCCACTATGACCCCTTAGGCATGATCATTCCTTTCACCACACAGGCTAAAGTCCTAATCCAGAGGCTATGGGCTAAGAAAAAAGGTTGGGATGATCCAAATCTTCCACCTGAACTCCTAAAGGTTTGGCATGATTGGGAGAGGGAGCTGCCAGATCTGGCGGACATCTCTTTACCTCGTACCGATGCTCCTCCCGACCTTGCCACTGAAGTGACAAAATACAAGCTCCATGTCTTCTGTGACTCGTCAGAACAAGCATATGGATCCATGGCTTACCTCACCACAAAGGATAAAGATGCAATCCATATCTCCTTTCTTTTGGTAAAATCCAGGGTGGCCCCTAAACATCAGACCTTGCAAAACCAAACCACTGGAGCCAGGGATCCTTATTTCTCCACAGCTCTCCAGAGCGGTGGCCATCGCTTCCAGTCAATGGCTATAAAGAGGATCCAGCTGAACTGAAGTGCAGTTTCTTCTTTGGTCTCACAACGAGCTTGGCACCACAAATGCCAGACAATGCCCAGTTTGCTTTTTGGAGAGATTTAGTGATCGCTACCCACCAGTCTCTTCACGGGGTGGCTGCATCTGACTCAAGCTCAACCAAGTGTGATATACATGATGCTGAGGTCCAACTCTTCAGAGCTAGTCAAGAGGAATGCTTTCCAGAAGAGGTGAAAAGAGACTTGTAAGCCAGTACCACCTAGTAGTCGGCTCAGCACCCTTGCACCAGAGCTGGATACCACAATGGGCCTCATACGTGTTGGAGGATGCCTTCGCCGCATAGGTGATCCATGCTTCAGTGACATCCACCCCATTGTTCTGGATCCTCACCATACAGTGACAAAACTCCTGATCAAGGATGTAGATGAGTGCCTTCTTTGCAGAGGTCTGGCAACAATACTGGGTCCTGCGGGAGAGACAGGCAGTGAAACACCATCAAAGCGCCTGTTTTGGATTTAGGAAGTGGAGAACCCAGCCTATGGTGCCCATCATGGCAGTTTACCACCTTCACACCTGAGATTCTATCAGCCACTATTCTTCTCCATAGGGGTTCATTGCTTTGGCCCTTTCCTTGTAAAAATTGGACTCTGCCATGAGAAGCCCTGGGGGGTGATATTTAAATGTCTCACTACCATATGCATCCACTTAGACCTTTTAAACAGCCTTGATGCGGATGCCTTCATCCTGGCATTGAGGCGGTTCATACCACGCAGAGGCACCCCTTCTGAAATTTTATCGGAACAGGGAACAAACTTCAAAGGAGCCGAGAGAACTGAAGGAGGCCTTTGCTGCTCTACAGCCATAACTACAGGAGAGTTTAGCCTCCCACCATATCACTTTTAAGTTGAAGCAGCCTAATGCTCCCTATTTTGGAGGTGCCTGGGAGTGTGAAATCAGTTCAGTTAAAACAGCACTGCAAGTAGTTGCTGGGAATCAAGCACTTCCAGAGGATGTTCTGCTTACTCTCTTGATAGAGGTTAATGGTATTCTAAAATTCAAAACCCTTAGGATACGTCTCTTAAGATGTTGCAGACCCGAACCGGGTAAATGCCAAACATGCTGCTCATGGGGCAGCGGGACGCCTCCTTACCACAAGTCACATACGCTCCAGATCTACTCACCAAGCGACATTGGCGGCACAGCCAGGTGATGGCAGACCAATTCTGGTCCCAATGTATTTGGCATTACCTCCCAAGTGCGTCAGAAGTGGCAATTATCTATGGACAACCTGGTCCAGGATGCTGTGGTTATGATTATAGACACGCAGTTGCTACATGCACAATGGACTGTGGGAAGAGTGTTCAAGCCAATAGCAAGTGCCGACAGATGTATCAGACTGGCGAAAGTCAAGGTGAAAGATAAAGTCTATTTGCGCCCTGTGGCCCATCTGATTCAGGTTCCAGCTCTTCCAGATGACGACGATCAGGCACCAGCATAGGGAATTCATAGTTTATATATTAGCCAAGCTAATCTGCGAGCGGCTGTTATGAATTCCCCATGACCAATATATTATGAGCAGGCACTCATGAGGACACCCTAGTTACATCTCATTGGAGTTCGCTCATTGGGGACCTACCGATATTTTAACTAAGCGTGGCTACATGAAGAAACAGACTAATTTCCAGCTCACACTTTCCAAAGTACTGTACGCGATCGTGATGAACGTAAGTTGTGTGCTGTTATTAACTCATTTATAGTCAGTTATTGATACAGTGATGTTATTAATTAAACTAGCATTAAGGTGTTTTACTTATTACCAGTTTAGCCAGCAGCATTGTTTGTAATTAGCTAGCCAAGTAATGTGGTTAAGTCTGCAAGTCTGCACTAATCGCTAATATACGAGAACTTGATGTATCGTCAGAGAATATCATTCATATAATGTCATACAATTGTGTCCATTGCAGATAATGCATAATTTATGTTAACTCTGTAACATGTTATCTGGTGCACACTGAGAATTTCTGTTGTAGTTATTTGTAGTTTATCCTGCTAAAATGCTACTAAATTTAGCCTGTTAGCCAAGCCAAATCCATTTAAACTCAGTTTTTCACAATTCCTGACATTTAATCCTAGTAAACATTCCCTGTCTTAGGTCAGTTAGGATCACAACTTTATTTTAAGAATGTGAAATCAGAATAATAGTAGAGAGAATGATTTATTTCAGCTTTTATTTCTTTCATCACATTCCCAGTGGGTCAGAAGTTTACATACACTCGGTTAGTATTTGGTAGCATTGCCTTTAAATTGTTAAACTTTATTAAGGTATGTTTTAGCATTGGCAGTAACTACAGTTTGCGTCCCATTTTTTTTCTAAGCAGAGGGTTTTATCTTTTTATTGTTTTTGTGCTGTTTTTTACTAATTGTTAGCTATGAATGAGAGGGCCAGGCGTCGTCCACTCCGTTGAAGCAGTACCACCCATTCATGATGTTTACACAATTTTAGCTGTCTCTGGCTTTAAAATGGCAGAGGGATGTCAACAGTGTAGCAGTCAAAACATAAACAAAAAAACACTTTGCGAACGGCTTATGGGGTAGGAAATACATTCAACATGTTTATTGGACCACAAGGATACATACAATGTTTTTTGGGGAGAAAATCTGAATGTAAACAAAGAATGAGTTGTTTACAATGAAACTACATTGCATACCTTTAACACCTGAACCATGTGGTTTGAATTTTTTTTTCCCCCTGATTCGTTGGCTCATGCTGAACAAAATGTATATGTGATGTTGTCACTCCCGTCCTCTTGTATCCCGTGTTTTACCTGTTTCCTTTCGTATCATGTTTGTCTCTTCCTAGTTTGTTTCCCTCGTGCTGCAGGTTGGGCGTGGTTTTTTCCCTTTCGTGTCACTCTGTTCCACTACTCGTCATCCGCCTATCCCTTTCCTCCCTTCCGCATGCATTCCACACACTCTCTGCTCCGTTAATCACTCGCATACATTCACACGCAGCACCTAATTGATACTTGTTAATGTTTGTATTTAGTCACCCGGTGTTCTTTGTCCTGGACAAAAGATATTTAATTATATTTAATTCATTTTATGTTTTGGATAGGGTATTGGACCCATAGATATCCATCCTCCTATACAGATACCACTTGAAAATGGTGCCAAAGTGAGTTTTATGAGCCAAAACAGTAGATGTTTTTGTGAAATATATCATTATTTTATGATTTACAGCAGTGCACAATTTAGCCATTTGGATAGATTTGGAGACACTAATGGACAACAGGGTACACTGCCTATATTTTGCATCATAGATCTTTAGTAGTTCTGCATATCACCCTCAGACATGAGTCTATGATCCAGGAAATGTATAGTTTTACCTTTTTCACATATGCACCTTCTGAGTATGTCATTGCAAACTAAAGAAGATCCATCTCCACTGGAGCCCCACAGGGCTCTGTAATTTCACCGGTGCTCTTCACCCTGTACACCGACAACTGCAGGAGTTCAGACCCAGAAATCACCAACATCAAATACTCAGACGACACAGTGATCATAGACACATCAAACACAGAAGGGAAGCTCCAAGCTGAGATGGACATATTCTCAGATTGGTGCAGGAAGAATGGCCTGGACCGCAATGCCTCAAAGACCAAGGAGCTGGTCATTGACTTCTGTCGAGGTCAGCTCACCATCCCTACACTAAAGGTCGATTCCCAAGCCATAGAGAGAGTGGAAGAGTACAAGTACCTCGGCACCACAATTGACCAAAAACTCACATTCAAACGCAACAGTGAAATAATCTTCTCCAAATGTCAGCAACGCCTTTTCTTTCTGAGAAAACTCCGTAAACTCCAGGTCCACCAATCAACCCTACTCGCTTTCCATAGATGCTTTATTGAATCCATCATCACCTTCAATATAACAGCCTGGTTTGGTGCCTTGAGCACCTCCCTAATCTGTGGCCATGTTCCTGCTGCCTTTAAAGCTGCCCGTGTAACCCCACTCCTTAAAAAACCTAGCTTGGATCCCACTGATGTCAGGAACTACCGTCCTGTATCTCTCTTGCCCTTCCTGTCCAAAACAATTGAACGTGCTGTCCTTAACCAACTGTCTGTTTTTCTCCACCAGAACAACCTGCTCGACCCGCATCAGTCCGGCTTCAGAACCAGCCATTCCACTGAAACTGCTCTCCTGGCTGTGACGGAGGCACTCACCACTGCTAGAGCCTCCTCTCTCTCCTCTGTTCTGATTCTCCTTGACCTGTCTGCGGCATTCGACACGGTCAACCACAAACTCCTGATCTCCACACTCGCTGAGATGGGCATTTCTGGAACTGCCCTCTCTTGGTTTGTATCGTATCTCACTGATAGATCCTACCAAGTCTCCTGGAAGGGTTCCGTCTCTGCTCCCCATCCCCTGTCTACAGGAGTCCCGCAGGGATCTGTACTGGGTCCTCTGCTGTTCTCTATGTATACTAAGTCTCTTGGCTCAGTAATTCATTCACATGGCTTCTCATATCATAGCTATGCTGATGATACTCAACTCTTCCTCTCTTTCCCTCCCTCTAGCCCACAGGTTAAGGAGAGGATATCTGCTTGTCTGACTGACATCTCTGAGAGGATGGCTACCCATCACCTGAAGCTCAACCTTGACAAGACAGAGCTCCTCTTCATGCCATACAAGACCTCCCCACTACATGACCTCTCCATCACCGTTGACGGGACCGTGGTGGCTGCCTCCCGCTCTGCAAGGAACCTGGGGGTGGTCCTGGACGACCGGCTGGACTTCAAAGAGCACATCAGGGCGACGGCTCGGTCCTGCAGGTTCCTCCTGTACAACATCAGGAGGATTCGACCGTACCTGACCACCTACTCCACCCAGCTTCTTGTCCAGACCATGGTCACCTCACGCCTGGACTACTGCAACTCCCTGCTCGCAAGCCTACCGGCCTGCACCATTCTGCCTCTTCAACTGATCCAGAATGCAGCTGCCCGGCTTGTGTTCAACCTCCCGAAATTTTCCCATGTAACCCCCCTGCTGAGGTCACTCCACTGACTGCCAGTTGCAGCCAGGATCAGGTTCAAAGTTCTGACCCTGGCCTACACTGCAGCCAATAGGACAGGCCCCGCCTACCTGCAGGACTTAATCCAGAACTATGTTCCTGCTCGACCACTTCGCTCTTCTACAGCAGGGCGACTGGCACTTCCCCCCCCTCCGTGTCAAAGGCTCTCACTTGTCCCGACTGCGGAGTTTTTCCACCTTAGCTCCTCAGTGGTGGAATGAACTTCCCATTCCCCTACGTTCTACTCCAACCCTGCCTCCATTCCGTCGAGGCCTGAAGACACACCTCTTCAGACTCCACCTTGACTGATATCCTAACCTAGGAATATCAGTTCCCTGTGTTTACTAGTTCCCTGTGTTTTCCTGTCTGTTTATTATAGTTTATAATAGTATTTAGAATAGAAGTGTAGTATTGCTGATTTACCCACAGCTTACTGTGAACTACAGTCAACGTTCATTACTAGGGATAGCTGCTACATTATGGGAAGGATGTGCTTTGTCTTGTCTGTTCTGTAGTGATCTTGATGATGTCTCTGTATGCACTTACTGTACGTCACTTTGGATAAAAGCGTCTGCTAAATGAATGTAATGTAATGTAATGTTGAGCAAGATCAATGTCAACCCTCACTAAAATAATCAGAATGTGCAGCAAAATCATAGGACTGGACCTCGAACCACTCAGCAGCATTCACAGCAGAAGGACCCAAATAAAAGGACTACAAATAGCCTCGGACCCCACACACACACTACACCACCAGTACAGCCCCTTACCCTCAGATATTGGTCACTCCCATTCAGGACCCAGCGGGCCACGTCGAGCTTTGTGCCCACCTCCATCAGACTTATTAATGCTTGCTCTTAGTGTCTAATTTTTTTAACTGGGACATTTTACACATTTATCTAATTATTTATTCTACTATGCTATTATATTTTATTAATTTTAGGCCACACTTGTATTTTGTCTTGTATTTTGTCTTATCTGTGTTTGTTTGGTGTTTGTTGTGTACTGTATATGATGCTTTTACACAAATTAAGTTCCTAAAGGAAAAATAAAGTACTTTTGACTTTGAGTAAATCTTAGTGAATAATTTTACTGCACATGCAGGACGCACGGTAAGCTAACGTTATTAGCCTATTTATTTTTTTTGTTTACGTTATAGCAGTAACGTTATTAGTTTCACAACCCTCCGTTTCACTGTGTAGAAATAACTGTTATTTTTCTCTCGGTGTAATACTGTCAGATATAATGCTAACGTTACTCAATCCGTTTCCCTTGTTAAAGACGGCAGTGTTAATAAATGATTTAAATGAATTCTGTTTTTAAAATAATAAACATGCCAGATATTAGGCTAACTTTGTACTGACTGATGCATGTTATTTGAAATACTTACCCTTCAAATGTTCTTTCTTTGTTTTCCAAACGCTGTTACAAGAGCTGAAAAGCTGGCTAGTTACCACTTAGTTACTGTGCAGAAACTGGACTTATTTGGATGTTTGGTTAGCTTACTAATATAAAAGACCGTATGTTAGTGTTTGCAGATATATTTTTAAAACGTTAACGTTTGCTAACGTCGAATAACATTAATGTTACCAGACTCCATCTCGTAAAAAAAACGATGATAATAATGTCTTCATGAATGAGATATGGTTTGCTATTTGCTATTTGCCAAGCCAGCTTGTATCTGTTCCATTAATTAGGTTTCCACTGTCACTGTGGTAGCTATCTAGCAAATGAAACAGCACGCTGTGATGGAAATAATGCTGCCTAGGAGTTGGCAGGAGATGGCCATCATAAAATCTACATTGAATTATTTCAGCTAGCATTTAAACTACACTACAAATATGAAATTGAAGATCAATTTTTCCAAAAGTTCCTAAAGTTACCATTTTTCCAAAAGGGCAGTAGCCTACTTTCATGATTGAGAACGCCATGTTTGCTTTGACGGACACAAAGCTTGACGGACATAGCAACAGCTACTACTGTTGTTATCACGCGACACGCTGCGTGTATCGGATCATATTGTTTTCTCCCCTCTGATATCCGATCCAGCGTTCTGGGCCAGTACCGGCCCAATACCGATGCCGTGGATCGGATCGGGACATCCCTAGTTGTAACTTGGCCACATTTTGATATCAATACTTTTAAAGGCAGGCCTAGTTTTTGCAAGTTGGAATTGAGGACTTATAGACAGCGCTCTGTTGGCTATGCCTGAGTAACTTGGCTCTTTTTACCTCGGAGACATTTTTGATCAGATATCGCCTATTTTTGGTAGCCAACTAATGATGAATAATGCATGAAGATAATGACATCGAGAGAGACATGCATACAGAATACATCCATTCAAAATAAATGCATGCAGACATTTGCGTAACCATAACGCCCTGTGCTGATGAGAATGAGAACATTTCTCCTATTACCGAAAGCCCAGAATTACATTAAAAGAGTTTGTAGATGAGCTGTATTTAATGTGTAATGAAATACAATAAACAGCACCACCTGAACTTTAGATCATGAAGAAGCATGTAAATTAATTAACCAAGTCTATATGGAGACATGCATGCACAATAGGCTAGACGCAAACACATTGTAGCTGAAAGAAATACATACAGCCTAAACAGTTAGTACAGCCTAAATTGTTTGCATAAGTAAAATATGGAAATACAGTTGTAAAATAGGCATATTAGTATTCTATAGAAATACATTTAACGTTAGGCTATTCAACACCGGCTTGTCAGATGCGTAACTCCAAGCTTCCATGTCTGGGCTAAGAGCTGCCGACTTCATAAGCACAGCATAATTCCTTCGCAGTTTTATTCCCGGTAGTGTAGCCTAACGTTGCCTGTGGGAAATATTTTGGTACCGGACCATGTAGCTAGGTTTAGTTTAGTTTTCTGTAGTGCGATGGATGTATAAGGCATGTTGATTCGCTTCGTAGCCTAGCTTGTACCTGCTTCCTGACTAGCAGCTGACTGACGTTTCTCTGGCAAAACTAACGTTGGCTAACAAGCTTAATTGGACAAAGCATATTTCCCAGGAATCTTAGCCAGAAAGAAAACAATAGATACTACAAAGAAAGTAGCCTACCAGAGATTATTCTTCTGATTATTATTATAATTAAAAGTGTTTGCAGTAAGCTACATTGTCTGCAGAGTAGCGTAGTAGACTAGAGCCATGTTCCCAGGCAATTGTAATGTTTTTACGTGACTAACCATGAAACAGATATGTTTGGGGAATTGGAGGTTTATAAATCCAATCTCTTAAGGGATTGCAGCTTATAGTAGGCTATCATCAATTCTTAATGTATTAGCCTATCATAAATTCTTAATTTTCCTAGTAGTGATGTGTTATGTATGAAAAGGATAAACTGAACAGAGCTGAAGTAAAGAAATGAATGAAGACAAAGAAATGTTGGCCGAGGCGAGCGTGGAAGGTTCGGTTTGCACAGTGAGTCAGACATGACCGCAAGAGCGCAGCAGGCTCCACATAGACACATTTTTTTGTCGGTATTTGTGTGAGATTAATGCAATTGCCAATGGCACAGTTATATTGATTGATTATATTTTTGATTATATTTGATTATATTTTTTACATTAATGCAATAACGCGATGATATTCTGCGTTAAAACTTTTTTCTTTGCTTGACAAATTGCCATGGGATACCTGTTCCCATAACGTTAGCTATTGCATAACTGCCATGGTGTCCAGTGACAGTGAATTGATTTAACTAACAGGCTACAAGTGAACAGTTAATATTGTAAACATGCCTTTGCCTTTACAATAAAAAAAATAATTGTATGAGAAAACCAGAACATGTGCACACTGTTTTAGTCCAAAATGAAATTACACTTTTTAGTACCAGGCAGGTATTGAACCCAGCATGGGAAGCATTGACGCTTATCACTATACCAAAGCCTGTTGGTACAGTCACGTGATATAGGCTATAGGCCATTTGTAAATTACATTTGTTTCCATACTGCGTAATGTTACCTGAAGTGGTGTTGTCTGACTTTCACCATTTCGCTGTAGTACAAGTGAAACTTTTGAAGTGAAACAGTTAGGCTAATATTGGAAACGTCTTTAGCCTTTGCAATAAAAATATGTTTGTTAATGTGAAAATAAGTGTAATAAACGAAAAGTATTACAGTTGTACATTGTTTTTGTCGAAAATAAACTTGCACCCTGTTGGGTTCGAACCCCCAATCCTCTGTATACACCACGCCATATAGCCGTTTTGTCTGTGATCCTGCGATGTATCCACTTTAGTTTGAAGCATTTTTATTGGTTGATAAGCTTGGGAGAGCAGGTATACGATGTTGTTATCCAATGGGGAGGATTATTCTTTGAGGGTACAGCAGGAAAAATGGGAAGAAGAAGAATGCTGTGTGGTTACATGAGGTCAGAACATACAGAAGTTAATGTTTTTAAGGGCTGAGAGTCTGTGGTCATTGTGGTTACTTCTGTAGAAAACCCTGAAAAGTGCCAACTCTCTGTGCTGTATAGGTATGGGGCATGCCCCGCCAAGCCGTAACTTGGCGGATGTTATACCTACCATCCCAATAATCTACTAGAGATTAACAAATTTGTCTGAAGAACTGAAATCGGCAACCATTTTGATTTAAAATTTTTGAGAAAACCTACTTTCACGCACTAGTCCTAGGTCGTTCAGCCCATCATCACCAAATTAGACTTGAAAGAATCTTTGAAGCCTTACCCTCAATAATTATCAAAAAAACTATGAACTTTTAAAATAATATGGCCACTACATGCTTATCTGTTGTGGGCTTGGCCATTTTTACTTAAACAGTTGTAACTTGTGAATGCTTTGCCCAATCTTCATTAAACTTGGCAAGCCTGTTTGATGACTTGGTAAATTTGGTGGACTTCCGCAGATACATGGAGCTGTAAGAGGAAAATGAAGTGCCTCAAATTCCTCAATTGTTTGATCAATCAATTTGAAACTTTGCATGCCATGTCTGTGTACGACTCCCATTGGATCACAACTGAAAATATAGGGCCACCATCAGCCAATTAGATGTTAGTGGGCTTGCGACAGGCCTCAGGACACGTGGATGTATGTTGACCTCGGAGATAGGTAGGCTACTATGATGACAAATATTGGGACAGAGACTCAAAATGCTTGTACCATTCATCCAATATGTGACCTCACAGCTTAAAAATGCATAATTTCCATGTTGTTCTTAGACCCTGTTAATTACCGCTAGCGGTTATATTTATCATTCTTTTTTCTTTTTTTTTCATCATTAGAATTTAATGCCAGACCATGAAGTACACTACATACTAGAACCCAGGTTCCTTGCAGGAGTAGTTAACAGAGAATTAGCATATCAAATATCCCGGGGTTCAGGAATGTGTCAGGTTTGGTATCTTCCCTGGTGATGCTCTGCCAGGCCTGTACTGCAGCCATATTCAGTTCATGCTTGTTTCTGGGGCTTTTTGCCTTCAGTCTGGTCTTCAGCAAGTGGAACGCACTCACAGTTGGATTGAGGTTGGGTGACACCAGGGAGTTTTTCTTTGCCACTGTTTCCTTTGGCTTGCTCTTGTGGGGGTTTAGGCTGGGTTTTTCTGTGAAGCATATTGTGACAACTGGTTGTGAAATGCGCTATATAAATAAATATTGATTTGATTTCATTGCCTTAGCCAGTCAAGAAGATACCACTTTTTGACCCTAAAAAACTCATTGGTTACTTTAGCTGTATGTTTGGGATCATTGTTCTGCTGCATGGTGAAGTGCTGTCCAATGAGTTTTGATGCATTTGTTTGCATCTGAGAAGACAAGATATTTCTATATACTTCGGCATTCATCCTGCTGCTGCAGTCAGATCATGAGCTGTTCCTATTTTTAAACCACTTTCCTTTTTTCCATCATTCTGGAACAGGTTGATCTTTGTCTCATCTGTCCATAGCACTTTGTTCCAGGACTTGTGGTACAGCGCTGAGGAAGGTTGCTGTACCACGTGGTGGACAGGGAAAACAACAAAAAAAAAGGGTCAAAGAATTTAAGTTATTTTGCACGTTGGCACAAAACGGAAAAACACTCAGCAAAATGTGAAACATAGGGGCCAAAACACAGAAATAAGTTAAACCAAAACACTCTCTTGCCTGGGGAACTAGGCCCTTTTCCAAAGCGCACAATCAACACTTTGCACCTAGGCTGATTAGCATGATTTTCAGCTGGCTCCCCGGCCTGGATGTAGTGGCAGTGCCGTCCAATAGCGGGTGGCACCCTAACACTCTTCCTGGCACCACACACCTCGGGACCAGGTGCCGGAGCTGCAGCCTCTGGCGGCGCCTTGGGACAAGGGGCCTGAGCTGCGGCCTCTGGCGGTGCCTCGAGACAAGGAGCCGGAACTGCGGCTTCTGGCGGTGCCTCGGGACGGCCTTTGGCCTTTGGAAAAGAGTGTGGTCAGCTGCTGCCTCTGGAAGCTCTGAGGGCTCCTTTGCTGGGCCCGCTGTTGTGGCAGACGGTGTTGAGGACTCCTCTGGAGGGCTCATGGCGACAGGTGGTGTCGAGGGACCCTCTGGGGAGGAAGGCGGCACAGCGGCCTCTGACGGCCCTCTCAGTAGGGTGGCAGGGCTGCGGCCTCCGGCTGGACCTCTGGACAAGGCAACGGGGCTGCAGCCTCTGGCGGTGCCTCTGGCAGGACCTCTGGACAGGGCAGCGGCCTCTGGCGGTGCGTTCAGCAGGACCTCTGGACTGGGTAGCGGGGCTGTGGCCTCTGGCAGCACTTCCAGCTGAGCCTCTGGATGGGATGGCGGCCCTGCGGCTGGACCTCTGGACAGGGCAGTGGGGCTGTGGCCTTCAACTGGACCTCTGGGCAAGGCGGCGGGGCTGCAGCCTCTGACGGCACCTCCGGCTGGACCTCTGGATAGGTTAGCGAGGTTGCGGCCTCTGACGTCCCCTCCGGCTGAGCCTCTGGATGGGTCAGTGGGGATGCGGCTTCTGGTGGGCCCTTGGGACAGGGTGGCGGGGCTACGGCTTCTGGCAGGTCCGCTGGTAGGACGCAGTCCCCACGGTGGCGAGGGTTCTCGCACCATGGGGACCCATCCAGCTCGTCCCAGGACTCTTCCTCCTCCGAGTCGTCCAGGGCGTGCCAGATGTGGCCAAGGCAGGGGCCCAGGTCCACCCGTTTCGGTCCACCCCCAGGTCGGGGTTCTTCCTCAGCAGCCATCTCCAGCAGCTCAGCTAGTGGAGGGCAGACCACCAGATCCTCCCAAGCGCAGGTAGGTAGGGCGGCAGGGCTAGTCAAGGGCCCAGCCACTTTAAGGGGCTGGCTGGGAGGAAGGCTAGCCTGCTGAGGCCCTTTCCTCCCCTGGTTGCAGTGCTTCTTGTGAGGCATGCCAAACCAAAAATAAAAAATTTGAAATAATTGCTCAGAAAAATAAAACAAAAAACTGTCTGTCCACCCGGGTCTCTAAGCCCGCGATTCTCCACCAGTGTAGTACAGCGCAGGGGAAGGTCGCTGTACCACGTGGTGAACAGACAGGGAAAACAACAAAAAAAGGGTTAAAGAATTTAATTTATTTTGCACATTGGCACAAAACGGAAAAGCACTCACCAAAATGCGAAACTAAGGGACCAAAACGCAGCAAGAAGTCAAACCAAAACACTCTTCCCTTGCCTGGGGAACCAGGCCCTTTTCTAAGGCGCACAATCAATACTAACAATTCGCACCTAGCCTGATTAACATGATTTTTAGCTGGCTGATTGAGAGAATGCCAAGAGTGTGCAAAGTTGTCATCAAAGCAAAAGGTGGCTACTTTGAAGAATCTAAAATATAAAACATATTCTGGTTTGTTTAACACGTTTTTGTTTACTACATAATTCCATATGTGTTCTTTCATAGTTTTGATGTCTTCAGTATTAATCTACAATGTAGACAATAATAAAAATAAAGAAAAACCATTGAATGAGAAGGTGTGTCCAAACTTTTGACTGGTACTGTACATACTGGAGAGTGTTCTTGATCTGTTCAGCAGTTGAAAAGGGGTTTTTCTTCACTATTCAAGAAGTGTTTCCCCTGGTAACCCCAGACCGTGGCAAGCTCTTGGGGAAGAAAAATATACTTTTTTTTTTCTAAAACCATTGCCTCAAAATATAAACCAATCGAAGAGACAACTTGGCCACACAAGGCCAACTTTACATGCCTTTACCAATCAATATGTGACCAAGCCACACTGTCCTACCAAGGCATGGGTATCGTTAGGATTTTATCGATACCGATACCGGTACCGGTACTGCTTATCGATCCCAATACTTATCGATACTCTTATCAATACTACTCGCCATAATTTTGTTGAAAAAAAGAGATGTTGTGAAAAGAATTAAGTTATTTTATTATTACTTTTAGCAGAAATAACAGTTATTTTGATAAAATGAAGTTAAATTGTTTCCTCATAGTTTCCTGAGAGTATATAAAATGCTATAAATAAATGTCCGGTAGTCTGTTTTGTTGCTGCTTCACTACAAATAGGCTACAATAAACTTAAATGAACAAGATTATAGATTAACAAAGAACTATAGTTCTTGTGCTTCTCAGAAGCTAACAGAATAAAAAATAATAAATAATACAGCGGTGGTGAATGGGTAGGGCTTGGGTGTTTGTCTTGAACTGCTATCCCCTGAAGGAGCGGGGGCTGCCACTTGACTGACATTAGCTATAGGATGAGGAACATGTTTCAAAAGCTTTTAAAACTTATGCTGACATTGTCAAAGTCACCCATTGCCTTCCTACAGCCTCGTAAAAACGAATTGAGCCTCGGGAAAACTTTTTCACCGTCCGTTTGTACAAACTGTGTCTGCTCCGTGGAGCGGAAGTGACGTTGTCGGGAGCAGGGTCAACCAGATATGGTCTTCATGGTCCAGGCACAGTTCGGGGTGGAGAAGCCTGTGACCTGACCAAACCCACCATTTTGCAAAACTAACTCGCGGTAAACTTCCTTAAGTTGCTAATGTTTTATAATATAACATTTAACCTCTTAATACCAAGGGCAAAATATAACAATTCTCACCTGTTTTTACTAGTGACCAACAAAGCTGTGTATCTCAAAAACTGTAAAGGCTACAAATGTGGTTCATAGCTTTTATTAAAACAGAACTGCATTATTATGACTAAGCAGTCATAATTCATATACATACACTTTTTTCTACTTAATTACAACAATTTATGGACAGAAATTGTGAAAAAAACTAAAAAACGGGTACCTACATTCAAATTTCAGATTTTTTACCTGATGAGCTACAAAAGCTATGGAGGAAATAACTCCTCTTTGTGATTCCTCAATATGCTGCCTATCTCTGCAAAAAAATGGTGTCAATATCTCAAACCATTCAAATTCTACAGAGCTTTTTTTCCAGGTGAACCATTTCGGTTACCAAAGTTGGCACAAATTCTGCAAAATAGCAAGGTTCCAGAAAAGTCTCAATATGATTTCTTTTTTTTAAGTTTCTTTTTTAATTTGATAATTGGCAATAAAAGTTCATTTTTGGATGTGTTTTTGGTGTGTTTCATATTACACAACTAACTAGCCTACCCAGGCCCGCATTACGGGGTTTGGAGGCCCTGGGCTGACACTATGTGTTCAGCACCACCTGGGAAAAAGTCAGTGGTGCGATCATAGCCTTAAGCACCACCTACATTTTGAGGTGTAAAATACTGCAGTCAGAATAACTAGTCTCACTAAGAGTCAATGAGCTGACATGTTTATTACGTCTCCCAAACATTACAGCATGTATTGTTGACATAAAATAAACAACGGGCTAACTAGATAACAAAACATACAGTACCCTAGCTACAACACCGAGCTAGCTCCCGTAGCTAACGGTAGCCAGTAAGCTAGCTAGCTAACTATGACCGCTAGCAAGCAAAATATCTCTCACTAACCACTGCTACTCTGTTCTGTTACTCCAGGCTTTTTTTCTCCTCATAATCCATTAACATGTAGAAGGCTTGTGGTTACGATGGGACAACAGTTCTTGCAACAGCATCGACTAGTAATGTATTTCAAGCACTCTTTGCAAGTGTCTCACTGCCTGTTGGATATATTTACAGCAAGTGACAACACATTAACTAACTGCCGAATAGTAACGGGTTCTGACCATGAGATTTACAAAGTCAAACTGAGATTTAGCAGTCGGCGCTGCTAGCAAATATTAGCCTCTATCACAGCCAACAGTCGGCTCTTGGATGCTGCCAGCCTACCACATATCACAGAAGTATCAACACAGCTATGACAATTATTATCCATTCACACTCACTGTATCAATTAGAAAATGTAGCAATTATTCACATTAACATCATGTAGAAGTCGGCGCTCCTCTCAGACCATTGGGCTTACCGTTAGGTTAGAACATCTTTTTCCTAGTTTTCAACGTCGCTTTCACTCCCCGACGTAATGTTAGTACTTTGGTTCGCTACCTCATCTTCTTTACTTGTGCCTGGCTCTTCCCTTGCTTTAAAGTAAGATGTTAATTTTGGATTTTTGTTTCGTACTTCTTCAGCTTTTGACAATTTTTCTTTTCAGATTTTTCGTTTTTTTTGCTCCGCTTTCGTGTCTCCGGTTATAAGACGGCATTTTCGAGTAGCTAATGCTAGCTTAATACAATGTGATCCGCGCCTAAGTGTAATGCACAACTATGGCTTGCATAAAAGCCCAAAATATGCGTTTGGTTTAGATGCAGTTTATCGGTATATGAACGAGACACAGGGGTGGGTAAGAGGGCATGCAAATACATTTTGCAATAAACCTAGGTTTTGTTTATTTTGTTTAATTAATAGCCTGTACATATAGGCTACTACACAAACATGCATATGTTGTATTGTAATTAACATCCGATCCAACGATTGATAAAAACAAATTTTATTACGAAACGATGGAGGAGGACAGCGGGGGTGGAGCCGAGGCCCCTGATGTCGGGGAGGCCCTGGGCAGCAGCCCATGTTGCCCATTGGTTTAACGCGGCCTTGAGCCTACCCGTGGTCCCCAAAAAGCTCTCCAAACCCATGTAGCAGCACAGTGAATCTTATATTCCACCAGAGCCCCATTAGCCAGAAATGAGTCCAGGTATATGCAAACGGGATATAATATCAAATGTCCACCAGTTTCCTACATAAAATAAACCCCTGCATAATAATCAACAACAAACAACAAACTCATCCTCATGTTATCTCTCCCTCATGTTACGTCATGCATAAATTGCTCATTTGTTTACCTGCACAGCCTGCTGTACTGCATACAGAACAATTTACTCATGTGGAACAATAACTACTAAACAAACACTTCAGACACCATTTAATTCAAACGAAACTCGGAACAGCTCGTCTCAGACACAAATAGATAGCTAGCTGCTATGTGTAATGTTACTGGCTAGCATGCCATTGTTACAATATAGTAATGTTAGCTATATTAATTTAATTCAGAGGGATTCTTTTATACATAACAGTGAATTCACACTGGTATACCGGCAAAAAAATCTGTTACATTACTCCACTCAGCGTCACTGAGACAAGATCGCAAAAACATCTTCGGGCTAGGACCTGCTGCACGGAGGAACGCCTGAATAACCTAGACATAACTAACCAAAAACTGTATGAAAGAAACTATAAAGTAAAAAAGATGAACAGCCGCCGTTACCTAATGAATTATACTTTGCTAAACGGAATGTAGCTAGCTGCTACAAGCTAAAAACACTCTCCGCCATCTTGGTATGAACATTACGCATGGACGCCTCCTCCTGAATGAGGGCTTGTCTGAAAGATAAGTCTTTGCTATTGGCTGGAATATTTGACAGACAGTTTAAAACCCCAATGGAAAGCAAATAATATTCGCAGTGGAGGCGGGTCGATGTGAGTTTTTCCCACTTCAGAAAGTTTTGTGAAATACAATTAAGCAGAACAGTTTACCAGCACATTGTTTATGGTGAGACATCAAGCTGCAATACAGGTTTGGGAATTATGTTGGAGTTTCCAGCGTTTTTATCTCAACATTTTGGGCTTAAAAACCACTTTCCCAGAAGGAATGGATACATCTTAAGGATATTTAATCAAAATATTGAGGTGAGCAGTTTATTATATATTATTAAATTAATGAAATGTATAATTTAATAATTTCCATAACGCCCGCGCTAGGGGTCGTTTGGCAGCAAGAGGTTAATTTTCATCCTCAATTTTACTGTGTCATTTATTCGCGTTGAATGTGTGGTATTCGTCACATTAATGTTCATTCAGCTATCTTCAATTTATATTCAGCTAACATCAGCTAATTTGATTAGCTTGACAGCATACCAGCTGAGCTCGGTAGCCAAGCTTGACGCATTGCATCACCATACACAGACGAACATAGGGTAACGCTATTGCCATGAACTATATTGACAGTCAATCAATCACATATGTTATTTTGAGGAGACTACTTTTATTATAAATGTCCCTAGCGCCGTTAGAAAGGTAGCAAGCTGTCTCCATAGTTTTAAGTGAGCAAACCACCACCGTCTTTTTGGCTAACCGCTAATTAACTCGACTGTGACAGAGCTGTCACGGTTTTCCGCAGAATGAAACCCCGTTCTAAAAACTGTTCCAGATAAAGTCGGCATTGTAGGTTAGTGGGTTCACACGCTAGCTAAAGCATAGTAGCATACATTACATCATAGCTGGCATTAACTTTGCATCCTGTAACCTAATCACAAACATTGCAAACATTTAGCCTACAAAAGCAGACTCCGTATTCTTTTCTTTTCCGATAAATTATTGGTTTTATTTCAAACATCCCCATATTAAGTCAGTAGCCTACAAACGTACCGCTAACACGTTGGCTCCATTCCCCGCACATTTTCTTCATTTTTGGGACCGAAAATTATCCAGGTGTAGAAATATGCGGTTAGGTTTCGCTTGTTCCATAGACCGTATATAGGCCTATAACGTTAGGCTATTGTTCATAATACCTGCCCGAACCTGTCCTCTTATTAAAAAATTTGAATAGGCCTACCCACCAGTAACAGTCTTTGGCTAGCTGCCGTCTGTTCTAGTTAAACTAACGTTAGCTGCTCTTAGGACCGAGCTAGTTGGAAAAGCTGTCTAGTAACATTAACTAGGCAAGCTATCATGAGCTTGCTAGCTAAATGTTAAAACGACTTGCCGTGAGCTATCGTTAGCTTGCTAGCTAGCTAACCCAGCATTGCTAAGCAATGGTAAGGTTCATGTCAGGGGGAGCGATTGCGTACGCGAGGGGGTGGAATAGCTAAATTAATATCTAAATTTATAAGGTTATACAGGTATGGCGCAATTGATTTCAGATATGTAACCCACAGTTTGGCTGCTTGCTCCGAGACGCTGGACCTGTAGTGTAGCTGTGTAGGGAACATGCCTCAATATTCCTACATGTGGAGTATTACTCATGCAAGGTGTTTACATATACATTTAGCAATAATGGTGATAGACAAATAAAACATGTTCATCTTACCAGTCTTCACCCAGGCACCATAAATGTAGAGAATATCCTTGACGGGGCGCCAATAAATGTAAGAAATATTTATAAATCCTCACACCAGGGCAGCATAAATGTGAGGAATAAACTCTTACATGGGATGCCAGAAATATCCTTATTATTCTTAAGTTAGGTTAAAATTAAATCAGTCTCATTTGATTATTATGGATTATAGTTACTACTACTTAAATTTACCATCAAAGCACTAATAACTAATAATTCATAAGGGTTGAAGGTATTATGTTCTAATGATTAGGTTGATAAAGTCGAGGTACAATCAAATTACCAAAAAACAATTCAGACTAAAATCCTAAGCTATGCCTGGGATGTTTGATCAGTCATACTGAAGTCCACAGTGAGTTTATTATAGCTGGCTTGTCCGTGAGGTGGATGGCCAGGGCGTCTCCTTTGGCCTTTCTTATCCTGGTAGGGATATTGTCTGGTTATTGCCTGCGTCTTTGTCCGTGGCTAGAACACACCTCGTCGGAGTTGCGTTAATTCAGTTCTATGGTTAGATGCCGTAGGCAAACTAACCCGTTCCTTGCGTTTCTCTCCATGGCCTTTGATGCTGCTGCCACGGTGTTGCTGGTGCAATGGAATGGTGATCTCATTTCTAAATGATGGTATAATTTGTTGCTCCTATGTGGTACAGTATGTGAACTTAACATTAGGGGTTCTTGTCAAAAGTCCTACATAATACAATTATGCAAGGGAAGTGGTGTAACAGAAGATAGGGACACGGCGTGTCAATACATCTGGAAATGTTGCACTGTAGTCTCTACTTGCACTAATTTAACCATGATACAACTGATTTCTTTTTGAGGGAAGCAGTGGTAATGTAGGTGTTAAGACAGAGGATGTATTTTTACAGGGTCTGCTTACGATCTGTGTTTGCTGCTGCTACATACAAATCGAAGTGACTGCTGTAAACCGCCTGTAGATTACGCACCCCCCTTTTTCCGCTGGAAAAGGTGTGCGGAGAAGTAAAAGGAAGTGGAAGTGAGCCAACGAGGCTACCACGGCTATCAATCATAACGCTACCCGACGTCTTCTGACGAAGACTGACTAAGATTGGATAGCCTTGTGGAGTAGTTACTCATGGCATGCTTGCTATTGAATCAATTCAAATGTCCAAACTATCCTCAGAAGAGTTGAAGAAATTTTCTTCAGACGCGGCGTCTTCCCTATCAGGGGAGCTTAGGCCTACCTAGTCTGCCTTCTCTCCAATTCTGGCTAGAATCAGAGCGTGAGAAGTGACCATGGTGGCCCTTAACTGGGAACCTATTGTTTTGCCGTCTTTTTAAGTCCTTAGGTTTAAAAGAGGAAATCTGGAAAGTGCCAGGGGGTTTAGTTAGAACATCCTGCTTAGATGGTTCTACCCTCTCGCTCATGGGCACAATCCTTAAAGTGTCCCAGACTGTTTGAGCCTCATTGCGTAGTTCAAGAGCTGAACACTAGCCTCTTGAAAACAATGAAACATGGGTTCGTACACATGGATGCAGGTTGTGCACGAACAGGGATCTAAAGGCTTGATCTTCATCTAAGCCTGGCCCGTTTCTACCTTGGAAGAACGCATTTTTGAGACGTTGGTAGTAAATGCAGGGTGGTTCTGTGCGACCATGTTTGCAGCTTTAATCATGGCTGCTGCCTGATAAAGCTGGGGCATGTATTCTGCTACTAATGCTTCACGGAGCTTAGGGTAGCTAGAATGAACAGTGGATGGAAGTTCTTCCATGAATGTATGCATCTCTCTGGTAGAGGTTTTCCAGATGAGTTTGACCTTCTCTCGATCGGTTGCTCTGGGCAGATCAGAGAGGCAGTTGTCAATTTCTCTCAGGTAACACTGAATGTTGTATTCAATGTTCTTAGGGTTAAACTGTTTAAAATCCCTAGCCATTAATTATAGCTGTTCAAAGCGAATACCATGTGAGGTATCACGAGTCTGCCTGTTTGGGGAAGGCGAGACTGACGTCACATCTGAACGTGAGCACGTTTCATACTGAGCTCGACGTCCTCTGTTTGGTTGTGAGGACGGAGGAGTAAGGCAATCATCATTTTCTACATGGCTAGAAGCTGAATTATCGCTGTCTGGGCAATACACAGAATTTTTATATGTTCTCTCTGTTTTAGAGGGAAAACTAGGGGCATGAGCATTGCACTTTGCCTAAGAGGTAAAGTGGAACCTCTTTTACCATATTCATAGTGAGATTCTCTGGTCCCCCCTTTGGAGGGAGCAGGGAAGGTCCAATCATGAATTTATTTATTTTTTATTTTTATTTAACCCTTATTTTACCAGGTTAGTCCCATTGAGATCGATGATCTCATTTACAAGGGAGACCTGGTACTAATCAAGTACCGGTAAAAAGGTTCCAGAGACCAATCTTTTTCTGGCCTCAACCTCTGTTTCAGAATTAGATGGTCAACGGTATCAAAAGCCTTGGACAGATCGATAAATAGAGCTGCACAACTCTGCTTTTTATCCACAATGCCCATAATATCGTTCACCACCTTCATTGTCACAGTAATGGTGCTATGTTGCTTTCTGAACCCAGACTGATGTTTGGCTAGAATGTCATTTTTACATAAGAACTCCTTTAACTGTTCACTTACAAGTTTTTCAAGTATCTTAACCAATACTGACAACTTAGAGATGGGCCTATAATTATTTAATAAAGTGGCCTCCCCCCCTTTTAACAGAGGTAGAACATAGACTGACTTCCATATTTTTGGAATCACCTTAGTGCTTAGGGTGAGGTTAAAAAGATAAGTAAGGGATGGTGCAATAAAATCTGCAGCTATCTTTAAGAAGAATGGTTCTAAGTTGTCTGGACCAGCAGGTTTCTTAGGATCTAACTTGGATAGGGCTTCATGTACATCCTCAACAGAGAAAGGAGAAAAACAGAAAGGGTGATCTATATCAATTTGGCCGGAATCACCAACAGTACAATTCACCGATGCAGAGTTGGAAACAGAATTAAACAGTGAGCCGCATGACACAAAGTGCTCATTAAAACAATTCAACATAGCAGTTCTATCCGATATAATGCCAGAATCTGAGGCAATGCAAGGAGGTAATTCATTACAGTTTCCACCGACAGCTAAAGATTTGATAGCTTTCCAGAATTTCCTTGGAGTGTCAAGATTTTCAGTAGTAACTGAGAGATAGTATTTAGATTTTGAGCTTTTAATTTGCGATGTGAATCTATTTCTTAATTGCCTAAAATGGAGCCAGTCTGGCTCAGAACCAGTCTTTCTAGCCGTTGCCCAGACCTTGTTTCTCTTGTGTAGACTAGATAATTCAGCAGTAAACCAGTAGTTATCTCGGCCCTTCACTCTAAACTTACGCAGAGGTGCATGTCTATCTATAATTTCCTTAAAACCATGATAAAAATATGACCATGCAGATTCAACATCGTCAATCAGATTAATTTTACCCCAATCAAAGTAAAACAAATCATATAAAAAACCCTGTTCAACAAAGTGTTTAGTGTCACGCTTTATAATTATACCTTTCAAAACCTTTGTGTCTCTAATTGTGGCCACAACACAGTGGTCACTCACATCATTAGCAAATACTCCCACTGCCGAGTATTTATGGGGAACATTTGTTAGGATGAGGTCAATTAGAGATGATTTACCAGGGCATTTAATATTAGGACGAGTAGGACTATCCACAATCTGGGTAATATTTATTGAGACACAAAGGTTTTTAAAATCCTCCGACATGCAAGTTAACCAGTCCCAATTTAAGTCGCCAAGTAAAACTATTTCCTTGTACTCGAGTTGAGATAAAAGGCTTGCCAAAGAAGACAAAGACTCTTTGACAGCTGAGGGGGGTCTGTAACAACCCACAACCATAACAAAAAGGCCCCGGGACACTTCAACATTTAAAGCTAAAAATTTGAATTCCTTACAAATCGATTTAGAAATCAACATAGTTACGCAAAGCTTTTTCTTCACATAAATGGCAACGCCACCACCTTCCTTAAGACGGTCGGTACGAAATACATTGTACCCATTTATGGTGATATCAGAGTTTGAGATAGCTTTATTAAGCCATGTCTCTGATAAAACAATAACGTCAGCATCAGTCGAATCAACCGAGATGCGAATAAAATCTAATTTCGATAAAAGACTGCGCACATTCAAGTGAATGAAGCCCAACCCAGACCTTAACTTAAAGTCAGTCAGAGTGGCAATTTGGCTGCATTTGGTCGGGCCAGGGTTTGGCTGCACATTTCCTGATAACAATAATAACAGAAGAACAAAGCATCTTCTTCTCTTAGATGACGCACATAAAACATCCCTTACCTTACAATAATTAACAAAGTCCGAAAAAGAATGGTCAAAGTTCCAGAAGCAGTCCTGTAGAACCATAATGGAGGGATATCGAATAAAACAAACATAGTTACCCGAGCTGATAGGCTCGGATAACAGAAATAAGCGAAATAGTTTGTGAATCACACTTGATCCTTTACAAGGAACGCTCATCGCGGGCGATAAATCAGTGATGGGTCCACTCGACTTCTCAGGATGAGTGTCTTTCTCACAGTTCAAGACAGTCAAGAAGTAGAGCAAAACCAAGATAGGAGCCATTTTCAAAGAGCGCCACAGCACCGCCGTTCATAAGCCAGCCAGTGCACGGAAAGTGCAGTGTATGGATATACACCACAAGAACCAAACCAGCCGAGAGGAGCGGGATGAGCCGGCAGAGAAGCTGAAGACACCAGGTATCCAGATGCCCAGGTAGAAACCTAGCGAATAGTTGTGAGGTGGCCACGATCAAATAATAATCAAATTATCAAATAAGCCATGGAGCGAATATAAAATCCAGAATGCTCAGATGCAGCACATCTTCCACTTGTGCAGAATACAGTTAAAACTTTACAAACTTAGAAACTTAGAAACAATTAAAACACTACGACGTGACAGACAGAATAGACGTGCTGCCATCTTGGATGAAAAAAAGCTGTTGGATTGATTCTCTGCGGAATATGGTTGCAAATAAAGATTAAATTGCCTAGTTCTGCTTGTTTGGTTGTTACTTTTTTCGAGGTGTGGTTATGAGTGTTGTTTTAGCCTAGCTGTTTCTCCTTTGCGGAGATGGACAGAAGTTGGAATTCTGTCCCCCCTTTCCCTGTCTAGGGAGGAGGTGGACAAACCATCACGAGAGAAATCTGAAGCATTGCGATCTGAATAGTCTCGGTCAGAGCAAGCTATCGAACAGGGGTCTGACAAACCTGAATCAAGACTGGGCTTCGCTTTTCCCACCTTGTGGTGTAAGGGGAAAGTGACGGTTCCAGTGAAAGCTGAATGAATGAGCTCTGGGAGATTTCTCTTGTCAATGTAAGTTGAGGTCAAAGTAGGTGGCAAGGTGATTTGACCACTAGGGTCTTCCTGCTGGGAGGAAGTAAGAAAACCTGGAGATGGGAAAGCCTGAGAAAGCAGGTTTGGAGATGAGAGTGGATGCGGTAGCATGAGACGTCCTCTCTTAAGCCTAAATAATTCCTCTCGGTAGGAACTGAGATCTGATTCGGCCGAATGCAGATCATGCAAGTACCGTATTGCTTTCTTACACACAGTCTGGAGCTCAAGTAGAAGGTTAGCCTGTTGTGCAGCCTGTTGTGCTTTGAGGCATTCCATCTCTGCTCTAAGTTCATTGTTGATCTGAAGAGCAAGACTAGTCTGTCTGGAGAAATTCAAGATCAGACATGAAAGAATTGGGTCTTGTGACTGTGTGAGGGAGTCACCCTTCTCATTGATCAATGAGAGAACTTCTCTCCTACAATCAGTGAGGTTCAGCTGATTCAGGAAACCTACGTATCCAGGTGCTAAGCCTTGGGCTAAAATGGAAAGGTAGGCTTCAGTAGATATGGGTTCCATATCTAATGCACTGGAAGCTAAAGGCTGAATATTAATAACTTCAGGGGAAACTCGAAGTTAGCTATTACACAAGGGCCTTGAGCGCCTAAAGGTGCAGTGAAAACCGATTATACACGTGTATAACGTGTGCAAATCACAATCCAACATACAAGTTGTGATGAAGGATAAGAAAATTTCTAGGAACGTTTTCTAACTATAGTACAAGGTAGCTACAGCACCACAGAGATGTATGTTACACTAGCAGTAATGCACTGTAACGACAGCAAACTTACAGAACATAAAGTTTATGTTCCAATTTTCCAGCAAACAATTTGGAATTGTGATGAGAATCACAAATATCAGAATGTGAAATTGTCTGAATTACAATTACTACTAAATTTCCGATTTAATAGTAAAATACAATGCAAATTAATTAAAATTACTGTGATGAAGTACTCAATTATTAATGGTTAATAATACTATTATTGTTAATAGGTATTATACCAGAATGTAAAGGCAATTAACAGACCACAGCGGTAAATGCAGGTGCAATAACACAACCGTACACGAGGGGGCAGTGTATTGGGAGAAAGCTGGGCAGGCAGACTTTCAGATATGCTGCGAGGGGGACATCTGGTGGTCGTTCGGGGAATTGCACTTTACGTTTATCTCGCTGAGAATGGAGAACGTATACTCTGAAATGAGTTTTGATATCATAAGAAGACTGATTTTGAGTCAAATACCAATCATCCTCACACGGGGCACCAAAGATGTAGGGAACATGCGTCTATATTCCTATATGTGGAGTATTACTCATGCAAGGTGTTTACATATACATTTAGCAGAATGGTGATAGACAAATAAAACATGTTCATCTTACCAGTCTTCACCCGGGCACCATAAATGTAGAGAATATCCTTGACGGGGTGCCAATAAATATAAGAAATATTTATAAATCCTCACACCAGGGCACCATAAATGTAAGGAATATGCCTCTGTATATATATACACTCTTACATGGGATGCCATAAATATAGGCAATAACTATGGAATAATGAGGTTTACCCTTATTATTCTTAAGTTAGGTTAAAATTAAATCAGTCTCATTTGATTATTATGGATTATAATTACTACTAATTAAATTTACCGTCAAAGCACTAATAACTAATAATTCATAAGGGTTGAAGGTATTACGTTCTAATGATTAGGTTGACTCAGTCCTTGTGTTCATAGGATATCAGAACAGACACCAGGTTTAACAAAAATAGATTTATTAAACAACATTAAATTCTACTAAATAGACATATTGTGTTGTGTGCGTATTGTAGCATTTATGTGTGTGTATGCACATATGGTGTGTATGTGTGTGTGTGTCGGTGTGTAGGCCTATGCCACGTGTGCATTCAGGGAACAAAGGAATCACGTGGAGTAAGCTAACTGTGTCGCAGCACGATGGTGGTTATTGATCTCAAATCTGACGTTACTATAAATAAGTTCACGCACTTCTTTCACAAAATAACGTATTTATCTAGTCAGTTGAATTGAGACAATATCACGTGAATGTCAGTACGTGTTAAAGAAAAGCGGAGCAAACCATGAGGCCTGCTTTGGTTAATTAACAGTACTACCACATTAGCAATGAAATGGTAGGCCAGCCGGCTAGCTTGCTAACCAGCGCAACACGTTTATACAGCTATTATCGCACAAAGTCGAGATGTAATCAAATTACCGATAAACAATTTTGACTAAAATCCTAAGCTATGCCTGGGATGTTTGATCAGACTGAGTTGATTATAGCTGGCTTGTCCGTGAGGTGGATGGCCAGGGCGTCTCCTTTGGCCTTTCTTATCCTGGTAAGGAGTTCTGCTGGTTATCTGGTTATCGTCTGCGTCTTTGTCCGTGGCTAGAACACACCTCAGTTGCGTTAATTCACTTTTTTGGTTAGATGCCATAGGCAAGCTAACCCGTTCCTTGCGTCTCTCTCCGCGGCCTTTGATGCTGCTGCCGCGGTGTTGCTGGTGCAATGGAGATCAACCTTTGTAGCTGTGTAGCGAGCAAAAAGGGAAGAGAAATTGGAGTGCTGCCTCTTGTGCAGCTGTGTGCAGCACGATCGAGGAAGAGAAGGGAGATTGGGTTGGGTTGGGGCAACAGACTGGAATGCCTTCAGTCTTGTCTTATTTGTTTTAGTTTTATGATCCTTAGTGTCTCGTATTTCCAAGAGACATTATTGGCTGTGGCCGTGTTTTAAAGGTCTTTTCGGTTTCCTGTGGAATGAATGGAAATGTATTCCATTGTCCCTACAGCTGCAACATCCCCTGCTGTCTCTCATCTCACGAAACAGCATTTTCTTCCCGTAGTAGACACATCATAGCTTGCTCCAAAATGAATATGTGATGACAAACATGTTGAAGATGAGCGACAAGGCAGTCAATTTATTATGTTACGAACTGTGTCCATAAAACAACAGCTTGTTCACAGGAGGCTACTAAGGGATGTAGGGTTGTGGCGAAGGCCGATGATATCGGACAACGACGATGTGCTGTGCCAATGACGATGTGACTTTTACGTTCGGCCTACATTGCCAAAATGATAGTTTTCAGTTTTTTGTTGTTTTTTTTCCGCAGCATATGCAGACTCCCCAAAACAACTTTCCACATTTCCAGCTTATATAAGACTACAAACATTAACAATATAGTGCTAAATTGTGTTCAGTTTGTCTGTAGTCTAGCCCAGTGGTTCCCAACCCTGGTCCTGGAGTACCCCTGTGTATGCTGGTTTTCGTTCCAACCACAATTGCAATACCAGAATTTTAACAAGCTGTTAAATTTTCTTAATTAGGTGTTTTTAATGTTTAGAGGGATTATTTACGTTCTTAAGCCACATTATGTTAATAATAGCTATGCATGCCATGAAGACTAAAAGTCCAAGATTCACATTGTGTTGTATTGTAAACAATTAAAAGGAGGTAAAAAATGTTTTAACTGATCAAATTAAAGACTGAGGTGAATCAATAGGCTCATAATTGGTGAAATTATGGACACATGGCCAATAAAACTAACCGTTTGGTAAATAATGAAGAATTCAAAGACAAAGCAAATGATAACGAGCCAAACCTGCATTGTGTTAAGGAAAAAATTATGAAGGAACTTAAACTTGCGTTCAATTACCTAATTAGGAGCCTAATCACCTGAGTTGTTACTTCTTCTTTGTAATTGTTTGCAATATAACACAATGAGCATAATGAACATGGGTTTTTTTTTCTTCATGGCATGCATAGCTATTGCTAACATAACGTGGCTTGAGAGTAAAGAGTTTAAAGTGTTCTCTCTATACAATAAAAACACCTAATTAAGAAAAAATAACAGCTTGTTAAAATTCTGGTATTGCAATTGTGGTTGGAACGAAAACCAGCATACACAGGGGTACTCCAGGACCAGGGTTGGGAACCACTGGTCTAGCCAACTACTTTGGAAATAGAACCATAATAATACGTTACACGTGGTGCCTTGGGCGGCTCGTTTATGTTTTCCGTCTTGTGAAATGAGTATCATGCTGTTTCTTGGGCACCTGGTTTATTTATTTATTTTTTTACCAGGGGTTGCCCTAAAAAATGCAGCCACAGGCAAAACATTTATTTTTTTATTTATTAAAATTTTTTTTTTTAACTTATAGTTAAGCACATAAGCATAATATTTCTTATGGTTTTGTTTCCCATATCATTCAGTTTTGTTATTGCATATGAAACACAACCTTACATGCTTAATGTTAACCCCGGTCCTTTCAAAACAATATTTAACTTCGCCGTATGTAACCTATGCAATATGTCACGTTTTATCCTATGTTCATACAGTTGAATGCCTCCAGTTGAATTACTAAAAACTATTTGACTCACGCAATCACGGCACATGTTTTCAACTGCAACAGCTTAAACATTAGGCTAACACACAAGCTTCCTTGCATCCAAAAGCTTTTGTTCCCCTCATTCTTTTAAGCTATGACTGAGAAATAATAACGTCATTTCAATCTATTTGTGCATTTACCGAAGCAATTTAGGCTAGTACTATTGTGCATAATTTAACGTACATATTTAATGTCTAAAAAGGTCTCTGTCATTTTTTCTGAGCTACATATTGCCTTCTCAAAAATGATCGCATGACTGTGTTTGCGGGGGGGGAAGCGAAACGAGGTGCCGTCTCCAAATTACGCGGGCATCAAGCGAAGGGCCATCTGTTTGGGGATGCGCTCCACCACTGTATAGGCACACTGTCAGATAAGGTGATAAATGTAGCCCTATAGTCTGTCATTTTCCTGTCTCAGTAATCAAACGAAGCATTGACGTTATTGCTCATCTTTACCAGTTCGAGCGCATCCTGAAGAGATGCAGGGCTTTTTTACCGATTAAAGATAATGGTGTAGCTTAATCAATCATACAAATCACAAAACATTTGTGTTTTAATTCAGAAGGACTATTTATGAATTTATTATTTATGAAGTTTATAAAAACATTTTTGAATGTTTGCATTGTCAATACTAAATTACTAAATTAAATGGGCTACAAATAATCTCCGATGCTTTGCAGAACAAATTAAATTGTAATAGCCTAATTTAAAAAATGCACCCCCCTTGCAAGCAGCCGATGACATCGTACATCGCCGATGTTTGATTGGCCGATGTGATGATGTGAAATTTGTTGACATCGAACAACCCTAAAGGGATGTTCTCCATCGTGTCTCCCTGTCCCAAGCATAGACTGTATGAAAATAGGTCCCAAGACGCCAGGGCGCGTTTTAGACCAATGATTGTTGTCTCCCCACAGCACATGGAGAGGCATTAGATAAAGGAAAAGCACCTATTGCGACTACATTTTCTTGTGGAAAAAATGTATTGACTTAGTATTTTGACAACATTGCTGCAATTGACTTACATGGTGAAAGACCTATACTGGAGCCAACCGCAGTGGCGCTAGTGAGCAACAGCACAATGGCTGCTCCCAGACCAACCAGGAAGTGAGCTTCAAAACGAAAGCCCGGTTTAGGCCCCTTGCTCCCGATTCAAATTGCCGGTCCACCTTAAATCGGTTGCGAAAAGCTATTATATGCTTTCACAGTCATCCTTCCGCTTTTTTCTCCACTAAATCTAATTGTCTCAACATTCTGATAGCCTAGTTCTATATATAAAATACCAGGTAGCCGACTGTTATACATCTGAAATTATTTGGGTAATACACCGTTTTGAAATAATCCCACTCCAAACGTTCTATATGAAACAATACAGTAGATCGGGGAATGGTGCAGCGGCTGACGCGTGCAACACTTATATTATATATTACATTATATTACAGGCATTTAGCAGACGCTCTTATCCAGAGCGACTTACACAACTTCTTATTACATTTATCCATTCATACAGCTGGATATATACTGAAGCAGTTCAGGTTAAGTACCTTGCTCAAGGGTACAACGGCAGTGTCCTACCTGGGAATTGAACCTGCAACCTTTCGGTTACAAGCCCAGTTCCTTAACCATTATACCACACTGCAGCCCACTTGATCATTACAAGGAAAAAAACTTGTTCTCGTTAGGACCCGAGTAGAAACGTACATTTTAAGGTAGGTAATTTGAAAATGCCTGCCAGCTATGTTAGAATGAATTAAAATGAATTACGTTCAAATATCAATAGCAGCACCGTTTGTCCAGGAGATTATCGGTATTTCAGTCCTAACCAATTAGGAGCCGGTACAAGTTTAATACCGGTTCTCGATACCCATCCCTAGTCCTACCTCTCTCCATCTCTCTCTCGCAACAAGGCAGTCGGACCAATGCAGCGTACAATCCTTCCCAGTGTATAATTTTTCCCACTTCCAGGACCGTTGCATGACTGTACATCTCGCTAGCTACTAGCACCTAGTACTGAACTGATAATGTTCAATGTATTTGTTCAATTGGCCTGTAAATAAACATTATTAGCGAGTTCTACACTCACATTATGTAGAACGAATGCTAGCTACTGACCACGGATGGGTTCAAAAAGATAGCTTGTCTTTTCATAAACATGCACAACGAAAGTGTTATCTCATTGGACATTACTCAACTTCCCGCTCGTAGTTGAGCAGTGATTGGTTATTTGTCCTGTTCGAGTGACGGACCCGGAAGTATCCGGGAAAAATTATACGCTGGGAAGAATTGTAGCCTACGCTACACCAGCCCAAAACAGTAGAAAATCAAACCGGCCCTTCTGGCATTTGCCAGAACTGCCAGATGGCCAGTCCAGGCCTGACACTAACTAATTTACCAATGGGCTTTCTGTTTGCCAGCCAATTCTAATTACCCATAATGAATAGCACCTAGGTTCCTATTATTGATAACGTCACTTCATTTGGCACTTCTAGTTCTTTGAAGAAGGAAATGTTTGCTAACATTAGCCTATATGTCGTATAGATCAGCTACTCGGCTATGACTATGCTGTAGCTTGGTTCAGACTAACACTACACAAACTCAGTATGATGCAATAACTCTGCAACAAGAGAAAATATTCTGTCTGTACCTGGACTCTTGTAGCTGACAAAACTTAATTAGTTAGTTAGTAAATGAGTTAAGTGTTGTTCTATCCCTAATAGAAATAAATATTTGCACAGGGGCTCTGCACGTGGTTACGATTTGAAACCAAGCTGCAATCCGAACACATGCAAATGTGTAATTGCCACTCCCCCTACAAACCACGTTTGTATTGTGCTGTTTAACACCCAGACAATATCAAACAAATCCGCTCTTCTGCATGATTTTATTACCGATGACTGCCCCGATATGTTTGGTCTAACTGAAACTTGAAATAAAGAGGGCGATATTTACCATCTAAACAAGGTGTGTCCACCAGGCTACAAATATATAGAAAAAGTCAGCGCTCATGGCCATGGTGCCGGAATTGCTGCCATTTACAAAAGAATCTATATCCCTCCAACCACTGACAGTATGTGAAACTCAGTCGTTTAAGTCTCTCGCTTTTAAATGTGATCCACCAAATTCCCTAATGGTCATCCTGGTATACCGCACTCCAAAATCCAACTCATCCTTCATCTCAGAATTTTTTAGCTTCCTGACTTCTGTATGTCATAAGGGTCATGAATTCCCGCAACCTGCGCAATCTATAATGCCCACTCTCTCAACTGACCAAACCTCAGAGTCTCCTGATGAAATGATCAACCTCTACAATACCACTTTGACCACCTCCCTTAACACCCTTGCCCCAGAACAACTAAAGAAAGCCACCTTCCAATGCCCATCTCCCTGGTTCACTAACAATTTGTGCAGAATGAAGACCCACGGTCGCAAGCTAGAGAGGTGGAAGAAGGAGGGTCTCACTGTCTATCAGCTGGCCTTCATAGACCACCAATCTGCCTACGCTGCTGCCCTAAAAACTGCCCGCTCAACTTACTACTCTGCAGTGATTGATAATGGCAAAAACAATCCCAGAACCCTATTTGCTACAATTAACCGCCTCCTCAACCCCAACAATTTGGGCGCCCCAGTAGCCACCCCAGAACTGTGCGTTACCTTCTCTGCCTTCTTCACAACCAAGGTCAACGACATCAGAGCCAACATTGTAGCCACCATAGCAGCTGTGACCCCGCCCATCTGCCCTCCCCTCTTCACCGGCCCCACCCTGAGCAGCTTTTCAGAGGTTACACCATCTGCAGTCCAGGCTACCATAGCCAAATCCAAGCTAACTAGCTGTTCCTTTGACCCCATTCCCACACACCTGCTCAAAGCCTGTTTACCAACCCAGGCTCAGTTCATCTCTACACTCATCAACACATCTTTACAGTGGTGAGTTGCCCATCCATTCAAAATCCACAGCTGTTACACCACTCCTAAAGAAACCAAAACTCAACCAAGATGTTTTATCCAACTACAATTTCCAACCTCCCATTTCTCTCCAAAACACTGGAGAACGTTGTAGCCTTTCAGCTGCAGTCTCATCTGTCTTAACAAGCACTTCAAAGTTTCTCAATCTGGTTCTCGGCCCGCCCACAGCACTGAAACAGCCCTGTTAAAGGTCACTAACAACCTGTTGAAGACAGCAGACTCTGGCTGGCCTAGCATCCAGGTCCTCCTTGACCTCAATGCGGCGTTTGACACTGTGGACCACAGCATCCTCCTCCACCGTCTCAAAACCAACACTATAGTTAGAGACACAGCACTAACGTGGTTCTCCTCCTATCTCACCAACCAAAGTTGTCACATCTCACTGGGGGGAACCAGGTCTGATGACACTGCAGTGACATGCGGTGTCCCACAGGGGTCAGTGCTTGGGCCTATTCTATTCTCAATCTACCTGCTCCCACTTGGCAAAATCATCTGACACCACAACATCACTTTTCATTGTTATGCTGATGATATCCAGGTCTATATCAAAACCCAACTCAACCCCATCAACGCTGTTTCCAACCTCAGCAACTACCTGGATGACATCCCCTCTTGGATGAAGGCCAACTTTCTCCAGCTGAACAGCAAAAAGACAGAGGCGATGCTGATCGGCAAACAGCTCTCCAGTGGCAGAAGCATATTTCCCTCCCTCTATTTTTCTTAATTAAGTGCTTTTCATGTTTAGATTAATTATTTTCCCTCTTAAGCCACATGATGTCAGAAATAGTTATGCATGCCATTTAGAATAAACGTCCCTTGATCATATTGTGCTTACTGTGCTATATTGCAAACAATTACATAAAAATAGTTAACAAAATTAAAAAACTGATCAAAGTAAAGACTGAGGTGAAGCAATAGGCTTCTAATTAGTCTGTGAACACGTATTTCGGTTCTTTCATAGTTTTTTTTCTTAAACGTATTAACACAAAGCAGGTAGCAAGTTTGGCTTATTATCATGTGTATTGTCTTTGAATTCTATGGAGCTCAATAACTGACAAAAGTATTTGAATTTGAATTTAGTATATTTGAATTATATACGTGTGACATTTCAATTTCAATGCTTTTGTGGAATGTTTTTTTCATAAATTTGCATTTAAACAAAGATTGAAATTCAGATTTTCTAAATTCAGATCCATAAATACAAATCTCTCTGATTCAAATTTCAGAAATTCAGATTTTCTAAATTCAGATCCATAAATACAAATCTCTCTGATTCAAATTTCTGAAATTCAGGTTTTAAAAATTCAGATTCATAAATACAAATCTCTCGGATTCAAATTTCTGAAATTCAGATTTAAAAAATTCAGATCCATAAATACAAATCTCTCGGATTCAAATTTCTGAAATTCAGATTTTAAAAATTCAGATTTTATGTTAACTAGGCCAAAGGTGAAGCATCTGGGCTTCCCAGGAAAAGTAGAAGCTTTCGGAACTGTCAAACTCGCATTTAGCCAATCACAGAGCTGTTAGACTTCAGCTAGCGGCGGCAAGTGCAGCAACGCTGTTATTCATGCCGTGGTGCAGATGACAAACGCAAAACTGCCGGAACGTTTCAAGTACAAATAGTTGCCTGTACAGTATAGGCCTACAATATATCTGACTTTGCGGTTTGAGTCGAGATATTAATTAATGAATATGTAACCATTAATATGTAATCAGCAACATTAGATTAAAACACAAAGATCGGTACGGACGAGAGGAGGTGGTAGGCTAGTGGAGTCAAGGAGGATGCATTTTTCGAGTATTGGGAAGCACCCCACATATCTTACTCCGAGCTGGCAAATGATCTAGCGACTGATAAGCCGGCACTGGTAAGAAGCCGTCTATTGATTCGCCAAGGTAACTCATGTGCCTGGCTTAGCAACCCACTGGATTTGCAACTGACTTGGCTGGTCACTCACGTACAAACACAATAAAAACACCAACCAACTCACAAAACATTTGTCTAAAAATGGTTAAAATAAACCAAATAGTAAATAGTAAATAAACCATAGGCTATGCGAGTAATTGTGCTGATGTAAGTCAACAGCAACACTAACAGCATCAGTGTTTAGCCCAAATTTATAGGCTACAGCAGTAGAAGAATTGGATAAATCAAACATAAATCTGAAAGCTCATCCAATGACACAAGTCTAAAAGGCTACTGCCTACATTCTCAGCATTGAATAGTAGGATTGTTCCTGTCCAAAAGTTAAATAGTTCTGCCCGTTGTTGGATTCCGACCGAGATCGCAGGGTATAGCCTAAGCAGGAATTCCACTGGGCTACCTAGATATCATAAAGTTTAATGCTCGATCGGTTTTGCTTCATCATTCAAATCTTTAAACAGATTTTTAACGTGGCAATAAAACCAGTGGACTGTAATTAATCAATTAGGAGCTATGGTTTTTATTTTTAATGGGGTAAAATGACATGTAGGCTAAATATTTTACTTTGACAAGCCAGTTGTGGATCTCTTATCCACGGTGGCCCCCTACTGGTAGTCGTCGACATCCCAATTACAGTAGGCCTATTCATATTTCTCTGAAATTATAAATTACAGGTTAAACCCATAGACTGTATAAAAATATGGACAAAGACACTGTAACGTCACCCATTGCCTTTCCACGGCCTCGTAAAAACTGAATTGAAGCTCGGATGTCTTTTTCGCCGCCCGTTTGTACAAACTGCGCCTGCTCCGTGGAGCCGAAGAGGACTCAACCTGTCCCTCTGATTGGTCCTGAACAAATGTGAATACCCAGTCCAAACGATACAATATTTTAAAAAATCAGCACATGCAGAGGTATGCAGAGGCACCTATTGAAATAAAAAAATTTTGTGGGAGAAATTTATTTACTGAGTATTTTGACCACATTGCTGCCATTGACTTACATGGTGAAAGACCTATACTGGAGCCAATCGCAGTGGTGCTAGTGAGCAATGGCACAATTGCCGCTCCCAGCCCAACCAGGAAGTGAGCTTCAAAACGAAAGCCCAGTCTTGGCCCCTTGGTTAAACCCCAAAAGTTCTGTAACCTTCATCTTGGCACAGCCACAGACAATAAAATGCATAAAACCCACCGTTTCTAGGCTACATCAAAAATAGGAACAATATAGGAACAATAATAGGCTACCTCATATTATTGAAAGGTTGTAGGCTATAAACAAACTTTCGGTTATAGTTCGCCAATGTCCAATGAAGTTGACATTTCCACAGTGACCACCTATCGCACGTGTGGCTGTAATAGCCTACATTGCTGTGGATGTAAAAACATAGCCTATCTTTCAACGTAGGCCTATTCAAAGGCTATAGCCTACACACAATAGGCTACGTATTTGTATGCCTAAGCTACATATAGGCTTATGTGACGATTCTGACAAATTTATTCTGTTGCAAATGTCTGATGGTAGGCTATAGGCCTCTTCTTCAATTCAAAGTTTAAAACATGGATGTGCTGCAGTAAATCGTTTTTGAGATATGACACTTGGGCTAAATAAGACAAGTAGCCTCGCAAATAGGTGAAAATTGCTTCTGGTGGGCCAAAGTTAATGAGGTTAATAATTTAATAAAGTCCTTCGCTTGAATTGAACGACTGTTGCCTCGTGGATAACTGCAGACTCAAACTGCAAATGCAAGAGAGATGATAAATTAGCCTAATTCAGAAATTGTAAAAAAGAAATAAATCGTCAATCCAGTGGGTTGCCATGCTAGGTACGCGAGTGACCAGCCTAGGAATGCCAGTAACCAGCCAGGTCAGTTGCAAAATGCAAATCCAGTGGGTTGCCATGCTAGGTACATGAGTGACCAGCCTAAGAATGCCAGTAACCAGCCAGGTCAGTTGCAAAATGCAAATCCAGTGGGTTGCTAAGCCAGGCACATGAGCTACCAGCCTCGGCGAATCAATAGAGGGCTTCTCATTTACCACTGCCGGCTTATCATATGCTCCTCTCAGTAGTCTTATTTTTGGCACTTATCCTGCATCCTGAACGTCAAGGTAAAAGGCTAAGCCAGCGACTAATAAGAAAGAAGTCTTTGTTATCGCTCCCCTACGGTCATGGTTGAGTCCGTCCATTGATCGTTGATATTAGAAACTACCCCGGTTTACCCCACCCACGCCAATAATGCAATTTTCAACTTTCAAAAGACAAACGGTAAATCAGAAAATTAGAAAAACGAGTTTGAATGGTTCATTTTCCTTTTATTTCAGGAATAAAAAAACGAAAATTGAAATATTGAATCCAATTGTCAATTTTTCAATTTGAGATGCATCAGAAAATCATAACATAACATAACATAACCTAAACGTGACACGGACCAGGTAAGTATATAGTTATATACGTTAGTTATATACAGGGTTGATAAACACTCAAAGCGCTAACGTAGGCTATATAACTATATACTTACCTTGTTAACGTTACGGCTCGTCATCTGCACCACGGCGTGAATAACAGCGTTGCTGCACTTGCCGCCGCTAGCTGAAGTCTAACAGCTCTGTGATTGGCTAAATGCGAGTTCAACAGTTCCGAAAGCTTCTACTTTTCCTGGGAAGCCCAGATGCTTCACTTTTGGCCTAGTTAACATAAAATCAGAATTTTTAAAATCAGAATTTCAGAAATTTTAATCCGAGAGATTTGTATTTTTGGATCTGAATTTTTAAAATCTGAATTTCAGAAATCTGAATCAGAGATTTGTATTTATGGATCTGAATTTTGAAAATCTGAATTTCAGAAATTTGAATCCGAGAGATTTGTGTTTATGGATCTGAATTTTGAAAATCTGAATTTCAGAAATTTGAATCCAAGAGATTTGTGTTTATGGATCTGAATTTTGAAAACCTGAATTTCAGAAATTTGAATCAGAGAGATTTGTATTTATGGATCTGAATTTTTAAAATCTGAATTTCAGAAATCTGAATCAGAGAGATTTGTGTTTATGGATCTGAATTTTGAAAACCTGAATTTCAGAAATTTGAATCAGAGATTTGTATTTATGGATCTGAATTTTGAAAATCTGAATTTCAATCTTTGTTTAAATTCAAGTTTATGAAATGTCACACATATATAATTCAAATATACAAAATTAAAATTCAAATACTTTTGTCAGTTATTGAGCTCCATAGAATTCTTAATTATCTAATAACTGGTTAGTTTTAGTGGCAATGTGGCAAGAATTTCACCAATTAGGAACCAATTGATTCACTTCTGTCTAATTTGATCAGTTAAATAATTTTATTACCTCTTTTAATGAAATAGTTTGCAATATAGCACAATAATTATAATGTGAACATGGGACATTTGTTGTACATGGCATGCAGTTATTTCTGATATAATGTTTCTTAAGAGGGTAAATAATCCCTCTAAACATGAGAAGCGCAAATAAGAAAAATTAACTGCTGGGATTTCAATTCTGGTTTCAACGAAAGCCAGCATACACAGGGGTGACCTTAAAACCGAACTTGAGGACCACTGGACTAATGCAACGCCCTCCTCAGTGGCCTTCAAGCTAAATCCATCAACCGCCTTCAACTCATCCAAAACAGTGCTGCCAGAGTCCTTACCAGATCAAAGAAGTCAGCCCACATCATCCCCATACTCACCCAACTCCACTGGCTTCCAGTCCATTATAGGATCAAATTAAAAGTTCTTCTCCTGACCTATAAAACCTTTACAGGCCGAGGCCCCACCTACCTCAGTGACCTCATCACCATCCACAAACCCTCACGCTCTCTCCACTCCAGCCATTCCCTACTGCTACTCTTTCTGAAGATGAAGCTAGCTGTGGTTGAGATAAATAATTAGCCTAACCTCTTTATTTATTTATTTTTTTTAAACCTTAAGTTATTCCTAATAGATAGACCTATGTAATTTGCCATCTTAGATGGAAGGAAATGACTAATATATATATATATATATATATATATATATATATATATATATACAGTGCCCTCCACTATTATTGGCACCCCTGGTAAAGATGCGTAAAAATGGTTATAAAAAATTCACCGTTTGGTGAATTAGCTTAATATCACACTGAAATAATTAGAAAAATCCAACCTTTAATTTAAGTACATTTATTATGAGAAAAAAATAATCCTTCATCAAGAAATAATTATTTTTAACAAAACCACATGTGCAACAATCAAAAATCACAAATCTGACCGGTCTACTTATGGATATGTAAAAGCTCTTTGTATTAAAGAATATATTTTTAATACTTATACATGAACATATTATGGTGTAAAAACAATAGTTAAGAAAGTAAATTTTTTCCAACATTCCTTTTTTGAAACTTCTCTGTCTTAACTTTCCCCCTCCGCGAGATAAGGTGGAGTCAACTGACAAGTGACCAGAGCATCTGAATTATGTGAAAGGAGGACACCTCCCTGCATGAGTGGAAAAGTACTGAGAAGGGTGAAAGGGGTGTATATAACCTGGTGCTGAATGTTGCCTCAGGAGACACTTCTTTGGTGCTCTGTTGAGCATTCGAGCAAGTCTCTCCTATTTGATCAAATAAATTTGGATTTTGACTTGACGAACACTGACTTGTAAGAAAATTATTTTGTCTCCATTGACGACTAAGAGAAAATCCACGACATACTGCTTGTAAGAGTACCTGAAAATAAGATAAATAAGATAAGAGTCTTTTGATATTCTTTTATACCCAGTCATGATAGCATCACTTCCCAGTCTTTTTTTTTTTTTTTGCCCCTGTCCCAACTTTTCTGGAACGTGTTGCAGGCATCAAATTAGGAATTAGCGTGATAAGTTTATAAGGTAAAACATTAAATATAATTTCTTTGTACTGTTCTCAATTCAATATATGTAAAAGAGAATTTACAAATCACTGCTTTCTGCTTTTATGTGCATTTTACATACTGTCCCAACTTTTTTGGAATTGGGGTTATACAGTGCCCTCCACAACCATTGCACCCCTGGTAAAGATGAGTAAAAAGGGATACGTCCAAATCAATACAAAAATGGTTAACTGAACACAAAATCAAGCTTCTGCCATGGCCATCTCAGTCCCCTGACCTAAACCCCATTGAAAACGTGTGGGCTGAGCTGAAGAGGAGAGTGCACAAGAGAGGACCTAGGACTCTGGATGATCTGGAGAGATTCTGTAAAGAGGAAAGGTCTCAGATTCCTTGGTCTGTATTCTCCAACCTTGTTAGATGTTACGGAAGACTCAGTGCTGTTTTATTGTCAAAGGGAGGTTGTACAAACTATTAAATGCAGGGGTGCCAATAATTGTGGCACACGTGGTTTTGTTAAAAATAATTATTTCTTGATGAGGGATTTTTTTTTTTCTCATAATAAATTTACTTTTACATTACATTACCCCTCTGATGTCAGAAACTATCGTCCTGTGTCTCTCCTGCTCTTGCTGTCCAAAGCTCTTGAATGAACTGGTTACTGCAATGATTTACCACCCTCCCCAAACCAAACCCTGCATTCCTTTCCGACTTCTCTGAATTCCTCAGACAACTGTGCTATCTCACCATCTGTTTTGCTACTGGGTGACTTCAACATACACGTTGACTCAACTGAATGTAAAACCGCCACTGAACTCCTGGACATTCTAAACCTTTTCAATATCACCCAACATGTTGACTTCCCCACCCATAAAAAAGGACACACACTGGACCTGGTCTGTATCTCCATCAGCAACCTGACCAGCTCTGATATTACCATTTCTGACCATTTGGCCATCACCATGGACATCCCCCTCATCAAGCAGAAGCGCTCCATAACTTTCCGGAATCTCAAGTCCATCCACTCCTCCTCCCTCTCCTCCCTACTGACTGACACCATCTCTGACTCCGCCCTCATCCAGAATGCTTCCTCCACTGACCGGGTCAACATTTACAATGATGCACTCTCCTCCTGTCTCAATCAGCTCGCTCCCATAAAAACTAAGTCCGTTTCCTTCACTCACTCTGCTCCCTGATACACTGACCAGCTCCGTCACCTCAAATCCAAGGGCCGCCAATTGGAACGGCTCGCCAATAGAACTGGTCTCTCTGTTCACTCAGACACCTACAAACTACACCAACAGCAATACAAAGATGCCCTCAACAGTGCACGGTCCTCTCACTAATCCTCCATTATTCAAGCTGGCAGCAATAACCAAAAGACACTTTTCTCTACCATAAGCAAACTCCTTAAACCTATGGACACCATCTCCAGCTCCTTCACCATCAGTAAATGTGATTAATTCCTATCGCATTTTAAAACAAAAATCGATATAATACACAGCCAACTGGCCACCTCCTCCTCCACTACCATCTCTGGTCCAGAACCCATCTCCCCTTTACCTTCCAATAACCCACTCACATCCTTCTCTGAAATTACTGCACCTGACCTATCCTCCATAATCATTGGCATGAAGACCTCAACCTGTGTCCCGGACCCTATCCCCTCCACCCTAGTTAAGGCCTGTCTCCCCTCACTTTCTCCTCTTATTAGCAAAGTCATAAACTCCTCTTTATCCACTGGCTACATCCCCTCCGCCCTAAAGCTCGCTGCTGTTACCCCTATACTGAAAAAAACAGGACTCGACGGCAACACCCTTGACAACTACTGGCCTATGTCCAACCTCCCCTTCCTTTCAAACATTTTAGAGCGAACCGTCGCCTCCCAATTAACATCTCACCTGGACTCCAATAACCTCTTTGAACCTTTCCAATCCGGCTTCCGCCCCAGACACAGCACAGAAACTGCTCTGTTAAACGTCACCAACGACATTCTCCTCTCTGCTGACTCTGGTTTCCTCTCCATCCTCATCCTCCTTGATCTCAGCGCCGCTTTCGACACCATTAACCACTCCATCCTCATCACACGCCATCAGTCCTCCCTTGGCATAACTGGCACCGCCCTTTCCTGGTTAAAATCATATCTCTGTGATAGACACCAATTCATCTCCATCAACAACTGCAAATCCTCCACTGACCCAGTCACCCACGGTGTCCCCCAGGGCTTAGTGCTTGGTCCCCTTCTTTTCATTTTGTACATTCTACCACTTGGACAGATCCTCCGCCGCCATGGCCTCCGGTTGCATTGCTACGCTGATGATACACAATTATACCTCACCATCAAGTCTATCACTGCAGCAATCCATTCCGCCCTCACCACCTGCCTCACTGAAGTAAAAACATGGATGCAAAAGAACTCTCAAACTCAACTGTAATAAATCAGAAATCCTCATCATTGGCCCAAAATCTCTCACCCGCTCCACCCAGGACTTCTCAATTAACATTGACGGCTCCATTGTCACCCCCTCCACCCATGTCCGCAACCTCCATCCTCAACCCCTCCCTCTCATTCCTCTCTCATGTAAACCAGATCACAAAAACTGCCTTTTTTCACCTAAGGAACATTGCTTGCCTCCAACCTTCTCTATCTTTCTCTGCTGCTGAAAAACTGACACATGCTTTTATAGTGTCCAGGCTCGACTATTGTAACAGCATCTTATATGGTTCATCAAACAAAATCCTCAATAAACTACAATATCTACAAAGCCATCAACAACCTGGCCCCCCCCTACCTCTCTGACCTCCTCCAACACCACACCCCTACCCGTCACCTCAGGTCCGCTGATGCTAACTTACTCGAAACCATCAGGTCAAAGCACCGGACCTGGGGAGACAGGGCATTTGCTGCCTTCTGGAATGCTCTCCCCAGCCACATCCGAAAGGCAGACACTCTGCCATCCTTTAAAAAAGCTCTCAAAACCCATCTTTTCACCATTGCTTTTAATAACTAACTTTTTCTACCCCTCCCTTATATTTCCCTTTTTTCTTTACTTCTCTAATTTTTAAAATCTTTTATATTGTTCCAACAAACTTTGTTTTATCCTGTGTGTAAAGCGACTGAGTACCATGAAAAGTGCTATATAAATATAATGTATTACTATTATTATTATTATTATGGTCACCTCACGTCTGGACTACTGCAACTCCCTTCTCGCAAGCCTATCAGCCTGCGCCATTCTGCCCCTACAACTGGTCCAGAACACGGCTGCTCAGCTTGTGTTCAACCTCCTGAAGTTCTCACACATCACCTCCCTGCTGAGGTCACTCCACTGGTTGCCGGTCATGGCCAGGATTAGGTTCAAAGTTCTGACCCTGGCCTAGACTGCAGTCAAAAGGTCAGGCCCCTCCTACCTACAGGACTTAAAGTGATAGTTCGGAATTTTGGACATAATGTCTCAATTACGACTTACCCATGATGTAGTTGATTGATGGAAACCATTTTAAGATAATTCCATGCTGTCCCTTCTTTTGGACATACACACATTGCTAATGCTAGCGCAACTCTAAGGTAACTAGTAGCATCCACTACCAAATGCACTTAAACACTCCACAGTGCACCCAAAGCAAATAAAATACGACGACAGTCTATCGGGGTTATTTTCAGTGATTATACCATCATTTTTGAAGTCAAAATATCGTTGAACTTTGTGCTGACCTATATTCTCTGTGGAAGTACGGCAGCGGAGCGAACGTGGCCATTGCAACTTGTTGCTCTTCTTTGTTGTTGTAGTCGACCAGTGCCGGCACTACATTTGTAGGTAACGTAAAGTGTTGCTCCGCCGCTGTACTTCCACAGAGAATATAGTTCAGCACAAAGAAAAGGATTCAACGGTAGTTTGACTTCAAAAATGATGGTATAAACACTCAAAATAACCCTGATAGACTGTCGTCGTATTTTATTTGCTTTGAGTGCACTGTGGAGTGTTTAAGTGCGTTTGGTAATGGATGCTACCAGTTACCATAGAGTTGAGCTAGCATTAGCAACGTGTGTATGTCCAAAAGAAGGGACAGCATGGAATTAGCTGAAAATGGTTTTCATCAATCAACTACATCATGGGTAAGTTGTAATTGAGACATTATGTCCAAAATTCCGAACTATCTCTTTAATCCAGCTCTGCTGCTGCCTCCGTGTTAATGGCTCTCGCTCGTCCTGACTGCGGAGCTTTTCCACCCTAGCTCCCCAGTGGTGGAACAAACTCCCCACTCTGCTGCGGTCAGCTGAAACACTGTCTATTTTCCGTTGTGGTCTGAAAACGCACTTTTTCAGACTCCACCTCGACTAAACTACCTATATAGGGCCAATTCTATAGTACTTGCTTCCTGTTTTTTTTGTTTTTTTTGCTTGTTTTCTATTTAACTTGTGCTTTTTGTTATTTTATAGTTAAGAATGTATAGCTGACCGTGTTCTATGTTCATTACAAGGGATGGCTCCTACATTGTGAGAAAGTTGTGCTTTGTCGGATCGGCTTTGTAGTCGCATCAATGACCTTCAATATGCACTTATTGTATGTCGCTTTGGATAAAAGCGTCGCCAAATAATTGTAATGTAATATAAATTTACTTCAATTAAAGGTTGGATTTTTCTCATTTTTTCAGTGTGAGATTAAGCTAATTCACCAAACGGTGAATTTTTTATAACCCATTTTACTCATCTTTACCAGGGGTGCTAATAGCAGTGGAGTGCACTGTATATATATTCATATTTTTGTTAGACAAAGTCAATTTGAAAAAACACATAAATAAATGTTTACATTGAAGTAAACCAATGTCATGCTTGTTGAAATTTATTTAAACCCATGGTTTTCTCCCTAACAATGTGTGCAAAGTATTTGCAGTCACCCCTAAAAAAGGCCCAATACATAAAAACCAAAGACATACTTACGATTTGTGAAGAATATTGTTAACAGTATAACGTCACAAAAGTACCTCAAAACACTTTTATTTACTGGTTTTATTATTATTATTGCTGCATTTCCAGTAAAACCACCTGGACAAAATTTTGCACAATGGTATGTCGGATGATGAATGGAAGAGGAGTGAAATTCTGCACGATTGGCCACATGGGGGCACTACACCAGTAATTTCAATTTAAAATTTAATCACTCATAACTCCTGTCCTGTTTGACCTAGAGACATGAAACCAATGCCATTAGATGCCCCTGTTCACAAAGAAAAAACATGTATATTTTGAAACACAAAACCTATCCCAAATTGTTCATTGGACAGTTGTCTAAAATGTTTTTATAAAGAATGATGATTCTCCTAAAACCATGGTGCAGTCAGCCAACAAACAATAATGTGAGTGTGGCTTACCACAGAAATGCAAAATAACACCCCTATGTAAATCAACCCCCATGTGTGTTAACAAAGTGTTAGGCTACAGTTTTACTCACATTACTTACTCTAAATCAACTGACAACAGTGGAAATATGCTAGTCAATCACAGCTTGATCATTAAAGGCATACTATGCAGGATTTTTACCTTGAAAGTATTATAAAATAACCATGCTCAGTCATTTCTATGATGTACTATAAATCTCTGTCTTGGCGCACATTTGCTGAATCCGTGCTCCTCTGGAACTAGCCCCAACCCTGAATGAGACCAGCAGCTGTGCAGACATTTAAGGGGCTGGCCAATGTGCCCGTAGCCTTTGTTGGCTGACTGAATGCTCCACTAAACTTAAGCGCCCTGCACTTTCATTGCATCCTTCTCTTAATCACATCCTCCTGTCAGCTGTAAGAACCCCCCCCTACCCAATTTAAGGACTGCAGTCAGTCCTTCAGTGGCTCAAGCAATTAAAAGATGTCAAACCAAGTTTCTTTCAAAATGTTTGGTTGCACCTGTCAGCGTGTCCGACCTTATCTAAAAGAGCCCTAAATTACCAGACAATCTGACAGGCTGAGTTCATTGATGGCATGGCTCAGGGAGCCTGGGGTGCACAGATGACCGTGTGAGCACAATGGGACAGGAACACGATAAGGACTGACTGGCTTGGCCGGGGGGGGGGGGGGGGGGGGGGCGCTCATGGCTCCCTTTCCCTCTCCTTTGGGGAGTACGACAGTGGGACTCCTCGACATCAAGTTCTCTGGTTCCTCCTGAGCAGCCTGGCTCGGGCCCAAACTGCCTGCTCATCCAAACTGGGAGGTACACAGGCGCCATGAGGTAACAGTAGCGGGTGAGAACCATGTCAGTTGGGTTAACTAACTCCACACTGACAACTGACATTGAGAATAAATCACTGCCTCAGTCATCATTCCAGCATGACACAAACACACATACATACACACAAACACACACACACAAAAGCATGGTTGTTTTCTGCTATCAAGTAGCTTAACAACCACTAATCTACCTTATATTTTCATTTAGCATATTTATTTTTGGGGAGAGCACTTTCTCTCCCACTGCCTACCAATGGAGAGTTGTGAGAATTTTACAGCCATAATAAATTGAGCTTAGTAACACATTCAGAAAGATAGAGAATAGCTGTAACATTCAGAGAGATGGAGAATAAAGGGCCAACAACAACTGAACGCACTTCATGATGGGAAACAAATAACACTCCGCCCAAAAAAATAACCCACCGGGCCTGAAAGATGAGAAGTGGGAGAATAAAGTGTGAAATCCCCATAATTCTACCAGCGACTCCAATAGTCCCTGACATGACGGACAGGGCGTTTCTTCCTGATGAGAGAGGTGCACAAAATGGATCACAGCCAATTCTACGGCTGCTGTACAAGCCTGACATCCTGCCTTGCAATTTCAATTCACTGGGTCTGAATGTGTGAGTGACAGAAGAGGTAGAGTGCCCTGCAAAGGCATTATGTGATGTTACAGGTTTATATGGGTACAAGGAACTGGGTGAGTCTTTCTAAGCAGTTATTTGCCATCACAGATGTTGTTAAAAGTTTGTTTAACACTCCCCGAAAGAATGTCACATTTCAAACCGTACAAAAGTAATCAAACAAGATAGCCTGATTACAATGTAATGTCACTGCTCCTCAGCTGATACTTCACAGCACTGGTAATCACTGCTCATCCTAGTCGTCTCTCTTTTTCAAACTATGGGGAAAGCAATACTCCCCAGTCTTGGTTTATATGTGGAAAAAAACTAATCTGTGGTTTCTATATCCAGCTGTTGAATCTTCCTTTGAGCCCCAAGTTTTACCTGAGGTTAGGCCTTCACGGAACAAAGAGTTGACACTTCAGAGTGAAGTAATCTGACTTTTAACCTGGTTATACTTCGAGCAGTGCTCATTTGGACAACATCAGTATGTGATCCTATTTTTTTCAACAAGAAATAAATATGCCTTTATGAATTAAATAATCATATGAATGAATGCAGCACTGTATGCAGAGAGTTAATTCGCCAAATAATTCAATTAAATAATACTCAACTTATTATAAAATATTTTAATTACAACAACATTGTTCAATTTTATTCTATTTTTATTTCATAATAACAGGTTTTATTTCAAAATGGCTCTTTTCAAAATACTACTATTATTGCATAATGGTGTCAGAATGTTGTCTTTATATATACACTACCTTTCAAAAGTCTGGAATCACTGAGACATTTTTATGTTTTAGAAATTGAATTAAAGAAATTGACACTTTTACCAAGGTTGCATTAAATTGACAAAAAAAATAGTCAAGACATTGTTACATACTACAATGTTACAAACTACTATTTCCATTTAATTCTATTTCTACCTTAGCAATTGTAGCCATTTGTACACATAGTCCCCCCCATTTTAGGGCACCAAAAGTAATTAACATAAATTTAAATAAAGACATCACATTTAATATGTGGTTGCATATCTTTTGCATGACACTTCCTGTCTGTGACCCAAAAACATCAAAAGATATCTTGACATCTTATTTTCAGGTACTCTTACAAGCGATATTATAACCTCTCTGCATCTGAATGGATCTCTATGGGAATTTGGGGGTGGGACTAGATTAAGATATTACACTGGAATAGTACGGATCACATGGTTGGCTAATTGGCTGTAAGCCATTAAGGGTCTGAGGTATCAAACGAGCATCAAACCATCACTCTGCTGCCAGATATGCAGGAAATATGGATGGATCACTTTAAGGGTTCTTTCTCCTGACTTATTGTTCCAGAGTTCAATAAGAAAATTTGTAGAAATAGAATGAAATAGAAATAGTAGTTTGTAACATTATCAATGTCTTGACTGTATTTTCTGATCAATTTAGTGCTACCTTGGTGAATAAAATGATCAATGTCTTTCAAAAACATTTATCAGTGATTCCAAACTTTTGAGTGGTAGTGTATATTATATACAGTATACAGTGAGCACCATAATTCATTGGACAGTGACACATTTTTTGTTATTTCGGTTCTGTACTCAAGCACTTTGAATTTGAAAGGATACAATGACAATGAGGTTGAATTGCAGACTGTTAGCTTTAATGTGAGGGTATTTTCATCAATATTGGATGAACCGTTTAGAAATTATAGAACCTTTTGTGTGTAGTCCCCCCATTTTCGGGCATCAAAAATATTGGACAGTTTAACATAATGTAGAATAAAGTAATCATTTTCAATATTTGGTCACATACAGTAAGTTTACATACACTACATACACTAAGTTACATACACTAAGACTGTGCCTTTAAATTTTTTATATTTGGTTGCATATCCTTTGGCTTTGCATGCCATGACTTCCTGATGTATGTAACCCAATCAGAAAACTCTTAATATCATATTTTCTGGTACTCTATACTGCTATAACGTATCTGCATTTGAATGGATCTCTATGGGAATTCGGGGGTGGGACTAGATTTAGCTGTAAATTATGCTGGAACAGTATGGAATACATGGTTGGTAAAATGGCTCTAAGTCATCAAGGGTCTGAGGTACCAAACAAGCCTCAAACCATCACTCGGCTGCCAGATATGCAGTAGATATGGATGGATCACTTTAAGGGTTGTTTCTCCTGACAAATTTTCCAATTGAACTCTATGGAAAAATAAGTCAGGAGAAGAAACCCTTCAAGTTATCCATCCATATCTACTGTATTTCTGGCAGCAGAGTGATGGTTTAAGGCTTGTTTGATACGTCAGACCCTTGATGCCTTACCAGAAAATAAGATATCAAAAGTCTTTTGATGTTGTTGGGTCACAGACATCAGGAAGTCATGGCATGCAAAGATATGCGACCAAATATAAAAAATTATTACTTTATTCAATACATAAATGCAGGGGTACCAATAATAGTGGCCAACGTGGTTTTGTTAAAAATAATTATTTCTTGATGAGGGATTACATTGAATACATTGATTTTTTTTTTAATGCCATCCAATGTATTTAACAAGATAAATTGAGTTTGTATGAATGAATAACTAATATAGTACATATAGGGACATTGGGATACTGGGAGTCGTTATGTGTTTTGAGGGAACAATGTCAAGATTACATTTTCCTTACCAGTTATGGTAATGTATGGATAAATAGAATTGTATTTGCATAAGATGTATTCCAATACCAACATCTCATCTTCCTTTTACCTGTCACCAATAAACGTTCATATATTTCTGATTTGACAATAAACATACAAAATGACAGAAAGAACCCGGTGTCATTGTGGCTTGAATGGTGGTGGAGGGGAATAATCCTACAGTTTATTTACCTTTTGTGAATGTCACCATATTGTGTGAAATAAATATTCTGAAAATGTTCTCTTTGCTTAATTGCTGGTAAAATGTATCTGGAGACCAGACCACCCACATCTAATCAACCCATAGCCATAATAACAGTGTGAGATCTTTAATCTCAATCATTGATCTTACAACAATTTGAAAGATGGATGTACAGCATTGTAGCCAGGTTGTGTTGCTTAATATTGTCCACGGGATTGCCAGTCTAAATAATCACATGAATAGGGCAGACTTGTCCATAAGTGTCCAGGAACAGTATTTGGTGGGGCACCTACACTCTATAAAAGGGACTTAAAAACAACATGGGCATGGTATTAGGTTAAAAGGTGGTGGTAGGGATGTGGGGGGTGGGGGGTGGGGGGGGGGGGGGGGGGGGGGGGTTGAGACAGAGAGAGACCAACAGGGAAAGAGAGAAACAGAGAGAGAGAGCAAAGGACATTAGGCAACATCCCGACATTCCCTCTCTTGGAACGATAGGTGCATGCAGCTGCTAAGGGCCTATCGTTCCATCATCATAAAAACCACACATTTGGACATTGTATATATCATTGTACAATGATAGCCGCATGAAAACAACTGTCCAAATGGTTCACTAACCATCTTTAAAACAATTAGTCCATGTCCAGTTTAATAGTCCCATTGTGATCTGCTGTCCAGCAGATATATGGACACACTGACGTATGTCTCACAATGATCCGGTGTGGTGCAGACATTTTTTGTGTCACTGCTGTCATGGCACTTTGGTTCAGTCTCTTCCTTCTCCAGTGTCCGGGTATCTGGACTGGCAAGGGAAGAGGTTCCCTGGACTTCCTTGGGTAACATGCAGTGCTTTTTCCCATTAATGTTGTAACTGCGTGAGTGAAAGGCGGCCTAATCCCACAGTGTCTCTACCAATTCTGCACAGCGTGCGGGGGCTCTGTCTCCGGTGACAGGCAGCCGGATGATCCACAGGTGGCAAAGTGCGGTCAGGACCTCTCTTCAGACGGGTGGGGAAGCACCTCTTTCCCTGTCGGAATCCGTTTTGGCTCCTTGAGCTCAGGTCCAGTTGGGTGGACTGCTGACGGCAGTCGCTTAGGCTAGCTTCCCGCGGCAGGGTATGGGTCCGGTTGCACTTGTGCCTCTGGGGGTCCTTCAGGGAGTGGCAGGAGAAGACTGGGACTTGAGGGCTTAGGCCTTATCACTCACAGCAACATGTGAAGAGGGGAACACTGCATGTTATAAGCACTTAGTCCATTCAGGGGAATCTTACGGACAGGATTTACCATTCACGGGATTGCCAGTCCAAATAATCACCTGACTAGGGCAGACTTGTCCATAAGTGTCCAGGAACAGCATTGGAGGGGGCACCTACACTTTAGAAAAGGGACTTAAAAACATGGGCATGGTCTTATGTTAAAAGGTGGTGGTAGGGATGTGGGGAGGGGGGGGGGGGGCAGGGCACCAGTTTTACCTCCTAGAACCCCAGTATGGTTACTGACAGTCCTTTGGCTGCAGAGGGCCACAGCGTTCAGCAAACTGGGATGACAGAAGGCATCCTGTCATCTTGCTTTATCCGCACGTGGATGCCCCTTAACCACGCCCGTCTCATCTCTGTCCAGGGGTCTATGCCAGTTTTGGCTTTGGTTCCCTCTCTGGGCAGCTGGGCTGATCGTCGCTCGTAGGCCTCCAGTCCATCACTGCTCTCCGAACACTTCTGACGTCGGAAAGGGGCTCTTGCACTTTCCCTGGATGATGTGCGTGTGCGAAGTTTGCAGGTGTGGCTCGGGGGTGGAGAGATAAGGGTGTGGGAAGCTGTTGTTCCAACTTGGCTGCTTCCATCTTGCTTTGGAGTGCAAGACAACACTCTGGCGGAGACTTTGAGGGCCAGAGGGGTCGTAAAACGGCCGGGGGTTGGCTTCCTGCTCCGTTTCTCCCGGGGTCTCTTTGCAGCTCTGATAGGGGAGCGAGGCTTTCGCAGAGGTCCCCCTATCTCCTCCATCACAGGAACTGTGGAAGTGGGAGAGTCCACAGAGCACACCCCTTCTGTCTGTGCAGCAGACAGAGGTTCCCCGGATTCAGCAGGAGGGGAAGAAAAGTCCTCGGGGTCCTCGGCCTGGGTGGACTGGTCTGTGGGGGCTGACTCCACCTGCTGGGGTGCGTAGACCTCGCCACCTGGCAGGGCTGATGGGCCTATAGAAGCCGGTTCCACATCCTGCGGTTCAACGGTCTCCTCACCAGGCTGGCCTGCTGTGTCTGTAGGAGCAGGTTCTGCCTCCAGGGGTTCGACGGTCTCCTCACCAGGCTGGGCTGCTGTGTCTGCAGTTGCAGGTTCTGCCCCCAGGGGTTCGACGGTCTCCTCACCAGGCTGGGCTGCTGTGTCTGCAGTAGCAGGTTCTGCCTCCAGGGGTTTGATGGAGAGGACTGCAGCAGCGGATTCCACTTCCTGTGGGGTCACATCCTCTGTGGTGGCTGGTGTGATACAAGACACAGAGCTGTTTCCCCCAAATTCCTCCGGGGAAGGGGGGCTCACCAGGGGGGTGGCTACATTGTCTGTGGATGTGACAAAATCCACAGAATTGTCCAAGCCTGAAGGGGGTGGGGATGAGTCAATGGAGAGTGGTGTATTGTCCTCGGTGGGGGGTGGTGCCTGGGTTATGGCTGGGATGGCGCCATCCACTGCACCTACCAGCACAGGCTGTACTGCCACAGAAGAAACTGGTTTGGCAGTAACTTCTGACTTACAGTGGTGCTTTTCCCAAGCCAGTTTCCATTTTTGGTTTACTTCCTCCCATGCCTCCTTTGACCGCCGGAGGTAGAGAAAATGTTGTCTTTTCTCTAGGTACGACCTTATCCCTTGTACAATCCTGCGCTTGGTTTCATAACTATCTGAAGAAATCAGGTAGTCCAAATACTCAGTCCGCAGGTTGTAAAGTGCCTCCTCCTTAAGCTGGTCCTGCAAATTTTTGGCACTGGGCTATCAAGTATTGCCGTTCTGATATCATGAGGTACCACTGCCGATCCAACCTTGACTGGCCAGGGAATGCTGGTAGGTCAGCAGTGGAGGGTAAATGAGGCATCTCTCTCTGTCTGGTATGCCATAATATATATATATTTTTTCAAAATAAAATCAATCAATCTAAGACCAGTCGATTAGAAAAAGATTTGAACTTGTCTCAGAGTTTACCGCAGTTTACTCAATAGTACAGTTTAGTATGCTATAGGACAACCTATATCGGTGGGACCTCCAATTATGTCGGGTAAGTGAGGACTAGGTAAAATGTGTATTATCTGAATCCAGCGGTTCCAACAGTCAATGCCCTTGTTAAAACGTTCGGCACTCTGAATGCTGAACACAAGCGATATTGCGTGCTAGAACCCCTCACTTAACCTACATTCAAAATAAGTTTTATGTGATTTAATTTAATAATTATTATTAAAAATTACAATCATCAATTAAATCACCAAATCCGTTAATAGGTAAGTCAAACAGTAACCTGGTGGATCAACCAACAAGCCAAAACAAAGTCTAAATCAGGTCTTGAGATTAAATCATTTCATTAAATGAAAAACAGTCAATTAGAATAATGACTGGAAATCATACATTCACTAAGGAATGTAGGCTGACTACTTATAATTTACAAAAGGGAAGACATTAAACCAGACATTAATTAGAAGATACCAGTAAAGAGAGAGATAAGCCAAAAATTGCCAATATTATTTACCCTCCAGCTGAACAGGAACAAAAGGAAACGCACAAGGAACCAAAAAGGATGACTTCTTCCCCAAACAAACTCCAAAACCGACTAACTTCTTTTTCTGCAGCTCCATAAAGTATCTTTACAGAGAGAGCATCCTTGTCCTGATTGGGTTAAGGTGTGGGGGAAGGGGGGGGGGGGTCATTTATGACTAAGACTGGCTTATCTTTGATATTTGTGGGAGTGAGTGGGAGTGAGTGGGAGTGAGTGAGTGAGTGAGAGACAGAGAGCGACAGAGATAGAGAGGGGGGGTACTTTACTTATGTCTAAATATTAGATAAAACAAAAAGGAAGAGAATAAATACCTCTAGCCCTTAGTACTACAAAAAGGCTTAAACAAACGAGGTAACTGAAAAAATAAATAAACAAAGGAATTCCTCAGAGAGGATTACAAAGAAAGCAGAACAGAGAAACAAGAGAATAAAGGAAACAGAAAAGATCCTATTATCTAAATCCTAACTTGAATCTAAACGGAGTATTACCGTGTTGCTTATTTGAAACAACAAGGAATGCAGTCTCCAAGTCCTATAACTTACCGGCTTTGTGTTGTGGCAAAAATAACACCAAAGCAACGGAAGAAAAACGCATGGCGTATTTATAGCCGGAACAAAAACAGGGGAGCAGAGTAATTCCCGGTGTAGGGAAAAATACATTTCCTGCTTCAATGTTCTTGGATGGTCACCTAACACAATCAGCTTTACTCAATGATCAAGGGGGGGTTAGACACAAAGCCTGGTGAAGACGGCACCGCTAGGGTGTGAGACGGGAGTTAGCCAGCTTACCTAGGTGACAATAACCATTTGGTTCCCTCCCACACAACATACATTTGTTTGCCTGTCACCCAATCAGGGACAGGAACCTGAATTCTATGTCAGCATTTTATTTCAGGTTTGGGGTATAAAGCTTGTACCACACAAAACACTATTTTGTGACTGAACTGCCTTACTATTACCAGGTATCTTGTATACTGTAATGAAGACTATTGTGCATTATAATTAAATTTAAAAAACCAATAAAGACAAAATAATTAAATTTCTATTGACCTAAACTTTGGAACGCCGAGTTTTACTTTACAAAGGACAGAATTCCTACACCGGGAAGGAAGGAAAACGTGAAACGGAAGCTATCCTGGAGCTGTGAAAGAACCTAAGCGGGGAAGAGGGTGGCGACCAGGAAAACTGTGACAATTTCAGCCTATATGCGGTTTACAACTCCTAATAACATCGGGTATAGCGAAATTACATTCCACGCAAGAATTCATTCTTTATTTTCAAAAGGGAGCCATGAAATTTATCAAAAGAGCCACTCATCTAGGTTTTATTCTGATAACGTAGCCTACCTTATTTTTTTGTTTGGACTGCTTCAGTGCAACTTTGGAAAGTTTTTTTCTGAAAATAGATAGCGTGTATTTGTTGCAAACAAATTTGGCGCTGGGCTTCGGCCATTATCGCTTTGTGCACTATGAGGGATGCAGACACCTTTTGGCGGTTTTCATTCTTCAAAAATGACTGGCGGTTTTCGGTCTTGAAAAAAACCTGGCAGTTCTAGTGTTAAGGTAACCCTTGGGAGTTTGATTTCCAGAATTACTCTAAGGGGTCAATTTACTAAAGGTTTGTGTGTGTAAAATCACTGTTACCATCCGCAAAAAATTATCAGAGGTGATCAACTAACGAGGTGCAAGGAAGTCCTCTTTTTGTATTGTATGTACACTATATGGGCAAAAGTATGTGGACACCCCTTGGTCTGGGGCTGTTTTTCATGGTTCAGGCTAGGCTCCTTAGTTCCAGTGAAGGCAAATCTTAACACTGCAGCATACAATGACATTCTAGATGATTCTGGATTTCCAACTTTGTGACAACAGTTTGGGGAAGGTCCTTTGCTGTTTCAGAATGACAATGCCCCCGTGCACAAATAGAGGTCCAGACAGAAATGGTTTGTCGAGATCGGTATGGAAAAATTGGCCTGCACAGAGCCCTGATCTCAACCCCAATCAACCCCACCATTGGGATCAATTGGAAAGCCGAATGCAAGCCAGGCCTAATATCCCCATATCAGTGCTCGACCTCATTAATGCTCTTCTGACTGAATGGAAACAAATCCACGCAGCAATGTTCCAACATACAGTGGAAATCCTTCCCAGGGGAGTGGAGACTGTTATAGCATAAAATGGGGACCAACTCCATATTAATGCCCATGATTTTGGAATGAGATGTTGGATGAACAGGTGTCCATATACTGTAGGCCATGTAGTGTATTTAATAAATACATTTTTTCCCATTCATTAAATGGTTTTTCACTGGCAACATTGGTACCAGTCTGTTTCCTAACAAGATATCTTTTTTACAGTGAAACCATTCCAAACATCTCTCATTTAAATATGGCTGTTTGCGGCTGGAGTAATTTACATAATGACACTGGTTGATCACCTGCAAAGTGTGAAATGATAACACATGCAAATACTTGGGCTACGCCCGGAAAATAACAGCCCTTATTTGGGATCTTAGTGAATTGACCCCCAAGTCATCAAAAGTACAATTGGATGCCACCTCTATGCCAACAAGTTGTTTAGAAGGCTTGCCAGAAGAAAGTTTCTGATTTCATCTTACCACAAACATAAGCGCCTGAAGTTTGTTAAATTATACCGCAATTTAGACTGGAACCGGGTGCTATAGTCAGATGAGACAAAAATTGAGATTTTTGGTGATAAATAAAAGTAATAAATAAATAAGGGTGGGTTTGGCGTAATAAGAGGCATAATTACGCAGAAACTCTTTGTGGCATTGTTTCAACAACCTCATGCAACGTCAAAACATTTATTTCCGTCCAGAGTTGCATTCATTTTTGGCCAAGATCTTGTATTGACGACGGGAGAGTCAAACCACTCCGTAAAGTCTTCTCCAGCACATCCCAAAGACTTTCAATGTCTGGGATCTTTGAGATTCCTCGCGTCTTTGCGTTCTTGGCTTTGGAACAGGACAGGCCCGTTAAATATTACGTCACCCTTTTCACAAGAACATGTTTTTTTGCAAGTGCCTTTTTGCAGGGATATTTGACAACTACCTGTGTCACAAGAACGCAAGTCCGTACTTGTGCGGACTTCGGCCCTGTAATTTGGAGAGTGCACCTCGTTTCACTTTCCCCTCACATACACAGCGATGCGATCATTTTCAGAAGGCAATATGTAGCTCAGAAAAAATGACCCAAGACCATTTGTCTACTTTTTAGAAAATAAATATGCACGGTAAATGATGCAAAATACACTGCCTGGCCAAAAAAAAAGTCGCTGTTGCACCCGTCATGCATAGTGCCCACTGTACAAGCCTCTGGAGGCAGTGTTATGATCTGGGGTTGCTTGAATTGGTCAGGTCTAGGCTCAGTAATGTTATGCAGCAATAAAATTAAGTCAGCTGAGTACCTGAATATACTGAATGACCAGGTTATCCCATCAATGGGCATATTCCAGGACGACAATGCCAAGATTCATCGGGCTCAAATTGTGAAGGAGTGGTTCAGGGAACATGAGGAATCATTTTCACACATGAATTGGCCACCAGAGTCCTGACCTTAACCCCATTGAAAGTCTTTGGGATGTGCTGGAGAAGACTTTACGGAGTGGTTCGACTCTCCCGTCGTCAATACAAGATCTCGGCCAAAAATGTATGCAACTCTGGATGAAAATAAATGTTGTGACGTTGCATAAAAACAATGCCACGTTGCCGAAACAATGCCACGACGTAATCAAAGCTAAAGGCAGTCCAACGAAATATTAGAGTGTGTGACTTTTTTTTTTGGCCAGGCAGTGTAGTAATAGCCTAAATTGCTTCGGTAAAAGACAGCCAATGCACAAATAGATTGAAATGACGTGAGTCATAGCTTACGCGGACGAGGAAAAAAAGCTTTTGAACACAAGGCAGTTTGCGTGTTAATGTTTGAGCTGTTGGGAGTTGAAAACATGCCGCGGTTGTAGTCAACTATTTTTTAGTTATTTGCCAGAGGCATTCAACTGTAATATGAACATATGAAAAACGTGACGTATTGCATAGGCTACATACAGCGAAATTAAATAGTTTTGAGAAGGGGTTAACATTAAGCATTTAAGGTTGTGCTTCCTATGCAATAACAAACTGAATGTTATGGGAAACAAAAACATCAGAAATATTATATGCTTACACGCTTAACTATAAGGTTGGTTTTTAAATTATTCTTTTTTTTGTCTGTGGCTGATTTTTTTTAGGACACCCCCCTGGTAAAAAAAATAATAAATCAGGCGCCTATGCTTGATAGGTTGTTAGGTTACCGTGCGTTAGATAATGTAGGCTACTGTGCACTGCATAATGACATATAAGACATTGCAGTCGTCTTCACATAAATTTTAACATTCACTGATCGTATAGTAGCCTACAGCAGTCTATCAGCAAAATACAACCAATACACAACAGCAGCAACCAAGTTCAGAATTTGACATCATAGTTTAGTAGCGTGACATCACAACGGGTGGCATTCCAGTATTGCAGAAGTACATAAATGAAGACAGAAGTCTTGGGGAGACATTTGCCGATTATGGTTGTATTATTGAACATGGGAGACTTTAATCAATTCTATTGTGGAAAATGGATGATGTTATGGATTATTTTCGAGCCAAAGGGTAGGCTGACATTATTATAAATATTTAATATTCTGCCCCAGCATTGTGTGCACCTCTACTGTGATGTTGCTTAGAAACCGCTCTATTTACCCAACCGTTCAGCTTTGCGTCATATGAAAAAAGTTGGTTGTTAGGTAACTGTGCGTACACACAAACACCGCGAGATCAGTATACTACCACCATTTACTCTGCCTATTTACGCCATTTCTCGCGAAACTTTCAACAAGGTAGACATCAGTCAGTTAGCTACTTTCGCTCTTCTAGGCGGGCCTGACGCCCAGCAATAAAACAAACGCTGGAGGACATTTGCTTTGTAACACTATAACCATTTAATCTTCTGCATAATAGCTAGTTAGAACAACAGAGCTGTTTGGGAAAACCCAGTGCCAATTTAAGTTTAATAATTGTACAAACCCCAATTCCAAAAAAGTTGGGACAGTATGTAAAATGCACATGAAAACAGAAAGCATTGATTTGTAAATTCTCTTTTACATATACTTAATTGAAAACAGTACAAAGAAAAGATGTTTTACCTCATCAACTTTATTGATTTTCGTAAATATACGCTAATTCCAAATTTGATCCCTGCAACACGTTCCAAAAAAGTTGGGAAAGGGGAAATAAACTGGGGAGTAAAAAAAACACCTGTTTAGAACATTCCACAGATAAACAGGTGATGCTATCATGACTGGGTATAAAAGGATATCAAACAACTCTTGATTTCATATTTTCAGGTTTTTTTACAAGCGATACTATAACCTCTCTGCATTTAAATGAATTGGGGGATGGGACTAGATTAAGCTGTAAATTACAGGGGAATAGTATGGAACCCATGGTTGGCTAAATGGCTGTAAGTCATCAAGGGTCTGAGGTATCACATAAGCCTCAAAGCATCACTCTGCTGCCAGATGTGCAGTAGATATGGATGGATCCCTTTAAGGGTTGTTTCTCTTGACTCATTTTCCGATTGAACTCTATGGAAAATAAGTCAGGAGAAACAACCCTTCATGACTTACAGCTATTTAGCCAACCCCAGTCTTTTTTATTTCCCCTTTCCCAACTTTTTTGGAACGTGTTGCAGGCATCAAATTCGGAATTAGCGTATATTTACAAAAATCAATAAAATTGATAAGGTAAAACATTAAATATCTTTTCTTTGTACTGTTTTCCATTAAATATATGTAAAAGAGAATTTACAAATCACTGCTTTCTGCTTTTATGTGCATTTTAAATACTGTCCCAAATTTTTGGAATTGGGGTTTGTACGTTAACTGTACTGTAGGTCCCGCATTTGTTATTTGATATAATTACCTTACCAGCCAGCCTGAGAAGTCTTTCTGCTGCCCAGAACATATTTTATCAGGCTGCAGCCCGTACAGCACCAATGCTTAGCTATAAGGTTCTCGCGGGCACCCGCATTTGAAGTGCGCAATTGCTCAAGTGTGAGTATTGGGACAGGGCCTTGGTAATGAGAAATCACCTTAAGTGATTTCATCAGTATGTTACCTCATTTTTATACCCTAGTGAAACAGGAAGTGATGTAAGGCCACAATACAGTTCCACGGGAGAAATTTAATTGAATTGTAAGGCAGACTGTTCTTTTGGAGTGTCAATAATTTTTACACCTACGTTTGTGAGAAAAAAATAGTATTACTAGTGTTACGTCTCGCTGTTTTGTCTTTAGCACTGCTTTGTGTTTCGTTTTGGCTTTTAAAGTCGTGTAAAGACTTTCATGTTTTAATTAGAGAACAGCTTACTTGTGTTATTGTATTTATATTAATAAACATCCGTTTACCCTTTTCTATACCACTGCGTGCTTCATTGGTCTTCCTTTTGGGTTGTGGTTATCGCTTAACGTGGTTTGTGTTACATCCAGTACTGTAAACCTGGTTATCGCAACACAGGTGGATTTTGGGACGTAACACTAGTAATATTATAATAAATAGTATTATTTTATGCAGCCTTTTTCCTCATTTTCCTTAAGGGTACCAATAATTCTGGACTTTGCTGTAAGCCCTATAAAGAATTTGTTTCTAGATTTCATGTAAAGATATTCTCTACACAGACCAGATATGAAGTACATACACTACTCACAAAAAGTTAGGGATATTCGGCTTTCGGGTGAAATTTCAGGATGAACCTAAAATGCACTATAACCTTTACGGGTGAAATTAATTTGACCTTCTCTAAACTTTTGAATGCACATGTCCAACTATTCAATGTTTCAGTACTTTTTGCACAACTTGCTGTTCTCTAACAAGGAGCTGAACGGCAAAATTCACAACAGGTGTTTGATCCATGAATCGACTAATAAATTTCCTGGTTCAATTAGAATTGGTATTTAAACAGTCCTCTTCATCATGCTGTTCACATTTTGACATCATGAGACCAAGACGACACCTAACAATTGATCAACAGTACCTCGCCATTGCGAGGCTTCAAACAGGATGTTCTCAGAGGGAAGTGGCCACTGAGCTTAGAGTGTCACAGAGTGTCATCAGCAGGTTGCAACAGAGATACAGAGAGACTGGAAGAGTCACAGAAAGGCATAGAAGTGGACGTCCTTTGGCCACATCCCACACTGATGACCGCTTCATTGTGAACAGTGCCCTGCGGAACTGGATGATGAATGCCACGCAACTCCAGGCACATTTAAGGGAGGTGAGAGGCACCCAAGTGTCACGTCAGACCATTCGAAACCGTTTACATCAGCGTGGTCTGCGTGCTAGACGACCTGCAAGGGTACCTGACCACAACACCAGGCACAGGCGTCATCATCTTGCATGGGCCAGGGAGCATTTATGCTGGACGAGGGACCAGTGGGCCTCAGTGCTGTTCTCTGATGAAAGTCGATTCACGTTGAGCAGAAATGATGGCCGCCAACGATGTTGGAGACGTCAAGGAGAGCGCTATGCATCAGCCACTGTTGTCACCAGACGACCCTTTGGTGGTGGCGGTGTTACAGTGTGGGCAGGTGTGTCTAGTCAATACAGAACTGCCCTACACTTTGTGAATGGTACAGTGACAAGCCCATACTACCTGAATAACATCATTAATCCAGTCATTGTGCCCCTGCATGAACAACACAGGCCTAATTTCATCTTCATGGACGACAATGCTCCAGCTCATCGAGGTCGCATCATTAGGGAAAGGCTGCTGGAGACTGGGGTACCTCAAATGGAGTGGCCTGCACTTTCTCCAGACCTGAATCCCATAGAAAACCTATGGGATCAGCTGACTCACCGTGTAGAGGCTCGTAACTCTGTACCCCAGAACCTCAATGACCTGAGGGCCGCCCTTCAAGAAGAGTGGGATGCCATGCCTCAGCAGACAATAAGTCGACTTGTGAACAGCATGAGACGTCGTTGTCAAGCTGTAATTGATGCTCAAGGGCACATGACAAGTTATTGAGACATTGACATTTTTGTTGTGGTATACCCACCACTGTTGTTGGCTTTTGTTTCAATAAATTGTTTGAGATGAGGAAATCACCATTGCATGCTTCTACTTAAATGCCCTACTTTCATGATACGTATAATATCACTGTAGCGTGAACTTACATTTTCCATAAATTTCACCCGAAAGCCAAATATCCCTAACTTTTTGTGAGTAGTGTATATAATGATGAGGCTGTTCCAGAGATTTTCTTATAGGGGGAGATGGGAGACTCCGCGTCTTTTGCATTGTGAAAAGGGTAACGGCTAGTAGTAGCTTAGCTTGGATCATGTGCACCGTTGCTAGCCAATCGTTTCAAAGTATTGACGTCAATGAGACTCTTCAGAGTTTTTCTACAGTTATCTACGGCATTTGGCAATATAAACTCCTCAAAAAAAGTTCGGAAACGTTATTTCAGTCGATTATTCCTCCCCTTTAATAATACCAATTGGTATTGTATTTTATATCGCTGGAAAGCCTGATTAGTCACCTTTACAACGAGGTATAACTTGTAAGGATCATGCATTCGTGGAATGAGCAACACAGCTAACCGTGTGGGTAGCGGCCCAAAAAAATGTGCCAAAATCCCCTGCAATATTCTTCTGTTGGTATTCACTCTCGTTTTGAGTTGCTTGGTGGATTGGATGATTGCACTCTCCCACAGTAATAAGGAAAAAACAACACATATTGGCCATTTTTACACTTTATTTATTTTACACTGTCAGGGACCTCAGTAGCGTGTGGAAGATCCATACGCAGTCACAACAGCTTGGCACCTCCTCCTCATGCTGGTCACCAGCCTGGTCACACACTGCTGTGGGATGGCATCCCATTCCTCAACCAGGATTTGCCGCAAGTCAGCCAACATGGTTGCGTTAGTCACTCTGGCACGTACAGCACACCCAAGCTGATCCCACAGGTGTTCAATTGGGTTGAGGTCTGGACTCACGGCAGGCAATTCCATCCGCTCCACTCCCAAATTCTGGAGGTACTCTGTGATGATCCTGGCTCTGTGGGGGCGAGCGTTGTCATCCTGGAGGATGGAGTTAGGTCCCAGATTCTGGAGATATGGGATAGCCACTGGCTCCAGAATCTCATTCCGATATCTCACTGCATTGAGATTGCCTTCAATGATGACAAGTTCTGTTTTGCCTGTGAGAGAGATACCGCCTCACACCATGACACATCCCCATTGAAAGGTGTCACGCGATCTGTGCAGCAATCTGCACAGCGTTCTCCACGCCGTCTCCATACTTTGATCCTGCCATCCAGCTTCCGCAGACAGAACCTTAATTCATCACTGAACATGACGTTGCCCCACATTCTTAGGTTCCACTGTCGGTGCTGTCGACACCAGCGCAAACGGGCCTGACGGTGAAGGGCAGTCATTGCAGGCTTCCTGGCAGCCTTATAAGCCTGAAGACCAGCCATGTGCAGTCTGTTCCTCACCGTCTGATCAGAGATCTGTCTGTGGTACCGTTGTGCAAATCTTGCCTGTAAATCTCTGGAAGAAAGCCTACGGATCCTCAGTGAAGCAAGGGTGAGGAACCGGTCTTCTTGGGGTGTTGTCTTCCTGGGACAGCCACTTCGTGGTCTGTCTTTGACTTCACCAGTCTCACGGAACTTGGTCCTAAGGTTGGAAATGGTACCAGGGCTGACACCAAATAATGCTGCCACTCTGCGTACCGGAACACCAGCTTCCACTTGCCCTATTGCACGGGCCTTATCCTGAAGGGACAAACGTGGCATGTTTATGCTTGGAGCACACACAAACTCCACAAAGTTGCAGGACCCAGGCACACAAGTGCTGTCAATTTGGTGCCAATCAGGTGCCAGTCACACACCTGTGACTGGCATACACCTGCCAGCACTTGAAGCTCAAAACGAGAGTGAATACCAACAGAAGGATATTGCAGGGGATTTTCGCACATTTTTTTGGGCCGCTACCCCACACGGTTAGCTGTGTTGCTCATTCCACGAATGCATGATCCTTACAAGTTGTACCTCGTTGTAAAGTTGACTAATCAGGCTTTCCAACGATATAAAATACAATACCAATTGGTATTATTAAAGGGGAGGAATAATCGACCGAAATAACGTTTCCAAACTTTTTTGAGGAGTTTAGTATTGCACGCACCCGTTAATATTTTGAAAGACAGAAAACTACCATTTATGATATTACCACTCCATGCACCTATAAAGATTGATTTGCTTACTTATCACCACTGTTACACTGAAATATCAGTGTTTACCAGACACATGGCCACACCTTAATTGCATTAGGAAGGGAAACCGTTTTTACAGGTGCTACCTAGCTAGCCTATGTAACGTGGGCCTACTGCAAATCATCGGAAGGAAATAAAAAAATAATTTAAAAAAGTGCTTGTCTCGACTATTATTGCAATTTAACGTTACTGCTGCACGTAGACGTGGCATGGCGATGTGATCTATACACTGATATTTTGGTAGAATGTTTGTGGAATACAATTCCAAGAGTAGAAAAAAGAGCGCAAATTTGGATGTTTAGCTATGTAGCTAATTAGCCAGCTAGCGATGGTATAAGTTACCGCTAAACATCCGTTCAAAAACTGACTCGCTAACAAACAGACACACAACCTAACACCGATTTATATTTTATTATTAAACAATGGTGTACAGGCATGGAGCAATCGATTTGAGATACTTATCCCACAGTTTGGGTTCTAGCTCGGAGACGCTGGGCCTGTAGTGTCGTAAATGAATTGTAACTGCTGCAACATTCCCCACTGTCTATCATCTCACAAAACAGTATTTTTTTCGTAGACACATCATAGCTCGCTCCAAAATGAGTATGTGATGACAAACATGTTGAAGATGAGCGACAAGGCAGTCAATTTATTATGTCATGAACAGTGTCCACAAAACAGAAGCTTGTTCAGGGTGCTAAGGGATCTTCTCCATTGACTTCCATTCAATAAAATACAGCCCGAAACAGCCTTTAGTCTCACTGTAGAGACCCCAGGCGTTACGCGTTTTAGACCTATGATTGTTGTCTCCCCCTGGGGGAGGGTCTCTGGCTATTCCCAAACAGGGGTCTTGCGCAAGGCCCAGGACCTAGAGGGCCCACTGGAAAGCCCAATTTTTTTTTTAATATGAACTCTTCCTATTTTACTAGTAATATAATTCTAAAATTATATTACACAATAATAGGAATTATCCCATAATGGACTTGGGGCTTACCTAGCGCCTTGTAAAAAGAAGACACATACGGGACGATTTAATAAAGGTTTGTGTGTACAAAATCACATGTAAAACTGTTACCACCGGCAAAAAATTGTCCTAGGTGATCAACTAACGAGGTGTAAAGAGGACTGGAACGTGTTGCAGGCATCAAATTCAGAATTAGCATATATTTACAAAAATCAATAAAGTTGATAACATTAAATATCACAATATTGCAGACTGAATATTCATTGACAAGTGCTGGTCCAATAAACGTGTCAGTGTAAAGCATGCACTGCTTATATGCTGATGTTCATGGAGGGTTTAAAATGACTTGCACCGTCAAACCAGCAATCACTATTATTATTTGCACGTCCATTTTCTTTTTTTTAAAGGTAGGAACGTAGGCGGGTTTTACGCAAACTTCGGCGTATTCCCAAAATGTCATGTGCCCGCATCGCCCCCCGCTCTCATAGAAAATGAATGGACTTTGCTCTAAATCATGCAATCAATCGATCTGGGAAAAAAACATAAAATGCCCATCCCTACTTTTGTTTTCTATTAGAAAACTTTAAAATAATGATACATTATGTTATTTTCACTTTGTAATGATACATTTTTAGTTTAGGCCTACATGTTCATACAAGCCAGTGCTACACAGTAAAATGTCCAGTGTTAATTCAAATATAACAGAGTAGCCTAGAAATAAGCATACAATTCTGCGGTCATACTTTCTTGTCAATAAACTTTTATTATATTGTATCATGGTTGTATCGATATCGTGAACCCCATATCGTGTATCGAACCGTATCGTGAGCGAAGCATATCGTCCCATCCCTAGTGAACAACTAGACCTGCGTCTGCTACACTTCTTTGCAGCTCATTTGCAGTGATGTGTGGGTTCTTCTGAGCATTTCTCACCAGGTCTCAGGCAATTCTATCTGAAATTGTTCTTGGTCTTCCAGATCTTGCCTTGACTTCAACTGTTCCATTTATCTTCCATTTTCTGATAATGTTTCTGACAGTGGAAATAGGTAGTTTGAAACGTTGAGTTTTTTTTTAGCCTTCTCCTTGTTGGTTTATTGTTTATTGTATATGGATACCCATTAGTCATCACCGTAGTGAAGACTATTCTTCCTGGGGTCCACATAAAAGACAGACACTCAAAACATAAAATTATACAATATCAATCAACAAGAAAATAATTAGTGAACAGCATTCACTTGTTAAAACCAAGGAAAAATGAATAAAAAAAGAAGTAACAACATCATTAAAAATACAAGTAGCAGCTCATTTGAGAGCTGTATTTGCTACAACCACCAGATCTGCATCAACATAGAAAAACAAAACAAGAGCTAATACAGAAACTATCTGCATCATAGCCAGAGGCAAAAAGTCAAACTGGGCTAAACCTAATTTCTTTACGGATGACAGCTTCTTTCAGCTTCTTTTTGAAACTGGATTTATTTCCAATAATGATTAGATATTGGGGGAGTCTATTCCAATATACTACAGCTCTGTATAAAACTGTTTTCTTTAGTGCATTGGTTCTAGGCCGAAGTAAGATAAAACGACAGTCTGGTATTATGGTCATGTCTATCATTGGTGGGTAGTAACTGTGAAAACGGGTTTACGTAAGGTACAAATGTTCTTTAAATACAAAATAAGGTTGCATGCCAGTCTTTCATCTACCTTCATCCACAACATCCTTGCATGCTGCTTGGTGGAAGTGAACTATCTTGATTCTGACATCCTTGGACAACTGTTTAGAGGCACCCATGGTTGCTAACACCAGGCAGAACAGCCACCGCAGTTGGACGCTTTAGAAGGCATAGTGCAGCCCTGGAATTATATTCACCTGATCCATTGAAGCCCCAACGAGTAAATCACCTGGGCCTGGGCCTTAGTAATCATCTTTTTAAAAAGTAAGAATAATCCAAAAGGGTTCCCAAACTTTTATACAGGGCCTTTTTTATTTTATTTTTTTATTTTGAAACTGTAAAATAAAAAAGTAATCTTGCTTTAAAATTTGAAGAAATGTGTCATGTTTAACTTTGTACCATTTAAAGGTCAGTTTAGCTTCTGTTCACTTAGATATTAATTGCAAAAGGCATTTTGACCAGGGGTGCCCACATTTTTGCTCCCTGCTGTATGGGCATGTTTAATGGCATTTTCCCAGTGAAAGCATTTTGAGATGTCTGATTACGTCAAGCAATTCCGATCTCAAAGTGTGCTATGGCACCTCGCCAAGTGGTTTGGCAGATCCGATCCCAATGCGGACAAAATCCGATTTGCGCGCGTCCAGACCTGTCACGTAATGCAGCCTAGCGATATCGGATGCCGAAAGTCGCATAGAAGTCACATTGAAGTGACTAGTGTAACCATAGCCTGTAACTCCCGGCAGAAACATCCAGAGAAACAGTTTGTGGTAAACTGCCAGGTTGCTCAGTTTAACAGTAGCCTATACCTACACTCTAAAAAACAGCAGCAATGTTGCAAGTGAAACCATTTAATGAAGGGGGAAAACTATGAATCCTGCCATTTAGCTTGATAAATCATGTTATTTAACTGATAAATCCTGTTAAATTATGATTTATTGCTGTCATTCTACATGATGACGTGAAATCCTGTAAGTTATTTGTAACAGTGTACTGTGAAAAACCTGTATTTTTAAAATGAAATGTTTGTAAAATAAATATTCTCAAAACACTATCAAAGTCATGTAGAATAATGGCAATAACTCATCATCATCCCCTAAAATATCAGGATTTATTTAAAAAAATTCACTGGCAACATTGCTGTCAGTTTTTTCACCGTTTTCATAAGAGATTTTTTTTTTACAGTGTAACCATTAAAACATGCAAAATCTCTAATTTAAATAAGGCTCTTTGCAGCTGGAGTAATTTATACAGTGACACTTAGTTGATCACCCGCAAAGTGTGAAATGATTTACTGTGCATGACTGTAGAATATAGGCTAATAATAGACCCATTTCATGTTAGTAAACAAAATAGAATGCACATGCTACCTGATGGGTTCTGAGCTTTGTCCTATAAGAGAAATTATGCATGTTTGTGTGTTGATCAATGATTTGGTGTAGCAGGTGAGGGCTGATCTTTGGACAGGCCTCTGCACTCCCTGACAGAACATCTAGGTGCTATATGTTATCGGGCATGACTAATGGTGTGGGTCGTTGATGAAGAAAAGCATATTATTTGGGAACATTTGGGAGATATGCTCTCACAGATAATGTAAACATTTGCGTAATACTCAAGGCCTCCGTGGATATATAAGCTTGGAAAGATTACCAGTGTGTCGAAGGTTGCTGGACCGCAATTTGTGCTGCGTCTTGGTCAGGGCCGGTTCGGGGGGTGGGGGGGGGGGCCCCCAAAGCCAAATCCAGAAAAAATAAAATCTGACAATATGAAGTCGGCGCTACGGCTAAGAGCTACAGACGATTCAGCCAATCATAAAAATGCCACATCGAAATATTATATCTGATTGGTTGGTTTGGCCATATAAAACATGGAGACGCAGCGAGAGAGACAGGTCAGTTTCTTTGATCAATCTATACTGTCTCTTCTTGATAACTAACTGTTACGCATTGCTTAGGATATAATATTCGCTAGCCTAGTTTACTCAGTGGCGAGAATCTCCGTCTGGGAGATCCGATTTAAATAGATTGATTACATGTTGCATCTAGCCTAGTTGCTATAGCTGCGATTCTGCAAAACATCTGCAGCATTGCATTAGCTGGCTGCATGTGTGTGCGTGCACCTGTATGTGTGTGTGAGTGTGTGTGTGTGTGTGTGCGTGAGCTAGCCTACTGCTGCGTGTTGGCTTGTCAGCCCTACTTTTTCCAACTTTGGAATACTTCACATATTAAAATACACTATCATATCTGTCTCTCTCTCTCTCTCTCTTACGTTCTCTATCACTCTCATGGCGAAACGGCAGCCGTCAACAGAGGCAAGCCCCCCGGCGTCTCAGGCATAAAATATAGCCTATATAAAAAAATTATATATTTTATATATAAATATATATATATTATTGTATAAAAATGAAATGATGAGCCAATTACAGTACCTTAGTTTCAAATGCAAATCGAAAACAGCACAAAGAGACTGAAATAAAGGAATAAGTAATAAGTAATATGTAAGATTGTATAATAATTTGATTTAATTGGGCATTGATAAAGTTGTCCTCCATCGGGGGGGGGGGGGGGGGGGGGTGGGGTGGGGGGGGGATGAATAGTTCCACTCTCGCATTTTTCACACTGCGACAATTCGTCTAATTAAAATTTTGGTCGACCAAGTTCATTTGAGTGTCGCTGTGACCGACAACGTGCCATGGATGTCGCTGGTCGCAGCGACATTTGGTTTATACTTTGGGCGACGGTTGTCCTGTGGTTGCTGCGACGGTCGCTGAAGATGTCGATGAGACATTAAATAAATTCAACTTTGACACTGTCGCTGCCTCTGTTGTTATGGTAACGTTTGTCTCGGAGAGCGGAGACTTCGCTCGAGCTGTCAACTTACTAGCTAGCATATAAGCTAACTGTTAATGGACAGATTTCTTTGTTGGAAAACTTTGTGCGTGCAGCCATAGGGTAGGCTTACCTACTCATAGCTTAACTACCTAGCAAGCGTGTGAATATCATTATAAATGAGCACATTTTAATATTATTATTAATAGCCAAATAATAATAACAATGTAATTTCACCGACTGATGCTTTGCTAGAGGTTGAGAAAACGTTACAATCCAAAACAAGCCTACAAGTGTATGAAAGTGAATGATATTTCAAACAATAGGCTACGGTGCCCTCAAAATGGACATTTATAAACTTTATTTCAGAGGCCTCCGACAAAAAAAGGGGTAAAGCAGAAGCCATAATGAGATATAGGCTAGCCTATTAAGCTGCTTCTTCCTCCATTCTTCCTCCAGTGTGTCGCTGGACTGCGTTTATACTTTTTGCGAACGACAACGACCACAGTGTATGTAGCGCGACAATATAATGTTTATGTAAGTTCTGCGATTTCAGTCGAGCGACACACTGTCGCTGGACTATAAACTGGCCTTAATGGTTTAGTCGACTATCTGGGGGCAACCCTAGACCTCGCCATTAATGTTATCAGCTTATGCTGATGACATCAATGTTTTAATAAGAAATCTGGGAGATGTAGAGGTTTTAAAGGACAGTTTGGGGGTTTATCAGAAGGCATCCTCTGCTAAAGTAAATTGGGAGAAAAGTGAGGCCTTGCAGGTGGGGCAGGAGAGGGCGGTTCCGGGTCTGAGGTGGGGGAAGGGTGGAATGAAAGTTCTGGGTGTGTTTCTAGGGTCTGAGGAGTTCCAGAGGCAGAATTTGGTGGGTGTAGTGGAGAAGGTGTCCGCCAGGTTGTCTAAATGGAAATAGTTGCTACCCCAGCTGTCATATAGGGGAAGAGTACTGGTCACCAATAACTTGGTCGCTTCGACGCTATGACACAAACTAACTGTCCTGCTTCCACCAAGGGGCCTGGTAGATCAGGTGCAGCAGATGATCGTTAGGTTCTTTTGATCTGGACATCACTGGGTGAAGGCACCTGCACTGTACCTGCCAGTACAGGAGGGAGGACTAGGCCTCATGGACATTCCAGCCATGATCATCGCCTGAAGAGTCAGGACTGACACCATTCTACCAGTCAGTGTTACAGTTGTGGCAGGTCTTTAAAGTCCAACAGGATCCAACTGCGGAACCAGGCATGTGGCTCTTTGAGGAGCCACTGCATTTCAGCGATTTCATAAACACAAATTGTTTGTTCTCTCCAAGCCTACGATCTAGCCTACGGGAGGCAGGCTGTGCCAAACTGGGGCACATGATGAGGATATCTGTGGCAAGGCTGGGGGAAATGACAGGAATCCGGTCTTCGAGACTGCTGCACAGGTTGGTGGAGGAGGTTTGTGCTTCCCTGCCAGGGCCCCTCAGAGCGTTTGCTGAGAACCATACTCTGTCTGACCAATGGGATGATGATTGTGAGTATACTTTACCCCCTCTGACTGTCTCTCCTGCTGTATGGAAGTGGCAGGAGGAACAGGGGAGCTTCCTGTCTCTTGCAATCCCTGAGTTGGGGAAGTTTGAGACCCTTGGGAAGAAAGCCCTGTATTACACCTGCGTTAAAGTGTTACACTTACCCTCTCTGGCAGGGCTGAAGGAGTTTTTTTTTGTTTTTTTTGGTCTCCGAAAGGCTGTTGGCGGTCGGGGCGGACCTCCTGGACGGGCGACCTCCAGTGGAGGATTGCGCATGGGGCGATAGCTACGAACAGATATCTGGCACACCAAGATCCTAGTGTTGGGGAGGGCTGTATTTTTTGCACTCAGATGGAAACGACATACCACATATTTGTAGTGTCACAGGTTGAGGGAGCTGTTCACCTTTTTTTTTTTTCCTTTGAATTATTTATTTTTGGGCCAAGGTACACCGTTAGGGGTCAGTTGACCCCGTCTTTATGTAAATACATGGTGCATCGAGGAAGTGCTTTGTTCTATTCAGGGTGACGTGTTGGTACTTAAATTTTTTAAGTACTTTTTTGTCTATTTTATTCATTTCTAATTTTATTTCTTCATTCTTTTTCGGTCCTTGTGAAATTATCTGTTCCTGGTAATGGTGGTTGTTTTTACCTTTTGTTAATTGGACTATTTTCCCTTGGTTTTCTCTTTTTGTGTTTTTACTTTTAATTTTATTTTCTTATTTTCTGTTTGTTTGTAAATATGCGAACACATAGGTCTTGTCCTTTGTTCTGTGCATTCCCGAATCCGAATATTAACAAGCAACTTCGGGTAGAAAAAAATATCTGTTCCAACATATTATTTGTGCTTTCCCGAATAGGGTATTCAGCTCTACTATGCAAAGCGTAAGGCATATATTAAGAAAATCTGTGGACTGACAAGTCAACCTTTCAAATTGTTTTTGGAAATAATGGACGTTGTGTTCTCCAGGCCAAAAAGGAAAAAGACCATCCCGATTGTTACCAACACAAGGTTCAAAAGCCAGCATCTGTCATGGTATAGGGGTGTGTTAGCGCCAAGGGGCCAAGACTGGGCTTTCGTTTTGAAGCTCACTTCCTGGTGCCGTTGCTCACTAGCGCCACTGCGGTAGGCTCCAGTATAGGTCTTTCACCTCAATGGCAGCAATGTGGTCAAAATATTCAGTCAATAAATTTTTCCCACAAAAAAATGTAATTGCAATAGGTGCCTTTACTTCATCTAATGCCTCTGCATGTGCTGATTTTTTTAAATATTGTGTCATTTGGACAGGGTATTAACATTTGTTCAGGACCAATCAGAGGGACAGGTTGAGTCCTGGGATCACTGGCATACTTAGGTTTTATATGATTCTCACTGCCCTCACTCGGAGGGGCGGGACCAGAAGGGGGAGACAACAATCATTGGTCTAAAACGGACCTATTTTTATACAGTCTATGCTTGGGACAGGGAGACACGCTGTATTTTTGAGTGGAAGTCGATGGAGAACATCCCTTAGTAGCCTACCGTGAACAAGTTGTTGTTTTGTGGACACAGTTCGTAGCATAACAAATTGAGTGCCTTACCCGCTCATCTTCAACATGTTTGTCATCACATATTCATTTTAGTTGGAGCGAGCTATGATGTGTCTACTACGAAAAAAAATACTGTTTCGTAAGATGAGACAGAAGGGGATGTTGCAGCTACACTACAGGCCCCGTTTAAATAATTTTTTTTAAAATGTTTTTACCACAACACTACTTTTCCTATCTTCAGTGGCCAGTCTACCTCCAGCTAGTGAGCTTTTACATCATAAATTTGAGAAAAATGTCTGCATCATATTATAAATCTCAGAATACCATCCAAGATTGATTAAAGAGCTTGTCAAAGGCATAGGAACACATGAGCAGATTAAACTGATCTGACACTGAGTGAGTTGAACTGTACTGACGGGATGTTGCCTAATGTCTTTTGCTCTTTCTCTCTCTCTGTCTCTCTCTCTCGGCCTCTCTCTCTCGGCCTCTCTCTGCCCCCCCCCCCCCCCCCCCCCATCCATCCCTACCACCACCTTTTAACCTAATACCATGCCCATGTTGTGTTTAAGTCCCTTTTATAGAGTGTAGCATCATAACATGCAGTGCTATCATTAATTGTTCCGGTCTTCACTATGAGTGTTAATGCCTAAGCCCTCAACTCCCACAGTCTTCTCCTGCCATTCCCTAAAGGACACCCACAGACACAAGTGCAAACAAGTGCAACCGGTCCCCACACCCTGCCGCGGGAAGCTAGCCTAAGCAACTGCCGTCAGCAGTCCACCCAATTGGATCCAGGCTAAAGGAGCCAAAATGGATTCCGACAGGGAAAGAGGAGCTTCCCCGCCCGTCAGAAGAGAGGCCCTGACTGCACTTTGCCACCTGTGGATCGTCCAGCTTCCTGTCACAGGAGACAGAGCCCCCGCACGCCGTGCACAACTGGTAGAGACACTGTGGAGTAGGTTGCATTTCACTCACGCAATTGCAACACTAATGGAAAAAGCACTGCATGTTACCCAAGTCCAGGGAACTTCTGGTCCCTTGCCAGTCTAGATACCCGGACACTGGAGAAGGAAGAGACTGAACCAGGGTGTCATAACAGCAGCGACACAAAAGAGTGTCTAATAGAGATATGACTCTAGATCACAAAGGGACTATTAAACTGGGCATGGACTAAATGTTTTAAAAATGGTTGGTGAACCATTTGGACAGTTGTTTTTGTTGTTAGCAGGTAACTGCATCTTCAATGTCCAAATGTGTAATGTGATTCCTATTTGGTGATGTAAGAATAGGTTTTTAGCAGGTGCATGCACCTATTCTTACAAGAGAGGGATGTAGGATATCTAATATTTCCCCCCTTCTCTCTATCTCTGTCTCTCTCTCTCATTCTCAACCCCCCATCAAAGATAAGCCAGTCTGTCATAAATGACCCCTCTCCCCCCCCCTCCCCCACACCTTAACCCAATCAGGACAGGGATGGTCTTCCTGTGGAGGTATTTTATGAGTGTACCGCAGAAAAAGAAGTTAGTCAATTGTGGAGTTTGTTTGGAGAAGTCATTCTTTTTGGTTCCTCGTGCGTTTCCTTTTGTTCCTGTTCAGCTGGAGGGTAAATAATTTGGCAATTTTTGGCTTATCTCTCTCTTTACTGGTATTTCCTAATTAATGTCTGGCTTAATGTCTTCCATTTTGTAAATTATAAGTAGTCAGCCTACATTCCTTAGTGAATGTATGATTTCAACTCATTATTCCAATTGAATGTTTTTCATTTAATAAAATTATTTAATCTCAAGACCTGATTTAGACTTTGTTTTGGCTTGTTGGTTGATCCAGCAGGTTACTGTTCGACTTACCTATTAACGAATTTGGCGATTTAATTGATGATTGTAATTCTTAATAATAATTATTAAATTAAATCACGTAAAGCTTATTTTGAATGTAGGTTAAGTGAGGGGTTCTAGCACGCAATATCGCTTGTGTTCAGTATTCAGAGTGCTGAACGTTTTAACAAGGGCATTGACTGTTGGAACCGCTGGATTCAGAAAATACACATTTTACCTAGTCCTCACTTACCCGACAGTACGTTAAGCAGTCTTTTTTTCCTAGTTAGAGAGGAGAGGGAATTTAAATTAACCTCTGGACTTAGCTTGATCTTCTTGTTAACTGAAATGTGTAACAATATCTAGAGATGGATATTGAAATGATCCCTCTGAGTGGGTAATACAATGCCAAAGAGGTTTTAAATTGAAAGGCTTAGCGCTTCTCATTAGCCTAACACTCAACAGCCACAGTAATCAGAGGACTTCCATGAGCCACAAAAGGGAGCCCGCAAAGTAAAGTAGTACAACAGGAGATTGATTTGACTCAAAATTATGTCTGAAATTGAATTAATTCATATATCTAGAGCACTTAAAGTCTCCAAAAGTCCTTAAAATTAAGTTGTTTCTTCTGGTCACCTGTTCATCATTTAAAAAAACTGCTCAGTTACACACTTCTGTTTGGTATGGTGTCCGATCACATTAAAAATTGTTCAGTCAACCACGTCTTACCAGTGTTGTCTTTGGTCACATTTCTCAATCACTGTTGGGTCACCTACGTCTGTTCTGTTGTATGTATGATAACGCTGGTCCAGAAATAGCATCTTTTGATACCTAAGATCCCCCACCCCAGCAAACAGGGCTTCGTGTTAGCAAACAAAAACAATTTAAAACAATCTAAAATAGGCTTGTTGTAAATATTAAGTAATCAAATATGTAAAACATTTTAGATTTATTTGTTGTTCAATATTATCCCAATACATTTTTCAACAATTGATATTTAAGCACTCATTATTTCACTCAAATTGACTGACAGATAATTACATAGCAAGTGTGTGAAAATTGTAACTTTCACTTTCTTGTGTCTTCAATATTAATTTTAATTTGCATACATTTGTGTTTGTATACTGCGGGCGGCAGTGTAGTATAATGGTTAAGGAACTGGACTTGTAACTGAAAGGTAGCAGGTTGGATTCCCAGGTAGGACACTGCCGTTGTACCCTTGAGCAAGGTACTTAACCTGAATTGCTTCAGTATCCAGCTGTATGAATGGATAAATGTAATAAGAAGTTGTGTAAGTCGCTCTGGATAAGAGCGTCTGCTAAATGCCTATAATGTAATGTAATGTAATGTATACATCAAACTTAATACATTCAGAATGTATCTGAAACAAATTTAACTGCCATAGCAGATGAGAATACACTGGCTGTGGTTGTTAGCCAGCCTGCTATTTTCTATACTGTGTCAATTTTCAGACAATTTGTGATATATTAAATTTGTTAATATAAACGTATTAGTACGACATAGGATTATTAAATCAGATGTACAAACCCCAATTCCAAAAAAGTTGGGACAGTATGTAAAATGCACATAAAAGCAGAAAGCAGTGATTTGTAATTTCTCTGTTACATATATTTAATTGAAAACAGTACAAAGAAAAGATATTTAATGTTTTACCTTATCAACTTTATTGATTTTTCTAAATATACACTAATTCCGAATTTGAAGCCTGCAACACGTTCCAAAAAAGTTGGAACAGGGGCAAAAAAAAGACTGGGAAGTTCAAAAAACACCTTTTTGGAACATTCCACAGGTAAACAGGTGATGCTATCATGACTGGGTATAAAAAGATATCAAAAGACTCTTGATATCTTATTTTCAAGTACTGTTACAAGCGATACTATAACCTCTCCGCATTTGAATGGATCTCTATGGGAATTGGGGGGTGGGACTATATTAAGATGTAAATTACACGGGAATAGTATGGAACCCATGGTTGGCTAAATGGCTGTAAATCATCAAGGGTCTGAGGTATCAAACGAGCCTCAAACCATCACTCTGCTGCTAGATATGGATGGATGACTTTAAGGGTTGTTTCTCCTGACTCATTTTCCTAATGAACTCTATGGAAAAATAAGTCAGGAGAAACAACCCTTCAAGTGATCCATCCACATCTACTGCATATCTGGCAGCAGAGTGATGGTTTGAGGCTCGTTTGATACCGCAGACATTTGATGACTAAGATAAGAAAAGTATTTTGATATCATTTTATACCCAGTCATGATAGCATCACCTGTTTACCTGTGGAATGTTCCAAACGGGTGTTTTTTGAACTTCCCAGTCTTTTTTTGCCCCTGTCCCAACTTTTTTGGAACGTGTTGCAGGCATCAAATTCGGAATTAATGTATATTTACAAAAATCAATAAAGTTGATAAGGTAAAACATTAAATATATTTTCTTTGTACTGTTTTCAATTAAATATATGTAAAAGAGAATTTACAAATGACTGCTTTCTGCTTTTATGTGAATTTTACATACTGTCCAAACTTTTTTGGAATTGGGGTTAGTACATAAATTCAAAATTGTGGGAAAATCATTGTGGGAAATGTTTTATGCACAAACGGATAACAAGCCTCCGGTGGCTGAAGGCTGTGCATTTACAATTGTATGCATAGACAGAACCTTATTTACAGTGCCCACCAGAACTACTGGCAACCCTGGAAAATATGAGCAAAACAAAAATATTTTTTGTTTATCAGTCTGACCTTACACTCAAAATATTTTTAAAAATCTTAATATTTAATTTAGGTAAAATTATTCAAAGAAAAAAATATTGAGGAGACACACAGGCCAACACCCCTTCATCCATCAACATTGGGAAGATCAGAGAACACACATATGAAATGAGACAAAAGGTTGCTGACTTTCATAAATCAGGCAATGTCTTTAGAAAAACAGCTTCATGTCTGAAACTACCTATTTCCAACAAAAGGGTAATAATTAATAAGTTGGAAGCAGTTGGAGCTCTGATAAACTTGCTTGGAAGAGGACGCAAGTGTCGTTTGCGCTATACGCACAGTGAGGTGGATGGTTTGAGAGGAACAGATTTCTCTGAGGATCACAGTTGGAGAATTGCAGAAGTTGCTTGCATCCTGGGATCACCAAGTCTAAAAGTATAATTAGACACCACCTCTATGCCAACAAGCTATATAGAAGGCTTGCCAGAAGAAAGCCTTTGCTATCATTGTACCACAAATGTAAGCACCAGGAGTTTGCTAAATGTTACCAGGATTTAGATTTGAATCAGGTGCTGCGGCCAGACGAGACTAAAATTGAGCTTTTTTGGCAATAATTACCAAATGTGGGTTTGCCATAATAAGGAGGCACAGTTTTGCAGAAAAGAGCCTTATCACCACTGTGAAGTATGGTGCTGGATCTGTGATGTTATGGGGCTGTTTTTCCTCTAAAGGCCTTGAGAACCTTGTTAGGATACATGGCATCATGGACTCCATCATATACCATTTCAAACCAACATCTGGCTGCCTCTGCCAGAAGGCTAAAACTGGGTCATGGTTGGATCTTCCAGCAGGACAATGATCCAAAGCATACCTCAAAATCAACATACAAATGCTTCACTGACCACAGAATCAAGGTTTTGCGATGGCCATCCCAGTCCCCTGACCTGAACCCCACTGAAAACCTTCAGGTGAGCTGAAGAGGAGAGTCCACAATTGAGGACCAACGACTCTGAAGGGTCTGGAGAGATTCTGTATGGAGGTACGGTCTCAAATCCCTTGCTATGTGTTTTCCAACCTCATCATACATTACAGGAGTAAAGCCTTTATCATGGGAAAGGGAGGGTACATAAAGTACTAAATGCAGGGAACCTAATAATTGTGACACATCTTCAAAATAAAAATTAGTTTGCATTAAAGATTTGTTTTTCCTCTGATCAATGGTATTAGAATGAAACTATATACCTTTATCATTTTTCTGAGCCCAGAAGACATTTGATAAACAATTAACTGAATTTAATCCTGCACTTTTTGCTCATATTAATTGAGGTTTCCAATCATTTTGGTGGGCATTGCATAGCTATAGTTCAATGACAATATTCACTGATGGCAGCCCATCCCACAAAATTTGGTAATACAAAATTAGTTTTTCGACGCATTAGCAATTTTAAAAAGAATCTGCCTAGGCAGACATCTGCTCAGGATCTGCTATGATGTCATTTAGGTCTGCATGGACCCTGCGGACGTCCGTATGCACACTTTTTTTGGAGACTGAATTGGCCTTAAGGCCTATAAGCATGAAACTTGTAGGATACATTTTATGAAAGAAATTAAGAAGGAAACACTTCTATATGAAATCATGGCTGCTCTAATTTGTTGTATATCCAGCATTTAGGACTAAAATTAAGATGCATATAACATCTCTTTCATTGTTGTGACAATTTTCTTCATTGTTCTGCAGAAATACAGGCCCAGAAACATGAGGTAAGTAAACAATATGGATACCACAAGTAACCTATGTTTTTAATTTAAATGTATGTAAAATGTAAAAGATGATATTTAAAATGATCTTGTGAAGCCTAGGCCATATCTATAAGGGTGTCTCCTGTCTGAGACACGGAGAATATTATGGAGGACCAGGGGCGATAGACGGGGTCTCTAAAAGTGTCCACACGTGACACCACAAAACGGAATATATATTCCATAGAGGAAAGGGAACAGAGAAAACAAAAGACGAGAACAGAATACAGTCCCTCCCTCTCAGACAGAGATAAAAGGGAAGATATAGGAAAACGTAAAAGTCTCCTCGACAAAAGGACGAGGAACTCGTAACTTCGAGTAAATAACAAAAATAACAAGCGATAGGGCTTGTAGACCTCCAAAAACGGAGGAGAAATAAAAGTAAACGAAATAACAGAGAATAACCCTAAAAAGAAAAAAGGCACGGACAGGTAGCTGGAAAAGCAGAACCTCTCTAGCTCCGTGGTGACGAGCTAGACTGACGAGAGGAACTGACTAGAGCAGAGAAATAAGGAGAAAAATAGGAAAGAGAGTTAGCGTAGCAGGGAAAAGAGATCTAAAGATCTACCCTAAATACTAACTTCTACGGGACCTTCCTGCTTTCGCTTATTAGAAACAATGAGCCAAAACAGTCTCCCAGTCCTATACCTTACCGGCTACCAGAAATACAAGATAACATGCAAGCGCCGGAACAGGAAGACGCAGAGTTTAAATGTATTTTATTTATTTTTTATTTATTTCTTATTTAAACTCGAAGATCATTGAGGGCCACCCCTCATTTACAATGATGTCGAGTATACAATGATGAGATAAAATAAGATAAACAAACAAGGTATAAAACAATTAAGACAAATCAATTCCAAATTAAAATGGGCCAGAGGTACCAGTGAGTCTAGTTTTCAAATGATCTGCAGGGAATTCCATGTCGAAGGAGCACAATATGAGAAGGCAGATCTTCCCAGCTCAGTTCGGACTTTCGGGATATTTAATGTAATCCAGTCAGAGGACCGAGTATAATATGATCCCGATGAGCAAACAAGCATAGAGTTTAAATAAGGTGGGACTTTGCTGATAAGGGCCTTAAAAATTAATAAATAAAAATGCTTGTCACGCCTGAGTGAGAGGGAAGACCACCCATCTTTATCATACAATGTACAGTGATGCGTACCATAGGCATCGCCAGTAATAAACCTAAGGGCAGAATGATAAACGGCGTCCAGAGGCTTGAGAATAGAGGCAGATGCATGCCTGTACACTACATCGCCGTAATCCAATACAGAAAGAAAAACAGCCTCGACAATCCTTTTTCTACAAAATATTAGAAAATTTGATTTATTTCTATAAAGAAAACCAATTTTTTTTTTTGTCTTAGTTTTTTGACAAGATTGTCGATATGAAATCTAAAAGTAAATTGATTGTCAATCCAAAAATAAATAGGCAACGGAAGAGCCGAACAGGTGCCATCGCTGAGTAGCGAGATGAAAGGAAAACCCGACACGGACAATGAAACAGAAAAAAGACGTCCTGAAGGCGCTTAAAGGGGATGAGAGAGTAAAAAGGAAAATAAGCCTGCAGACTATGACAATATCAACACGAACATTAGAAGGTGGGACCTTTTCCGTATTATCTGGCTAAATCCCAAAAGACAAGTTATTGGTAATTTTTCCATTGAAATATAGCCTACTTGTAATTATTTTGTAAAAAGATTTAGGATATACATACAGCTGCCGGCTACTTGACAACCTGGCACAGACTAGATTGGATTCCAGTTTGTCTGAACAGGATTGGTCGTTCAATAGGCCCAAGTTTTCACTTTCTTTGATAACATTTTTCTTATTCCCCCATTCTTCTTTATGTACTACAATCCATGAGTTGCGCTGCACTTCACTTCTGAGACAAAACAACTGCAGGCAGAGTACAGATGCCCGATCCACGATAGAAGCCATCAGTGTGCCATATAGTGGGACAAATCATGCCCACTGAAAGCAGTTAGTCAATTATATGCAAACTCTCGCATTGGCACTGGTGTGGTCAAAATTCTAACCTGGCCTGTGAAGGAGTCACTGAAACAAGGGCCAATCCTTTAGCTGAGACATGCCACCCAAAAGCCCTACACACAGAGGTGGAGCATAACAAAGTACAAATACTCCGTTACTGTACGTAAGTACGTTTTTCACGTATCTGTACTTTACTTGAGTATTTCTTTTGTATTTTCACTTTTACCCACTACATTTTAAATAAAAAACCAGTACTTCCTACTTACTACATTTCTAAAATTTCTTTTACATTTCTTTTAAATGCGCGTCTTCCTTCTCCGACCGTTGATAGGCTGCTCATTGCTGAATCTCTTGTAGCTGAAAAGAGCGCAGACAGGGACCATCGTCATTTGTTGCAGTGCAGTGAAATATTTAATCCTATATAGATGAAGCCATTCACCATCCATGGCCTTATTTAGGCGATCTGTTCGAAATTCTTGGTACGAAAAACGATTCCTACAGATTACGCTGTCTCCTGTGCCTGCCAAAACAGAACGAGATCCTATCGTTCAAGAATTCTGCATCCATGGTTGATCGAATTTGGTAGGCTACTGTGAAAGTGTATCAGATAACTAAAAATAGCTAGCGTAGCTAGTATAAAATATTTGCTGGACCTGGGGCCGCATGTAGCAAAGTTTGCATAGAATCCACACTAAATATGTAACATGTTGGGTTTATACTACCTGAAGGAGGATGTAAGCTTTCTAATGATACCAAAATGATCTATCTAATCCAAATATCAAGCAAGTTATGTCCCATTATATTTGGTATGCAATCAAACCATGTTTTTGAGAAAAACCCCTTCAAAGTTCAGCTGTGAAAGTTGCGTTAACGTTACTGGAGAGAAACTTGGCTGGGTCTCATAACCGAAAAAACAAAACTCTGGTGTTAGCTTGTCATATTACATTTAAATGCTTCAAAACGATAGTTTCACATTGGATTTGACATCAAAACACGCAGATAATGAAAGCCAAGACATTTTTCGAGTAAAATGAGATGAAACCGAATAACTTTCATGAGCTTGTCGCCGCAAAAGCAGCATATTGTGTCACTGGTAACAAGCTGGCTATAACGTTAGCCTCCAAACGTTCAAAAGTCTAGTGCTATAGAACACCTCACATATGTTACTGTTTTTCTCCGTATAAGTTTTTTCTCAGTAATACTTTGAACTCCACCCATTTAATCCCCACATCAGAATAGTTGGAAATGGATTAGATGGATATAGATCTAGATTGTTGTTCTAGCTTTTGAACAGTACGATAAGGGGATAAAAAAACTACTTTTGAATGAACAATTTTACTCACCTCTTTGTGCTAATCCAACAGAGCGAATAAAATGTGAAATTGACACTACCATAGAGAATGCTTTGTCTGCGGGTTGGATCACAAAAAATGAAAGGGATTTCTTAATTACCAAATACCCCATATGCCCGATATTGTATGGCCTCCCAAAAATTCACAAGTCTGTATCTGATCCTCCACTGCGTCCTATAGTGTCAGGCAATGATAGCCTTACAGAACCTCTCTCACGATATGTTGACTTCTTTATTAAGAAATTGGTTCCTACCCTGCCTTCGTATATAGGTGATACGTCTGATCTACTTAGGGCTATTGAAGGTGTTCATGTGAATCCAGCTACTATTCTAGCGTTGCTAGATGTACAGAGTTTATACACCAACATTCCCTATAAAGGAGGTCTGGAGGCTCTGTCATACTACCTCTCCACACGCCCGGAAGACTTATTACCCCCTTCAAGTTTCCTTATCACCCTTACGGAGATGGCACTCACTATGACCTATTTCCAATACAATGGCTGTTATTATTTACAGACTCAGGGTACTGCAATGGGAGCAGCATTTGCACCGAATTATGCTAATCTGTTCATGGGTCACTGGGAAGAGAAATTTATCCATAATTCCACCAATCCCTTTCTCACCAAAATCTCCTTGTGGTGTAGATATATTGATGACATACTGCTCATGTGGGATGGTACTGTACATGAATTTGAGGATTTCTTGAGGTTTGTGAATTCTAGAGACAGTCATTTGTCTTTTACAGAGGAACATGGCGTGAGATCCATTAATTTTCTGGACCTGTCTATTTTTAAAGGTGATGACGGCAAACTTGAATCTACCATCTTCCGTAAACCCTTAAGCAGAAATACTCTGTTAAGAGCAGATAGTAATCACTAGGGGTGTCACGATTCTCCAAATCCGCGATTCGATTTGACTTTCGATTTTAAGGTCACGATTCGATTCGATTTTCGATTTTTTCCCAGCACTATTTTTTTTCCCAGCACTATAGTCTAACTAATGGCTATGCCATTGTTAGACTATCGAGTCTTGATTTGTAAAGAAAAATACTTGTTTCTCAATAAGTAACTTTTATTTGAATAATAACAATTATAAATAATAACAAAAATATGATAATATTTAAACACACCTAAACAGTTAAGAGCTTTATCAAAACTAGACTCTAGAATAATAAACAGTTGAACATTTACCACACTATTAACAATTTACACATTGGTTTTATGCCCTGACAACGGTCATTTACATTTTCAAATTCTTCTTTAAAAAGATGAGCGTGTTCACATTCTTTGAACAGTTAAGAGCTTTAACAAACTAATATCTGAAATAATAAACAGTTGAACATGTACCACGCTATTAACTATTTACACATTTTTTTTCATGCCCTGACAACTGTCATTTACATTTTCAAATTATAAATGAGAATGGAAGAGTTGCCTGTGTCAATGTTTTTTTCCCAGTCAAATCTATTTCTTTGTGATGCCTGCAAATGTGTCCTGCCATATTTGACGTGTTGCCTGAGGTGGCGTATGGTACTCGCGTGTAGCATAGCCGACAAACTGTCGTTTTTTTGTCAATGACGCGTTCGTTGTTTATATAACTCACGGGGAAGGCAAAATGTTGCCACACCAGTGACTTGAGGGAAGCAGGAGGATTTTCCAGTTCTGTTTCTCCATCTCCGACTCCGGCAGTGGACGCATGCCTGCGTGGACGAACAAAATGCAGTGGAAGGAGTCAAGTTTCATTTTGTCGGAAACGCTTACATTAGAGATGGCCAAGTAGGCTACTTTTTTTTACATTTTACCCATCACATGAAAGGCTAAGAAGAGCGCACGGGGGGGCGGGGGTGGAGAGAAAAAAAAAACTGGGAGAATCGCGAACCAGCTTGTGATTTCGAAGTTCGAAATCGAACGCTCATTTCGATCGATTTTCGATTTCGAATCGGTATCGTGACACCCCTAGTAATCACCCCCGTCAACTGATACGTAATATACCAATCGGACAATTCTTGCGCTTGAGACGCAACTGTAGCACGGATGCAGAATTTGAGAGTAGCAGATTTCTGCAGAGAGGCTACAGTATTGTTGACGTTACCCGCCGCCATTGACCGTGCCCGCCATACTGATAGGAAGTCCCTCCTCTGTAAAAAGCCGAAGCGTAGGTACTACCCCTCCTCGTATTTGCTTTTCCACTGAGTTCAATCCGGTGGCTGGAAGAGTTAAAAACATTGTCCGTAAACACTGGCCCATTCTCCAGTGACCCTCTTTTGAATAAATTTACCTCCGAACTTCTGCGAGTGTGCTTTAGAAGGCCACATAACTTAAAAGATAAGGTGGTTCATAGCATGGTGAGTAGTCCGCAGACAAAACCCTCCTGGCTACCTACGCCCCCTAGGGGTTCTATTGCTGTGGACATTGTGTCCATTGCTCTAATTCTAATGACATTAAAGTTTTCCGTCATCCACGTTCGGGCAAGGAATTCAAAATAACCACCTTCATTAACTGCAACACTACCCATGTAATATACATGTTGAAATGTATATGCTCCAAAATCTACATCGGTCAGACTAAAGGGCTCTGCATGGTTGTGCGAAACTTGTGCAACTTCGTCATGTTCGCGCAATGCAACAATGTTGCAAGCACTCTGCAATTTATACTTCTGCAGCCTATGCAACATTGTATCCCGTATGTAGTTAGCTTCCCCCTAGCAACATTGTATCCCGTATGTAGCTAGCTCCCCCCTAGCAACGTAACTCATTTCAATGTAACTAATTTCCCTGCTCAACCAACCCATCGATAACATGCCGTCTTTATGTTTGTTTGTTTGTTTGTTGCTCATGTTCTTGTATATAGTGTAATATAGTTATAGTTAGTTAAGCTAGTTAGTCAAGTTAGTTAAGTTAGTTAGTTACTCTCGCCGATCTCTTTCCATGAGTTCATGGTCATTTGACTGTCTTTGTAATCACTACAAGAATAGTCATATAAATGTTTGTATTTTCTCTATTTTCTAATTGATGGGAGGGTATTTATATATATACCTCCCGGTGCGTTGTCTGTATTTCCGTTTGACTCTGAAGAAGACGTCGTTGACGTCGAAAGATCAGTCTTATTAAATATTTTTTTGCTCTGAGCTCTGTGTGCTCCAGTCTTCCTTATCTCGGGTTAGTCAGAGGAAAGTGGTCTGGGTTAGGTATTCTTTCAGTTCGCTGGTCCTCTTGTTGAGCACCTATAGTCCTTTTTTACATAGCCGGCTTGTAGCGCGTTTGGGATTACCCCCTTTTTACAACTGGCAAGTGTCACGTTCACCCACCATGTTAATCCTTTAAGCAAACGTTTGAGCGCTGGATCAAGATAATGGCACTTCTACGAGTTAAAATTACTGTCGGTAGCTAATGTAGCTAAGGATTATCTCCTGTCAGCTTGTCACAACAATATGCATTTCCCACAAACCATATCGGGAACTTGGCCAGATTTAGCATTCGGTAGCCTAAGTACTTAGTTTATCGAACTCAAAATCTGGCCAATTCCCTGATAATTTCAGTTATTTGATGTGCTAGCCAGCTAGCACTTCCAAACATGAGTTCATAACACTCATCTACAGGCTACATTTTCACCGGTGAATGTGCTAACATTAAAGGGGTAATAAACACCGGCTTTTGTTCTGTCTCCGCCCACTTCACAATTTCAAAAGACGCGAATTGAGCTTGAGTGAGAGAACAGACGGGAGGGGGGAGGAGGGAGGAGTTAGATCCATTCGGTAAAGCGCCATAAAAACTGTTCAAGCGGAAACCCGTTTGAAATCAAAGGACTAACGTTAATTTGCGCAGTTTGAATACCCATCAATCAAGATGAGGGAGAGAGGAAGCTTTGACTTGCTTGCGTAAAAAAAAGTTTTTTTTACCTTTATTACCGTCACGAATGGGGCGTGGCTCAAACGAAACGTTTCAGTTTGGATTTCAGCGAATGTGAACATGGGGTGTTTATTCTACATGGCATCCATAGCTATTTCTGATATAATGTGGCATAAGAGGGTAAATAATTCCTCTTAACAAGACAAGCACCTAATTAAGAAAAATTAACAGCTTGTTAAAATTCTGGGATTGCAACTGTGGTTGCAACGAAAACCAGCATACACAGGGGGTCCCCAGCACCGGTTTGGGAACCCCTGTCTTATCAGATGTCTTATTTTTGGTAAATATAATTAAAATACGCGATTAATAAATTGTTGTTTAATTTGGGGTAATAACCTATTTTTTGACAATTTATTTTTCAGTTAAAAAAAATAAATGACGCCCCCCCCCCCCCCCCCCCGCAGTACCTAGTGGGCCGTGGCCCACAGGTTGAAAACCGCTGCGCTGGCATCTCCACGGCAATACCTCCAGCGCCCGACATGCACTAGGTTGACCTAGTCTTGTTTTTCTAGCCAGATAACGTAGATCATTGGTTCTCAAACTCGGTCCTCGGGGACCACTGTGTAGGCTGGTTTTCGTTCCATCCACAATTGCAATCCCAAAATTCAAGCTGTTAATTTTTCATGATTAGGTGCTTTTCATGTTTTGTTTAGAGGGATTATTTACCCTCTTAAGCCACATCATGTCAGAAATAGCTATACATGCCATGAAGAATAAAAGTCCCATGTTCCTAATGTGCTTATTGGGCTATATTGCAAATAGGTAACAATTTTTTTTTAACTGATCAAATTAAAGACTGGGGTGAATCAATTGGCTCCTAATTAGGTAGTTGAACACGGGTGTTTTTATCTTCCCTCATAATGTTTTCCTTAAATGTATTAACACAGTGCAGGTTTGGCTCGTTATCATTTGTTTTGTCTTTTCTTCATTATTTATCAAACGGTTAGTTTTAGTGGCCATGTGTCCACAATTTCACCAATTAGAAGCCTATTGATTCACCTCAGTCTTTAATTTGATCAGTTAAAAATCTTTTTGCCCGTATTTGTAATTATTTGTAATATAGCACAATGAGAATTAGGGGTGTAACGGTACACAAAAGTCACGGTTCGGTACATACCTCGGTTTTGAAGTCACGGTTTGGTATGTTTTCGGTACAGCGGGGAAAAAAAAGAAATGCAAAACATAAAATTGCTTTTCATTTATTATGAAGTTATAAACTTGTAAACAGTGGCTAATTGGCCATAATTTCCTGAACAAAGGAAGGCACATCTTTCTTTCATAAAAGCTATGGCGTTTGTTATTGCTTTTTCCAGGTCTGAATTAGTGGAGGCAGCTTAAATGACATGGGGAGCTGGGTTTGCACTCCACTCTGTTTTTCCTTGTACCAGTTTGCCATACTGACGAGGCTGGGCGGTGCTAACCCTGCATTCATTTATGGTCAGAGGTCGGATGTGGAAAACGCTCGTTTCCGCGTCATTACCGACATCACTGGGTTCGCGGTGCACAACTGGGGACTTGGCGTCATGCACGTTCTTCACAGGGAAGATTTGGCTTTGCTAGCAAATACAGCTAAAACAGCTAACAACTACAACATGTAAACATTTTAACTTTTAATTGTATATGTTTATCATTCTGTATCGGTAGGCTATGTTGGCCGATACAAAAGCATTTCACGCTGAAAAACAAAAACTGAAGTGTTTTAAAAGCTAAAATTGTCTAAAAGTCATGTTTGTTTACTGTTCACAATGTGGGTCGTGGTGTGAGCTGCCATGATGACGTGATGTCAAGTTCTTCCTAGTCGGGGTTGTTGATTTCCCGATCCATGATTTCCGACATGGAACTCCTAGTTGGAAGGGTGTTTTATTACATTTTCCCAAGTCAGATATCGGGATTCCTAGTTGGAAATGAAAAAAACGAATGCAGCATTAATTCAGTTGCTGTGCTCATGGGCTGAACTAAAAACAACTGGCTCTTTGCGATAGTTATGTCTTCTAGGGGAAACTCAGTTTTGAATTTAAGTTCCGCACACAAAAAAAAAGGTTCTGCACGTGCGTGGTTAAAGCTAGACTAGCCTATTCATTTGGCTCACAACGCGTACCGAACCGAAAGCCATGTACCTAACAGGTATGAATACGTGTACCGTTAGACCCCTAATGAGAATATTGGACATTTATTATTCATGACTATATAAAACGGAAGAATTCCAGTCTCCCATTTTCTACTCCTTCTTCTCTATTTTGCTTTCGTTGTCATAAAATTTCTTCCTACCGTGAAAATCGACAAACTGTTTACAATTTCGGACAGATGTTAAAGGGTTAGTTCGGAATTTTGGACATAATGTCTCAATTACGACTTACCCATGATGTAGTTGATTGATGGAAACCATTTTCAGATAATTCCATGCTGTCCCTTCTTTTGGACATACACACATTGCTAATACTAGCGCAACTCGTAGGAAACTAGTAGCATCCACTACCAAACGCACTTAAACACTCCAAGGTGTACCCAAAGCAAATAAAATACGACGACAGTCTATCGGGGTTATTTTCAGTGATTATACCATCATTTTTCAAGTCAAACTATCGTTGAATCCTTTACTTTGTGCTCACCTAAATTCTCAGTGGAAGTAAGGCGTTAGTTTAGTAGGTAACGTAAAGTAGCCTATAGCTCTGCCGGCCAAAAACAATATCGCGCGTGTGAAAGAATCAGACTCATAGTATTGTTAGCTAACGTTCAGGTAAGATGGTATTTCGGTGTGTATTTCAAGGTTGTTCAAATCATGCAAAAAAAATGGGCACCACAAAGTTTTCACCGATTTCCAGTGGAAGATCAACAAAGAAAACAGCTGTGGCTTCTTGCTGCTCGCATGGATGTCACCAATTGAGACTCTAAAAAGGTTTGTAGTGACCATTTCAAGGAGGATGACTATGTGAAAATCAAAAAAGGATGGGCGGGACACCCTCTACTGAAGGAGACTGCTGTGTCATCACCTGTTTTTCTTCATGCACCGAAAACAACTGGCGAGGAGGTAACTAATAAATGATTGCATGCGTGATCTATCTATTCTGCTAGCTAGCTAGCTAGTTGCCACGATTGGGAAGTCATGGAAGTGGTCAAACTTTTCCTGCAAATTGGTAGCCAGTGTGCTTGCTTGTATATGCTGTGTTATTCTGTAGCATGTTTGTGTTTAGCTGACTTGTATACCAAATATGTAACTTTACGGCAAAACGGATTGTGTCGGCAACTGTGGAGTACAGCAGATACCCTGGCTAATCTACAGCTAGCTCCGCCGCCGTACTTCCACTGAGAATTTAGGTGAGCACAAAGTAAAGGATTCAACGATAGTTTGACTTGAAAAATGACTGTCGTCGTATTTTATTTGCTTTGGGTGCACTGTGGAGTGTTTAAGTGCGTTTGGTAGTGGATGCTACTAGTTTCCAACGAGTTGCGCTAGCATTAGCAATGTGTGTATGTCCAAAAGAAGGGACAGCATGGAATTATCTGAAAATGGTTTCCATCAATCAAGTACATCATGGGTAAGTCGCAATTGAGACATCATGTCCAAAATTCCGAACTATCCCTTTAAGGTAAATCTATCACCACGGCGGCACTTTCGCCACAAGTGAGCAATTATACCGGGAAATGCCCTTTTTGAAAACAAAAAACGAATGAAAATAAAAAGGCTAGTCTGTTACTGCATACCAGTTTTTGCTAAAGTTGCATCATAGCTATGATAACGCGGAGCTGTCAAAACTATAACAGCGCAGAAACCCTTTAAAAAACCTAAACCATAAAAACCGTAGCTAGGCTACACGTAGCCTATGGCTATGAAAACTTTAGGACTAAACAGGCCACATTTTAGTTAATAAAACTCAAGTAAGCTAACTTAGATATCCAGTGAGCACAAGTGGCATACAGAACTATTTCACTTTTTTTTAGCAGCATTTTTTTCTAGGTATAAACCAAACTATTTTTTTAAAATATAATTTATTTATTGATTTATTTATTTAAGTATGAGCCGAAGTACACCTCCCTGACGTGTCTCCCCATGGCACAGCCTGTAGTGCGGGTTAGCTAGTATTCCCGTACTCTTTGCGACATTGGTGGTACGAATCCGACTGACTTTTTTCGCATTACTCGCTCCCATTCCTCTTGTCTCTACACTGTGCTGTCCAATAAAGCTGAAAGGAAAGAATACCAAACCCGGACTACTTCGCTAGGACTAACCCGAGATAAGGAGGACTGGAGCACACAGAGCTCAGAGCAAAACAAAATATTTTAATGCGACTGACGTTTCGACGTCAACGACGTCTTCTTCAGAGTCAAATGGAAATACAGACAATGCACCGGGAGGTATATAAATACCCTCCCATCAATTACACAAAGTAAGGTGCGCATGTGTAGGACTAATATATCTCGTCATCAATACCACATACATAATGTTATCTTCTTTAACAGGGTAAAGAGAAGACCGACAAATGTCATAGGTAAATAAACTGAATAATTGTCTATTGTGAACATGGCATAAAACAAAATACAATGAAAATCAAAAAGCCTGTACACAAGTTACAAAAAACATGAAAGATTCAACGACTCATTTAACCCATTAGGTTCCACACTATTGAGTGTATGTATCCAGTACGCCTCTCTGCGGAGCAGTTGCTTAATAATATCTCCGCCTCTGGATGATAAAGTGACTCTCTCAATACCCCAAAATTTTAAAGAAGAGACAGAACCATGATTGGCTTCAGCGTAATGTCGCGCAATTGCATAGTCCATATTCTTGGACCGGATCGCGGTCTTATGTTCAGCAATTCTAAGTTTGAGGGCTCTCTTGGTCTGTCCGATATAGATTTTGGAGCATATACATTTCAACATGTAGATTACATGGGTAGTGTTGCAGTTAATAAAAGTGGTTATTTTAAATTCCTTGCCCGAACGTGGATGACAGAAGACTTTGATGTCATTGGAGTTAGAGCAATGGACACAGTGTCCACAGCGATAGAACCCTCTAGGGGGCGTAGGTAGCCAGGAGGGTTTTGTCTGCGGACTACTCACCATGCTGTGAACCACCTTATCTTTTAAGTTATGTGGCCTTCTAAAGCACACTCGCGGAGGTTCGGAAGTAAATTTATTTAAAAGAGGGTCACTCTGGAGAATGGGCCAGTGTTTACGGACAATATTTTTGACTCTTCCAGCGACCGGACTGAACTCAGTGGAAAAGCAAATACGAGGAAGGGTAGCACGCTTAGGCTTTTTACAGAGGAGGGACTTCCTATCAGTGTGGCGGGCACGGTCAATGGCGGCAGTGACGTCAACAATACTGTAGCCTCTTTGAAGAAATCTGCTACGCATCTGACAGATGTTGCTCTCAAATTCTGCATCCGTGCTACAGTTGCGTCTCAAGCGCAAGAACTGCCCAATCGGTATATATCGTATCAGTGGACGGGGGTGATTGCTGTCTGCTCTTAACAGAGTATTTCTGCTTAAGGGTTTACGGAAGATGGTGGATTCAAGTTTACCGTCATCACCTTTAAAAATAGTCAGGTCTAGAAAGTTGATAGTTCCTCTGTAAAAGACAAATGACGGTCTCTAGAGTTCACATACCTCAAAAAATCCTCAAATTCAAGTACAGTACCATCCCACACGAGCAGTATGTCGTCAATGTATCTACGCCACAAGGAGATTTTGGAGAGAAAGGGATTAGTGGAATTATGGATAAATTTCTCTTCCCAATGACCCATGAACAGATTGGCATAATTCGGTGCAAATGCTGCTCCCATTGCTGTACCCTGAGTCTGTAAATAGTAACAGCCATTGTATTGGAAATAGTTCATGGTGAGTGCCATCTCCGTAAGGGTGATAAGGAAACTAGAAGGGGGTAATAGGCCTTCCGGGCGTGTGGAGAGGTAGTATGACAGAGCCTCCAGACCTCCTTTATGGGGAATGTTAGTGTATAAACTCTGTACATCTAGCGACGCTGAAAGGCTAGAAAGCTGAAAGGCTATTACACGTATTTTAAGAACGTATAGTCCATTTTAGTACTTATAAACCTTTGTAGCCACAATGTCCTCTATATTGTCAGGTACCTTGAATGGAGAGAAAATGCTGTTAGCTATAAGTTAAGAGTGAAGCAAATTTAGAAGGAAATGTAGAGACCTACTCACTCCAAAAGTCTCTGGGACCTCAGATGGATATCTGGCTTCTCTGCCGAACATGAGGTAGAATGGGGAGTGCTTGGTGGTGATCTATACTTTGGTGCGCAAGCCAAACATGGCTGCACTGAGGTCCCAGTTCCAAGGCTTCTCATCCATCAATTGGTGAGAGTTTTGAAACATATTGGCATTGTTATGAAATACTATTTTGATTGTAAAGCATAGCTTATGATTGCGATGTGTGACCCAAATCACAATTCTTAATACAATACCAAAATACAATAGCCTACTTAACACAATGATTATAGAACCATTTAGTGGTGTAAATGGGTCAAGGTCAGTTTAGTGTGAAGTCCACATTACTTTGTCACTGTCCCATTCATCCTTTCAACCAATCCACTGGTCTGTGGTAACTCATAGTTTTGACAGCACGGTTATTATAGCTATGATGCAGCTTTAGCAAAAACTGGTATGCAGTAACAGACTAGCCTTTTTATTTTCATTCGTTTTTTGTTTTCAAAGAGGGCATTTCCCCGGTATAATTGCTGACTTGTGGCGAAAGTGCCGCCGTGGTGATAGATTTACCTTAACATCTGTCTGAAATTGTAAACAGCTCGTCGATTTTTATGGTAAGAAGAAATTTTATGACATCGTGTCAGCAACACAGCGGCACAAAGCAAGACAGTACTCAATTTGGTCTTCCCCTTTTGCTAGCTACACAGCTACAAAGGTGGATCTCCCTTTTTGCCTTCTCCATTGTACCAGCAACACCGCTGCAGAAAGCTCTGCAGGCCGAGGAGAGAGAAGCAAGCACCGCGCCACAGCAACGAGTTAGCTTGCCTACCGGCATCTAGCCATAGAACGTGAATTGAGCTAACAACTTCGACCACGGTGTAGTTCCAGCACACGGACAAAGACACAAACCAGGAGAAATTCCCACCTCTTGGACAAAACCAGCTGTAATCAACTCACCACGGAATTCAGTAAGACTTATCAAACATCCCAGGCATAGCTTAGGATTTTAGTCTGATTTGTTTATCGGTAATTTGATTGCATCTCAACTTTGTGCGATAATAATAGCTGTATAAACTTGTTCCACTGGTTAGCAAGCTAGCCGGCTGGACTATCGTTTCATAGCAAATCTAGTAGTACCAACTAACCCAAGGAGGCCTCTATCCTAACACTGACTAACATTTGTGTGATGTGATCTCATTTTAGCTTACTGTAAATGGTTAAAAGTATTTCCTGATCGAAGTGCGTGAACTTGTGTATAGTAACGTGAGATCACTATAACCATAGCTATTAGCTAGCTTAGCCTACACCACGTGATTCCTTTGTTCCCTGAACACACACGTGGCACACACACCGACACATGTGCATACCCACATAAATGCTACAATACGCACACAACACGATATGTCTGTTTAGTAGAATGTAATATTCCTGTTTTTCCTTGTTTAATAAATCTTTATTTGTTAAACCTGGTGTCTGTTTTGATGTCATATGAACACAAGAGCTGAGTCAAACCTAATCATTAGATTAATACCTTCAACCCTTATGAATTATTAGTTATTAGTGCTTTGATGGTAAATTGAAGTAGTAGTAATTATAATCCACAATAATCAAATGACTGATTTAATTTTAACCTAATTTAAGAATAATAAGAGTAAACTTCATTATTCCATAGTTATTGCCTATATTTCTGGCATCCCATGTAAGAGTTTATACAGTGCCCTCCACTATTATTGGCACCCCTTGTAAAGATGACTAAAAAGGGTTATAAAAAATTCAACAATTTGGTGAATTAGCTTAATCTCACACTGAAAAAATGAGAAAATCCAACCTTTAATTGAAGTAAATTTATTATGAGAAAAAAAAATCCCTCAAGAAATAATTATTTTTAACAAAACCATGTGTGCCACAATTATTGGCACCACTGCATTTATATACAGAATAAAGTAATAATTTTTAATATTTGGTCGCATATCCTTTGCATGCCATGACTGTGACCCAACAACATCAAAAGACTCTTGATATCTTATTTTCTGGTACTCTTACAAGCGATACTATAACGTGTCTGCATTTGAATGGATCTCTATGGGAATTCGGGGGTGGGACTAGATTTATCTGTAAATTACGGTGGCTCTGAAGTGCAAAACACAAAAACAAAACGCAAAAACAAATACTTTCGGCTCTGAAGTGCAGATAACGCCGCTGAAGTGCAACATGCAAATATTCAAAAAGAAAAAAGAAAAAACTTGCAGCTTTGAAGTGCAAATCAGTCGTTCGTTCATTTGTTCGTTCGCAAATCAGTCAAAACACAAGGATAAGTAAACCCGAGTGCCTCTGAAGTGTAAGCGCCTCTGAAGTGCAATATTATGATCCCTGTTACCTGCCCCTGTCTATATGTGCCCTGTCCGCTCACTTTGCAAGCAGTGTGCGAAAGAAATCCTGCAAAACTCTGTCCAAACTAGTGAGGAAGTAGTTCATAATATTTTTATTTATTTTTATTGAGAATATCAATCAGTTGACATATGACAATGGTGTTACATGCCGTTGTTTAGTGGAGTCTGCCTGCCTGCGTTTTCTCAAGGTGCACCTGCGGCGACGACGGCCAAATTAATAAAAGCCGAATCGCCGTGCAGATTCTTTCTCCCATTTTCTCTCACTGGCTCGATTTCTGCATCATTCATCATTCAAGAACTGCTGGAAGACTCACTTTTTCCTGCCTCTCGGTCGAGAGTAGCCTAAGTAGTATTGTTTCAGGTTAGGCTACCTTATAACTCGAGACTGCCTACTGTTCTGTCCATCCTGTAAGTGTGGTGTATTGTGCGTTTTGTCTTGTCTTATATTTTCTGTGTAATAAACAACTTTTGGTATTGTAATTTGACGTTTGCTCTTTCTGGTTAGTGTCTTTTGTGTGTTATTATTCGTGTTCACACCAGGTTATTATAACTCCGGCGAGGCTTTTATCCTTATCATTTGGGAACTGTTTGTGTAAGTATTCAACCTGAAAATAACATTTATTATTGGTTTTTGAACAAACAAAAAAAAAGTTGGCCCACATGGCACACTTTTGTGTGCAGTATCATATTTATGCACATACACTACTCACAAAAAGTTAGGGATATTTGGCTTTTGGGTGAAATTTATGGAAAATGTAAGTTCACGCTACAGTGATATTATACGTATCATGAAAGTAGGGCATTTAAGTAGAAGCATGCAATGGTGATTTCCTCATCTCAAACAATTTATTGAAACAAAAGCCAACAACAGTGGTGGGTATACCACAACAAAAATGTCAATGTCTCAATAACTTGTCATGTGCCCTTGAGCATCAATTACAGCTTGACAACGACGTCTCATGCTGTTCACAAGTCGACTTATTGTCTGCTGAGGCATGGCATCCCACTCTTCTTGAAGGGCGGCCCTCAGGTCATTGAGGTTCTGGGGTACAGAGTTACGAGCCTCTACACGGTGAGTCAGCTGATCCCATAGGTTTTCTATGGGATTCAGGTCTGGAGAAAGTGCAGGCCACTCCATTTGAGGTACCCCAGTCTCCAGCAGCCTTTCCCTAATGATGCGACCTCGATGAGCTGGAGCATTGTCGTCCATGAAGATGAAATTAGGCCTGTGTTGTTCATGCAGGGGCACAATGACTGGATTAATGATGTTATTCAGGTAGTATGGGCTTGTCACTGTACCATTCACAAAGTGTAGGGCAGTTCTGTATTGACTAGACACACCTGCCCACACTGTAACACCGCCACCACCAAAGGGTCGTCTGGTGACAACAGTGGCTGATGCATAGCGCTCTCCTTGACGTCTCCAACATCGTTGGCGGCCATCATTTCTGCTCAACGTGAATCGACTTTCATCAGAGAACAGCACTGAGGCCCACTGGTCCCTCGTCCAGCGTAAATGCTCCCTGGCCCATGCAAGACGATGACGCCTGTGCCTGGTGGTGTGGTCAGGTACCCTTGCAGGTCGTCTAGCACGCAGACCACGCTGATGTAAACGGTTTCGAATGGTCTGACGTGACACTTGGGTGCCTCTCACCTCCCTTAAATGTGCCTGGAGTTGAGTGGCATTCATCATCCGGTTCCGCAGGGCACTGTTCACAATGAAGCGGTCATCAGTGTGGGATGTGGCCAAAGGACGTCCACTTCTATGCCTTTCTGTGACTCTTCCAGTCTCTCTGTATCTCTGTTGCAACCTGCTGATGACACTCTGTGACACTCTAAGCTCAGTGGCCACTTCCCTCTGAGAACATCCTGTTTGAAGCCTCGCAATGGCGAGGTACTGTTGATCAATTGTTAGGTGTCGTCTTGGTCTCATGATGTCAAAATGTGAACAGCATGATGAAGAGGACTGTTTAAATACCAATTCTAATTGAACCAGGAAATTTATTGGTCGATTCATGGATCAAACACCTGTTGTGAATTTTGCCGTTCAGCTCCTTGTTAGAGAACAGCAAGTTGTGCAAAAAGTACTGAAACATTGAATAGTTGGACATGTGCATTCAAAAGTTTAGAGAAGGTCAAATTAATTTCACCTGTAAAGGTTATAGTGCATTTTAGGTTCATCCTGAAATTTCACCCGAAAGCCGAATATCCCTAACTTTTTGTGAGTAGTGTATATAAAAGCAAAATACAGGAGATTCAAGGGAAAAAATACCAAACGGGAGGACAGTGGGAGAAGTAATGATTTTTTTATATTTGGTCGCATATCCTTTGTATGCCATGATGTCTATGACCCAACAACATCAAAAGACTTTTGATATCTTATTTTCTGGTACTCTTACAAGCGATACTATAACGTCTCTGCATTTGAATGGATCTCTATGTGAATTGGGGCGTGGGACTAGACTTAGCTGTAAATTACACTGGAACAGTATGGAACCATAGACTGTATAAAAATATGGACAAAGCTACTGTGACGTCACCCATTGCCTTTCCACGGCCTCATAAAAACTGAATTGAAGCTCTGGATGTCTTTTTCGCCGCCCGTTTGTACAAACAGCGCCTGCTCCGTGGAGCCGAAGAGGACTCAACCTGTCCCTCTGATTGGTCCTGAACAAATGTTAATACCCTGTCCAAACGACACAATATTTAAAAAAATCAGCACATGCAGAGGCATTAGATGAAGGAAAGGCACCTACTGCAATTAAATTTTTTTGTGGGAAAAATTTATTGACTGAGTATTTTCACCACATTGCTGCCATTGACTTACATGGTGAAAGACCTATACTGGAGCCAATCGCAGTGGCGCTAGTGAGCAACGGCACAATTGCCGGTCTCAGCCCAACCAGGAAGTGAGCTTCAAAACGAAAGCCCAATCTTGGCCCCTTGTATGGAACACATAGTTGGCTAAATGGCTCTAAGTCATCAAGGGTCTGAGGTATCAAACGAGCCTCAAACCATCACTCTGCTGCCAGATATGCAGTAGATATGGATGGATCACTTTAAGGGTTGCTTCTCCTGACAAATTTTCCTATTGAACTCTATGGAAAAATAAGTCAGGAGAAGAAAAGTCAGCTGAGTGCCTGAATGTACTGAATGACCAGGTTATCCCATCAATGGGCATATTCTAGGACGACAATGCCAAGATTCATCGGGCTCAAATTGTGAAAGAGTGGTTCAGGGAGCATGAGGAATCATTTTCACACATGAATTGGCCACCAGAGTCCTGACCTTAACCCCATTGAAAGTTTTTGGGATGTGCTGGAGAAGACTTTACGGAGTGGTTTGACTCTCCCATCGTCAATACAAGATCTCGGCCAAAAATTAATGCAAATCTGGACGGAAATAAATGTTGTGACATTGCATAAGGTTGTCAAAACAATGCCATGACGAATGCGCGCCATAATCAAAGCTAAAGGCGGTCCAACATAATATTAGAGTATAATATTCCCAGACCTATTTTAAGGGGATTTAGCCCCCCCCCCCCCCTAAATTTTACTGTACCCGCACAAAATTATTTTTAAGCCACTAGTTTTATTCATTACGTGAGAATGACTAACATTACTCTTGTGTTAATACACTATTATTATTGACAATATTCAATTAGCTAGCAAGAGAAACTTGCTCTTTCCTTTCATTCAGTGAGTGTCCCTCCAGCGGCAGCGCTGCTCTCTGACTGAGTGAAGATTACATGTCACATGATATGTTGAGGTTAGCGAGAACACTATATAGTTCTGTGGCGAGAACCACCAGATAGAGTGCTAGGAGCGCCCACGTGTCACTGTAAAAAAAAAAGCCTATATCAGTTGTTCATGTCAGCCACGTCATCCTTGGCTACTGATACAGTATGGTCCAGAAACGCAAATATCGATATATCGGTCGGGCTTTACTATCCATGTTTTCAGTTGAATACAAATGGAATGCATAACACAATTGAATGATTTCTCAGTTTTAAATGCCTCGCTTAAGCTTCACATTGAAGACAGATTAATTCTATGTAAAAAATATATTAAAACGATAAGCCGATGATTAAGCTGAATATGGCGGAATAGCGATTTTGGTGATTAGGCTAATTTATTATATAGGCTATACAGTTGAAGCCGGAAGTTTACATACACTTAGGTTGAATTCATTAAAACTCATTTTTAACCACTCCACAGATTTCATGTTAGCAAACTATAGTGTTGGCAAGTCAGTTAGGACATCTACTTTGTGCATCACACAAGTCATTTTTCCAACAATTGTTTACAGACAGATGATTTCACTTTTAATTCACTATAACACAATTCCAGTGGGTCAGACGTTTACATACACTAAGTTGACTACGCCTTTAAACAGCTTGGAAAATTCTGAAAATGATGTCATGGCTTTAGAAACTTCTGATAGGCTAATTGACATTATTTGAGTCAACTGGAGGTGTACCTGTGGATGTATTTTAAGGCCTACCTTCAAACTCAGTGTCTCTTTGCTTGACATCATGGGAAAACCAAAAGAAATCAGCCAAGACCTCAAAGAAAATTGTGGACCTCCACAAGTCTGGTTCATCCTTGGGAGCAATTTCCAAATGCCTGAAGGTACCACGTTCATCTGTACAAACAATAGTACGCAAGAATAAACACCATGGGACAACACAGCCGTCATACCGCTCAGGAAGGAGATGCATTCTGTCTCCTAGAGATGAACGTGCTTTGGTGCGAAAAGTGCAAATCAACAGTAAAGGACCTTGTGAAGATGCTGGAGGGAACAGGTACAAAACTATCTATATCCACAGTAAAAACGAGTCCTATATTGACACAACCTGAAAGGCTGCTCAGCAAGGAAGAAGCCACTACTCCAAAACTGCCATAAAAAAGCCAGACTACAGTTTGCAACTGCACATGGGGACAAAGATCTTACTTTTTGGGAAATGTCCTCTGGTCTGATGAAACAAAAATTGAACTGTTTGGCCATAATGACCATCGTTATGTTTGGAGGGAAAAGGGTGAGGCTTGCAAGCCGAAGGACACCATCCCAACCGTGAAGCACGGGGGTGGCAGCATCATGTTGTGGGGGTGCTTTGCTGCAGGAGGGACTAGTGCACTTCATAAAACAGATGGCATCATGAGGAAGGAAAATTATGTGGATATATTGAAGCAAAATCTCAAGACAACAGCCAGGAAGTTAAAGCTTGGTCACAAAAGGCTCTTCCAAATGGACAATGACCCAAAGCACACTTACAAAGTTGTGGCAAAATGGCTTAAAGGGTAAGTTCGCTATTTTGGACCTTGGACCCTATTTGCGGTCCGTCTTCCATGAACCTGACCGATGAAGTCCATTTTTTCGCTGATTCGGTCCAGTATTGAGTTCGGTACAGATTTCCTGTAGGCTCTCACTGGGCTACAATAGAAGTCAACGGGGCAATTAGAAATGTTATGGAAAAACAACGATAAATGTGCTTTTATAGCTCAGTGTGTATTCTTACGGTCTCAGTATGCTCTCCTGTGAAATGTAGGCTATCGCAAACGCAAACCGAACGTTGAAACAACAGTTCCATTTGAAACAGAACTATTTCTCCGACCGCACTACCTCGCACTGACTTCGGATAACATTACCTGCGCAACTTCAGCCTCTCTCTCTTCTCTTGCTCTCTTATCATCCTTCTCTTGTAGTTCCGTGTCCGTGTATTCTGGCTCAAATCTGTAGCGAGTAACGTCAGTCAAAATCAAATTCTTCGTCTTCGTAATCATTATAGTCATCCATCATCCAAGTTTTTTTGTGGAAATTGTAGCCTACGTTGCTGCAGGTAAACAAACGCAGACTGCTCAACTAGATAGTTTCGTAAACGGCCGGCACACCTTCCCGCTCCCCTACCCCCGACACATAGTACTCCGCGGGAGCAGCGAAAACAAGCAACAGAGAAATGCTTACTTCCAAGCCATGCCAAGCACGTAAAAATGTTCGGATTGAGATACATTTCACAGGAGAGCATACTGAGACCGGTAACAATACACCCTGAGCTTCCCGTCTCATTTATTGTACATGAAAGCACATTTATCGAACATTTCTAATTGCCCCGTTGACTTCTATTGTAGCCCAGTGAGAGCCTACAGGAAATCTGTAGCGAACTCAATACTGGACCGATCAGCGAAAAAATGGACTTCATGGGTCAGGTTCATGGAAGACGGACCGCAAATAGGGTCCAAGGTCCAAAATAGCGAACTTACCCTTTAAGGACATCAAAGTCAAGGTATTGGATGTGGGCAGAACTGAAAAAGCGATTGCGGGCAAGGAGGCCTTCAAGTAGCCTAAAACAACTGCTTATTACGTGTGTAATGGTCCTGTTCATTTAAATGTTATAATACAATTACAAATCCGGATTGGTTCAGAATACTGCGCGCATGCCAGTTAACCGTACCCAGACTACCAGAGTAATCACATTAACACTTTCTTCAGTGTTGGTAGCCTACATTTGTAGGCTACGGAGTAGGCTATTTAGTCAAAATGCCAGTTTGTGCTGCTTACAACTGTACCAATTGTTCAGGTTCGATCTCAGGGATACACCTTTTCAGGTAGGCCTAAATCCAGGACTGCGTGTGAAGCTGTGGTATTTCTTGTATAATTCCCTAATAGCTAAGCTAAATTGTTTAATCTAATGGTCGGCCTAGTAACGTTTCCCATAGTAGCCGGGCCTGTCATATTAAATTAAATTATGTTTCTAAGCTTGTAGCCTACCGTGAACTTTGCATTAACACCGGTACTGGCAAATATACAACATACGAACATGCAGGAAAATGCACTTGCTGAGGCGCTTTGCCATCTCTGTTTAATCTTTATTAGTTTGTGTTTGCTGTTATTTTATTGTATAAAACGTGTAGCCTACGTGTTAATAGGCTGTATGTTTATGAACATACTTTGTGGCATCAAATCATTTCTTAGAATGATAATTGAATGATAGAACAAAACCCATAGATTTCTGCATGTTTACATAATGTTACACCAAGAGCTGTCACAATATCAAGTTCATGGAATTTTCCATAGGTGTGTAGCGAATTCAATATGATGGAAATCCACCTAGTGTGTGTTCGTGTTTGTTTATGTAGTTGCATGGAAACTGCAACTGCACACACGCTCGTATAAACGAGTTAAAAATCAAACGACAAATCTTGGAGAAATTGATCAAAATGAAAAGTTTTATTGAAAACCAATGAAAAATTAAGATAAACCAAATAAAGCGCTTTATTCCGATAGTTCGAAATTATATAACATAAACAACAATTAACTTCATCTATCAATAAATTATTATTTTTAACAAAACCACATGTTGTGTGCCACAATTATTGGCACCCCTGCATTTATATATAGAATAAAGTAATCATTTTTAATATTTGGTCACATATCTTTTGCATGCCATGACTGTGACCCAACAACATCAAAAGACTCTTGATATCTTATTTTCTGGTACTCTTACAAGCGATACTATAACGTCTCTGCATTTGAATGGATCTTTATAGGAATTGGGGGGGTGGGACTAGATTTAGCTGTAAATTACACTGGAACAGTATGGAACACATGGTTGGTTAAATGGCCCTAAGTCATCAAAAGTCAAACAAGCCTTGTAGCACCTGATAATGTAATAATTTCCTGGAAATGTAATAACGCCTGAAAATGTAATAAAATTTGCGCTTAACTTGATCGAAAATGTAATAAAACCCAATAATGTAATAAAATGTCCTGACTGATATTGTAATAACATTTTTACCGATAATGTAATACCTTATTACATTATTGGGAATTTATTACATTTTCTGGGGGGTAATTTTTTTTCAAAACTGATAATATAATACTTTTGACGGATAATGTAAAACTATGTTCATTTTCAGTCCAGAGTTCTACATTTTGTGTTTTAAGAATTTAAGAATGTTATATACACTGGATTTTAAATGAAAGAATGACTATTAGGTTAAAGTGCAGACTTTGAGCACCATACAGCCATATGCACATGGCAGAAACTCAGGGACATGCAACTGCATCCTGATCTTATTGAGTGGGTGATGGACTACCTCCTTGGGAGACCACCATATGTAAGGATCCAGAATTCCAGGTCAGATAGGCTTCTGAGCTATGGGGTGCCAACAGTGCCAAAATTCTGTCGTCTGTGAGTGCGAGTGCGACTGCGAATGCAATTGCCTTATACTGTGCGCTTTAATTGGTCACAACATCTCACTCACAGGTTTACTCGTGTCACTCATCCGCACTAGCACTTGCACTCGCAGTTGCATTCGCGTTGGCACTCGCAGTCGCATTGGCATTCGCACTGGCACTCGCATTCGCAGTCGCATTCGCACTGGCACTGTCACTCGCAGTCGGATTGGCACTCGCATTCGCATTCGCATGATCATGTCGATACCACTGCAGTTAGCATTGAAAACCACAGGGTGGCGATTCAATCCCAAGAACAACAGAGAAATGTCAAACGCGGCCACAGAGTAGGCTAGAAGAAGAGTAGGCGAGCCTATTTAATGAAGGAAGATAGAGAAATATCGCAATTGGCAGAAATGGAAGATTTAAAATGTAACGTCCTGAAAACATGAACCTAGGCTACATGTTTCAGAGTAATAGCCGGCCTTTGGCCTTTACATTTCCTGAGTGTAGTTAGTAGCCTACTAATTGTTAGCTTGCTGATAGCTAGCATGCCAGACGGCTAGGTAACGTTACGAAGATCAATATAGACTAGCCTACTTTGCTGAATAAAATACAGTATATGTTGGCTGGGCTACTGAATAATTTCACTAACCTCAGCTAAATAGTTTGCAAGTTCGCGTGATCTTTGATCAGCTTGGGTACTAGCCTATCTAGTGATCAGCCCAAAATGATTAGCCTATTTCTGTTGCTTAGATAAATATATTAGGTTTAATTAATATGCAATTTGAGTTTAATGGAGCAGATGAGAACATTTGTAAGGGAACTGATCCAACCATTCGCTCGTCCGCATTTGCCAGAAGACGATTATTATTTATTTATTTTTACTGTCAGGTTGAACGTCTTATGGATTTCCTTGTAGTAATGTCACATTCGAAGAATTTGACGTGGTCTATGAAAAGCTTGCACGAGTTCACCGTTACTGGAAGTCAAGCATTCTGCTACTGCTTTTATGGCTCCCGTGCTGAAATCTGACTGCCTGTCAGAATTTGACAACCCCCCACGTGCACGCGCGCCCACTCTGCATTATTAGCTACTTTCTTTGTGACTCTGCTCCTTCTCCTTTCGCAATTTCCGGCTAATATCTTCCTTCTTTCGGTGGATGATTGGACCATTTTGTGTCACTGTCTGTACAGATAGCCTACTATTTTCTCATTTGAAATGCTCGATTTTCGTGGCGTTCCGGCATAATTTAAGCAGCATAATTTGCAAGAATCAGTAGCCTATAGTAGTAGGCTATAGTTTATTTTTAAAACGGCATTAACGTAGGCTAGTGAAACATAAAACAATCACAGTTCGACAGCTACAGTCAAGCCGGAAAGTCTGCACACCCCTTTCACCTTCTCCACGTTTTATTACGTTACAGACTTATACTACAATAGATTGAGTTCATTTTTTTGCATCAAACATCTACACACAATAGCCAATAATCACAAAGTGAAAACAGGTTTTTAGAAAATATGCAATTTTATTTTACTGACAAAAATAGGTTATTTAGGGGTTACATATCTGTACACACCCTTAGCCTAATACTTGGTTGCTGCACCTTTGGCAGCGATTACAGCTTCAAGGCATCTTGGGAAAGAAGCTACGAGCTTGGCACACTTGTTTCTGGACATTTTTGCCCATTCCTCTTGGCATATCCTTGCAAGCTCCGTCAGGTTGGATGGGGAGCGTCGGTACACAGCCATTTTCAGCTCTTTCCACAGATGTTCAATTGGATTCAGGTCTGGGCTCTGGCTGGGCCACTCAAGGACATGCACAGACTTTCTCCGAAGCCACTCCTTTGTTCTCTTGGCTGTGTGCTTCGGGTCGTTGTCATGTTGGAAGGTAAACCTTCGCCCCAGTCTGAGGTCCAGAGTGCTCTGCAGCAGGTTTTCTTCAAGGATCTCGGTGTACTTAGCTGCATTCATCTTTCCCTCTATCAGGACTAGTCGCCCCGTTCCCGCTGCTGAAAAACATCCCCACATCATGATGCTGCCACCGCCATGCTTCACTGTAGGGATGGTATTAGCCAGGTGATGAGCGGTGCCTGGTTTCCTCCAGACGTGACGCTTCAGGCCAAAAAGTTCAATTTTGGTTTCATCAGACCAGAGAATCTTGATTCTCATGGTTTGAGAGTCCTCTAGGTGCCTTTTGGCAAACTCCAAGCGGGCTGTGATGTGCCTTTTACTAAGGAGGGGCTTCCGTCTGGCCACTCTACCATAAAGGCCTGATTGGTGGAGTGCTGCCTGGATGGTTGATCTTCTGAAAGGCTCTCCATCTCCACAAGGATACGCTGGAGCTCTGTCAGAGTGACCCTCGGGTTCCTGCTCACCTCCCTGGCTAAGGCTCGTCTTCCCCGATTGCTCAGTTTGGCCGGGCGGCCAGGTCTAGGAAGATTCTTGGTGGTTCCAAACTTCTTCCATTTACGAATGATGGTGGCCACTGTGCTCTTTGGGACCTGTAAAGCTGCAGAGATTTTTCCGTACCCTTCTCCTGATCTATGCCTTGACACAATCCTGTTTCTGAGGTCAGCAGATAATTCCTTTGACCCCATGGCTTGGAGTTTGCTCTGACATGCACTGTCAACTGTGGGACCTTATATAGGCAGGTGTTGGCAATCCCCAATCATGTCCAATAAATTGAATTTATCACAGGTGGACTCCAATTAAGTTGTAGAAACATCTCAAGCAGTATCAGTGGAAACAAAATGCACCTCAGCTCACTTTTGGGTGTCATATCAAACATATCAATGTACATATGATATTTTACATTTAGATTTTTAATAAATTAGCACAAATGTCTAAAAACCTGTTTTCACTTTGTCATAATGGGCTATTTTGTGTATGAACACAGGAAATGAACTCAATCTATTGTAGAATATGTCTGTAACGTAATAAAACGTGGAGAAGGTGAAAGGGGTGTGCAGACTTTCTGGCTTGACTGTACAACACGATTCTTCGTTAAGGTTAATGTAGACATATAAGTAGGCCTACAGGACAGCTTTATGCATAGGCTACTTTATTGTTTATGTAACCTACTTTCGGCGTTTCATTAGGCACCAACAGAGTTTCATTTGGCACAGATACTGAATTTATTTTTCACTGAGGTAGTATAACATAGAGGATTTTAACCCGTATCCCCAAATCTTCTTTGAAATATGAGTATATGTGTTCATATATGTAGATACTAATAATACATTAATATTTTAAGGATATAGAGATTCAGATTCAATCTGACCCCCCCCTGTAACTGACCCCTTGTTGTCAGATATGCTTTGTCAGTATACAGAAGAAATGCTTTTGAGGGTGTACAGTAGAGGTCCAGATGTGTCACCGCAGTGATTGAACGGTTTCTTCTCCTGACTTATTTTTCTATAGAGTTCAATAGGAACATTTGTCCAGAGAAACAACCCTTCAAGTTATCCATCCATAACTACTGCATATCTGGCAGCAGATGGTTTGAGGCTTGTTTGATACGTCAGACCCTTGATGACTTAGAGCAGGGTTCCCAAACCGGTCCTGGGGGGACCCCTGTGTATGCTGGTTTTCGTTGCAACCACAGTTGCAATCCAAGAATTTTAACAAGCTGTTAATTTTTCTTAATTAGGTGCTTGTCATGATTGGAGGAATTATTCACCCTCTTAAGCCACATTATATCAGAAATAGCTATGTATGCCATGTAGAATAAACACCCCATGTTCACATTGTGCTTATTGTGCTATATTATTTAAAAAAGATAAGAAAATTATTTAACAGATCATTTAAAGACTGATTTGAATCAATAGGCTCCTAATTGGTATAAGTGTGAACACATGGCCACTAAAACTAACCATTTGGTAGATAATGAAGAATTCAAACACAAAGCAAATGATAACGAGCCAAACCTGCATTGTGTTAATAAGCTTAAAGAAAAAATTGAGTTAAACACGTGTTCAACAACCTAATTAGGAGCCTATTGATTCACTTCACTCTTTAATTTGAGTGAAAATACATTATTTTGTAACCTCTTTTTATGTAATTGTTGCAATATAGCACAATAAGCACAACGTGAACATGGGGAGTTTGTTCTACATGGCATGCATAGCTATTTCTGATATAATGTGGCACACATGGTTTTGTTAAAAATAATTATTTCTTGATATCTTTTTATTTTTATTTATTTATTTTATGTCATAATAAATTTACTTCAATTAAAGGTTGGATTTTTCTAATTTCTTTCAGTGTGAGATTAAGCTAATTCCCCAAACGGTAAATTTTTTATAACCCTTTTTGCTCATCTTTACCAGGGGTGCCAATAATAGTGGAGGGCACTGTATCTGGTGAAGCCCTTGCTTTAAAAATGGTTTGCGTTTATTTTACACACTTGTTTGTTTTACACAATTTTGTTGTATTATGACCCCCCCCCCCCAATGTGTTCTTGGACACCGCTTGGCCACCGCATTCTAAAAATCCTGCACACGCCCCTGCTGATATGGACAGATATATGGACGGATACGAAGAACATGAAACAATCATAAGAGAAAAAAGCAACACCGTTGCCTCCAACAAAGCCAGGGAGGAGCTTTTGCAAAAAAAAAAAAAAAACATTCAAAAACAACAGTTCATTGTGTAGGTTAAATTTGTTAGTTAATACCTTATTTACTTTGCCACTTGTAAGAAATAAATCTATACTCTCAGTACATTGTCATACAGTTCATTTCTAATGTGACAACTGTACTACTAAATTCTCAAGCTCCTAAACTTTAAACTTGATACAGCATGTTTAAAATATTGCTGAAGCAATCACACCAACGTTTATTCATGAAAAAATTTCTCTCAAGAATTTTCTCAGAAAATCTTTTGCCGAACTCAATAACCTCGCCCTGTGAAGAGATTCCCTCATTATCCGCACATATCTTGGAATGGAGACGCCTTTTTCCAAAGCCAGTTGATTGGCCAAAGGGCGGTGCTTTTATATGTTTCAATCCGATAGCCTGAACATAGGGCGTGTTCAAGTAGACATCGGTGAGCGGTTGGCTTGCCTGCCTCAGGCGGAAATGACAAACGCCTGAGCAGATCAAACTGGGACTGTTTCAGATGTTTCTGAAACCGGCAGGGAGAAAAAACAACATGGGAGTTGTTTATGGTTGCGGAGGACTTGAAGGCAACAGAGATGTCCTTTTTACTTCAGAATCTTGAAGAAATGAAGGAGAACGAGAGATGGGTGTTTTAATACTGACTTACATTATTTCATGACTTGTATTGTTAGGGTCGTCAATAGCCTATTTATCTTTTGCTATGCGACTTTGGTTAAACACCCTGAATTGTGTCACAGTGAAACTCCAATTAAATTTCTTGAATAAATATGTATAATTGCCATCCGAATTAAAGTGCTGGGTGCCACTTCATTATCGAATAGGCTAACTAAATTATTATTTAGCTAAGCTGTCATCTGTTATGGTAACATACCTGTAAACATTAGGCTGCTTATGTTCTATTGCTCATATTTAGTTGTCTCGTTTGTCAATTTATGAGATAGCCTAAACTACACGTCATCTCTGTTTAGACTAGAAAACATGGTAGGCATGTCATTTTAGTGAATCTAACCATCGATGGCCATGCATTGTAATGTGAGAATCTACGTATGTAGCTATGCTAAGTATCATAACTTACATGCATGTTTTCATAGACTTTTGAGTGGTGGTTCTAAAGAATATTTTAATGCAGAATATCTGTACCAATATAAACGAGAAATGTCTATTTCATGGGACTTCTGTAGAGTTGTACAGTTAATGCATTGAAGATATTCCTTGTGACATAAAGGGAAAGTGTATTAATCCTAATCATTATTTATGTTGCTATGAAATAATAATACTTGGTTGCATATCTTTTGCGTGCAAGGACTGCCTGAAGTCTGCGAGCTGTAGAAATCATCAGATGCTGGGTATCTTTACTGGTGATGCTATGCCAGGCCAGTACTGCAGCCTTCTTCAGTTACAATATGGATGAAAATGCCCTCAAATTAAAGATTACAGTCTGTACTTTTGCCTCACAGTCATTGTATCATTTCACATCCAAAGTGCTGGAGTACAGAGCCAAAACACAGGAAAAAAATAAATAAATCTGTTCACTGGATATATCCTTTACTTGACCAGTCTGTTGAGATTTCTTTTCAGACTAAAACATTACATATCATACATGATTCAGCTACTCATAATGTCAGTGTTCATGATTTATTCAAATTGCATGACAGCAGGTGGTCCCTTTGAACCCTGACAATGAACTTATTGAATTGAATGCCATCCAATGTCTTTAACAAGATAAATTGAGTTTGTATGAATGAATAACTAATATAGTACGTATAGGGACATTGGGATACTGGGAGTCGTTATGTGTTTTGAGGGAACAATGTCAAGATGACATTTTCCTTACCAGTTATGGTAATGTATGGATAAATAGAATTGTATTTGCATAAGATGTATTCCAATATCAACATCTCATCTTCCTTTTACCTGTCACCAATAAATGCTCATATATTTCTGATTTGACAATAAACATACAAAATGACAGAAAGAACCCGGTGTCATTGTGGCTTGAATGGTGGTGGAGGGGAATAGTCCTACAGTTTATTTACCTTTTGTGAATGTCACCATATTGTGTGAAATAAATATTCTGAAAATGTTCTCTTTGCTTAATTGCTGGTATAATTTAAGAGTGTGTCCAGTCAAGTCACATGTACAACAAGAAAGGCGCAGAGCAGTGGTGCAGAGCAGTGACGCAGAGAAGGCTATGCCAAAGCCCACCCCGCTTCTCCACAAGTTGTCATTACATTACATTACAGACATTTGGCAGACTCTTTTGTCCAAAGCGATGGGTGATAAACGCAAATTTGATGATATTGACAAGGACAGGCTATACTTATGTATGCGAAAAAAAACAACGCTTTCGCAGATTCAAACAGCATGATACTGAGAAAATATTTTTTGACCAAATCCAACATTAAGTTGTCTCGTTAAAACTGATGATCTCCTATACTTTTTAACATCATCTGACAGCTAAAATTAGATGCTGACACAGCCGACCAAATCTTATCCTCGCAGATGAAGTTAATTATGTTATATAATTTCGGACTACCACTACAAAGCGCTTTATTTGATTTATCTTCATTGTTCATTGGTTTTCAATAAAAATTAGAATTTCGATTCATTTCTCAAAGATTTGTTGTTTGCTTGTTAACTCATTTATACGAGCGTGTGTGCAGTTGCAGTAGCTAGGCCTATTTTCCATGCAACTACACAAACACGCACACACACTAGATGGATTTCCATTGAATTATTTCGTATTGAATTAGCTACACACCTATCGAAAATTCTTGATATTATGACATCTATCGGTGTAACGTTCTGTAAACACGCAGAAACGAACAATGTCCACTTGAAATTAATTCACTCTATGGGTAGACTGTCCAATTATCATTCTACGAAATGATTTGATGCCACAACGTAGGCTATGTTCATAAACATAGACTATATTAACATGTAGGCTACACGTTTTAATTAGCCTAATAAAATAACAGCAAACACAAACTAATTAAGATTAGATTAAACAGAGCTGGCAAAGCGCCTCAGCAAGTGCAGTTTCTTGTATGTTGTGTATAATGGAATTTGCCAATACAGGCGTTAATTCAAAGTTCACGGTATGCTACAAGGTTAGACACATAATGTAGCCTAACTTAATATGACAGGCCCAGCTACCATGGGGAAAGTTACTATAGGCCTACCATTTTATTAAACAATAGGAAATTGTGTAATAAATACCGCAGCTTCACATCGCTGTCTCTGATTTGAAAAGGTGTATCCGATTGGTATAGGCCTACAGCTGTAAGCAGCACAAACTGCCATTTTGACTAAAACAAATGTATCAACACTGAACAAAGTTAATGTGATCACTCTGGTCAAGGTGTTGAATTATATTATAACATTTAAAAGAACAGGACCATACACACACAATAAGCAGTTGTTTTACTTGTAGAAGTTCTTAAGTTTTAAAAATGCCTTTTATTAATATCGCAGCATGCCCACATACAGTTGAAGTCGGAAGTTTACATACACTTAGGTTGAAGTCATTAAAACTCATTTTTAACCACCCCACAGATTTAAGGTTAGCAAACTATAGTGTTGGCAAGTCAGTTGGGACATCTACTTTGTGCATGACACAAGTAATTTTTCCAACAATTGTTTAGACAGATTATTTCACTTTTAATTCACTATATCCCAATTCCAGTGGGTCAGGAGTTTACATACACTAAGTTGACTGTGCCTTTAAATTTTTAATATTTGGTCGCATTTCCTTTGCATGCCATGACTTCCTGATGTCTGTGACCCAACAACATCAAAAGACTCTTGATATCTTATTTGCTGGTACTCTTACAAGCGATACTATGACGTCTCTGCATTTGAATGGATCTTTATAGGAATTGGGGGGTGGGACTAGATTTAGCTGTAAATTATGCTGGAACAGTATGGAATACATGATTGGTAAAATGGCTGTAAGTCATCAAGGGTCTGAGGTATCAAACAAGCCTCAAACCATCACTCTGCTGCCAGATATGCAGTAGATATGGATGGATCACTTTAAGGGTTGTTTCTCCTGACAAATTTTCCTATTGAACTCTATGGAAAAATAAGTCAGGAAATAACCTATATAACCTCTCTGCATTTGTTGTTGGGTCACGTAGGCCAAAATAAATAATACCAAAACCTCAGCAAGGGATATAATGTCGCCCTCTGCTGATATCTATGATTTGCGCTCAAAAAGTCAGTTTTCCCATTGGGCTCTATTCATTTTTGACAGCAAATTAAAAATATTTCCACTAATATAATGATGTTAACTCTGTGCATTATATTTCTTAATATTTGTCTTACCACACAGACAAAGATATGATTTTTTTTTGTATTATTTATTTTGGCCTACGTCACATAATAGTGCGCATGTCTGAGCTGGTTAATGACATATTTGGTTCTGGAGATCTGTATAACAAAATGCACAGGAAATATAGAGAAGCCGAGGTCTGTGCGATTGTAAGGTGCGCTTATGGCAGAAGTTACGAGAACATGTAACTATACTATGCTATTGAGATGAAAAATATATGAGTAAATTGAAATGAAACAACATTTGCACATGTCATGATTACATCATTTATTTATAATCATTGCATTATTAAAAAATAATTTATTTATAGCCTATCCATGTATTCAGTTGAATTATATAAATGGAATGAATTAAAATGGAATGATTACTCCGTTTTAAATCTGTCGCTTAAGCTTCACATTGAGGATGTGATTCTATGTCAAAAATATATTAAAATGATTAGCCTATGATTAAGCAGAATATGGTGGAATAGCTATTTCGGTGATAGCCTACTTTATTATAGCCTATATATACGTTATTGTCCTTAATGAAAATGAAAGTTAAAAATCAGGCAGAAAGAAAAACTGCAGTAGCACAATTGCTTTTCTTAGGTTATTTGTCATAATTAGTGTGGCCAGATGTTGCTTGTGATGATGAATGAATTAAGGATTTTTTAATGAATTTGTTCTGCCAACATCCCTTACATGATTATAAAACCTTCAATATGCACTTATTGTATGTCGCTTTGGATAAAAGCGTCTGCCAAATGATTGTAATGTAATGTAAAACCTATAGGCTAAGCTGAAAAGGCGTATAGGCTACCTTCATGTATGGGCATTCCACGATATTAATAAAAGGTATTTTTAAAACTTAAGAACTTCTAAAGACGAGTGTCTCTGAATAGTTTTTCTTTATTACAAGTAAAACAACTGCTTATTACATGTGTATGGCCCTGTTCTTTTAAATGTTATAATATAATTCAAAATCCTCATTGGTTCAGACAGGGGGCGCCACCAGGGATTTTGGGCCCCATGAAAAGATATATCACATTGGGCCCCACCACCACAGGCCACGCCAACCCTGCGCAATTGCTGTAACCACACACCTCCAGAACCCAATCGACCCATTCAAATCAACATAAATATTGTGCTTAAAATGTCAGTTTAACCTTAAATAAACGTATTATGGACAATAACTGTCCTTATATGTAATTTTAATGCGATATAAGGACTGTTTTTGCAGCTTTTGAACTCACATTTTCCCAACATTCGATCAATGATAAGAGTAGGACTCTGAGGGCACCAAAACAGATCAGCGCAGCCAATATTCTGTACTATTCAGTAGTCTCGCGGTCATTATTTCAGTTAACTTGATCAACTGTCAGAATTCTGAAAGACTGTCAGGTCAATATTTTTGCTGGTCACTTGGTATATCCCGCCTTATAACTTAAAAGTCGAAAGGTTTAAACGGATTTTGAATATTGACATGTCAGGCTCCAATCACGTTTCGTATGACGAGCGTGCCCTAACGATTAATTCGCAAATAACAATGCTGAATACTTCTGACGTAATTTACATAGTAATTTACATAACTGTATGCCCAGATCACGGCCTCATTGACAGTGGCCAAGGGAAATCGATGACGATTCAGAAAATATATAACTTTTACAGATTAAATTCCATCTTCTACTGGGACTTTTGCCGTTTATCGAGGGTGTCAGAAATTTTCGGTGCCACTGACCACAATCGAACGATTTCACTTTTACCATTCGATTGAACGAGTAACGTTAGAAATCAATTTTGTATGGGTTAATGCTATTGCTTTCTGCTAGCTACATCATTCTAGCCTCTTATGGGGATCAATAAAGGCTAACAATACACTAGAACTTACTTCTTGTAAGTTTTATCACCACCGCAGTGAAGCAAAAAAAGTCAACAAACTCCGTTTTCTAAAAGGAATATATTGTCAAGCTCACGTGAATTCACTGCTGTCTACGTTCTAAAGCTCCGGTTTGCCCTGCCTAATATTAAATAACTAATGTTAGGGGAGCAAAAGTAGCCTATTTCACTATGGACTAAAGCAAGCTAACAAGTTAATTTCCACCACTTACGGACTACTACACCCACTTTCCTTTGTGAAAAATTGGGTGATATACTGTCGCCCTTTCTTTTCTCTCTCCTGTCTTTCTTTTTGTTTTTTTGGAAGCCAGACATAATGCTCCACTGGCACTCCTCACTCGCAATTTTCACTGCTAGGCTAGCAAATAGAGTACTCAAGTGACTACGTCATGCTGGTTTCGGAAGTAAATTCCCCATTCATTTAGAGCGTAGACATGAAATAAAGCTTACTTTTAAACCATTTCTACTGATTATGTCTGACCGTCAATTTCCCGGATTGTTCAATATAACGCCTGTTCGCAAACTATGTTTTTCTGGACCAGCTTCGAGTATATTTCACGTTTTAGTATTTTTTTTGTGAACATACCAGCGCTGGCACTGTTTAACTACACGTCCCATAATTCCCTCAGAACGTGCAGCCTTGTCTCCAGACGTTGTCATATAACGTTAGCCAGCAGTAGCACACAGCTCCGTTTTTAAACACTTTTTTAACATTAGCTAGCTAGCTTGAAGGACTAAAAGCTAGAATTGCTTTATGTGGTTAACCATAACGCAGTTTCTGACCTTGTCGGGCGGGCTTCTCTACTTAGCAAGCTAACGTTCAGCGGCAGTAACCTACTCCCATCTGCCAGTCAGACAGACGAGATGATGATATTTTATTGGTCGAGAACCACCCGTGCGTTGCAGTACTGGATATGTAGTCCGTTAAAGTGGGCTACAAGTCAAACTACATTCATTAATGCATTACTTTAAAAAAAAAAATTTGAATCATTCGATATATGCGATATACGATATATCCTTGTACCACGCAGGCTAGTCCAGGAACGTTTCGGCTCATTCTATAAATCAGATTTCAAGAAATAGTCGATGGTCTCCGAAGCCCATTCTATCTTCCATAGGTCAATTTACTTCCGAAGCCAGACTCCGCCCACGACTGACGTACTCATTGAGTACTCTATACCGTTCTGGTTTGGGGGCAGAAACGAACCATTTCATGTAAATAGAGGGGGGGGGGACAATAGAGAGGCTCTCTGGATGTTTACTTTTTGCCAAAAACAAGAAACAGTTAGTTTTATTAGTACATTGTAAATAAAATATTCTATTAATGATGATAGGTTAATAATTTAATATTGAAAAAATGTACCTCATGTTCTAATAATTTTTTAGGGTCCCAGTCAGTCAGGGGCCCTTATAATCGTCCTAACCTTTCCCCCCCTTACGGTGCCCCTGGGTTCAGACACCGACACATTCACCGAGTGATCACATTAACTTTGTTCAGTGTTGGATTTGTTTTAGTCAAAATGGCAGTTTGTGCTGCTTACAACTGTAGGCCGTTCACGTTCGATATCAGGGATAGCCTAGCTACACCTTTTCAAATCCAGGACAGCGATGTGAAGCTGCGGTATTTATTACAAAATTCCCTTAATAACTAAGCTAAATTGTTTAATAAAATGGTAGGCCTATAGTAACTTTCCCTATAGTAGCTGGGCCTGTCATATTACGATAAATTATGTTTCTAACCTTGTAGCGACACGTAGGCAACCATGAACTTTGCATTAACGTATTGGCAAATCTATTATACAGTAACACACATGAAAATGCACTTGCTGAGGCGCTTTGCCATCTCTGTTTCATTTCATCTTTATTAGTTTGTATTTGCTGTTATTTTATTGAATAAAATGTGTAGCCTACATGTTCATATATGTTTATGGACATACTTTGTGGCATCAAATAATTTCTTAGAATGATAATTTGACAGTTAGCACTATACCCATAGAGTGAGTTAATTTCAAGCGAACATTGTTCATTTCTGCGTGTTTACAACGTTACTTACACCGATAGCGGTCATATCAAGTTCATGGAATTTTAAGTGTGTAGCTAATTCAATACGATGGAAATCCATCTAGTGTGTGTGTGTGTTTATCAATTGCATGGAAAATAGGCCTAGCTACTGCAACTGCACACACGCTCGTATAAACGAGTTAAAAAGCAAACCACAAATCTTGGAAAAATGTATCAAAATTCTCATTTTTATTGAAAACCAATGAACAATGAAGATAAACCAAATAAAGCGCTTTATTGTGGTAGTCCGAAATTATATAACAATTAACTTCACCGCGAGGGTAAGATTTGGTCGGCTGTGTCAGTATCTAATTTTAACTGTCAGATGATGTTAAAAAGTATAGGAGATCGCTAATGTCAGTCTTAACGAGACAAATTGGATTTGGTCAAAAAATACTTTTCTCAATATCGTAGTGTTGTTTGGCTCTGTGAAAGCGTTGTTTTTTCCGCATACATAAGTGTAGCGTGTCCTTGTCAATATCATCAAATTTGCGTTTATCCCAAGTGTTTATTACCCGTCACTTTGGATAAAAGCGTCTGCCAAATGACTATGTAATGTCTTCAGAACTTGTGGAGAAGGGGGTGGACTTTGGCATAGCCTTCTCTGCGTCACTGCTCTGCGTCTTCCTCGTTGTATATGTGACTTGACAAAACAAACAAACAAACAAACAAAAAAAACACTGGACACAACTGCGCATGTGAGATGAGCATTTACAACTTCATGGTTCGGATGTGCTCCCCATTGGTTTCTATTGTCATCGCTGTCTCTACATATTACATAGGCTACTCTAAGGCTGCTGCACCTGTGCTCTAGCCGAACACGCCCCATAACCTGTCCCGGAGCAGGTTAGCCGTGCAGAGCAAATTGCCATGGCAATATAGCCCGATTAAAAAGGAGTTGGCTTCGTGATGCAGAAAACCCAGGGTTGAAGCATGATTTAGCTCACTATCCCCTCAATCTCGCTTCGTAGTACACCCCTCTGGTCTGCTTGGTTTGGAGCAGTGTGAAAAAGCTAAATAACAATGTATCAACATGACGCTGGACTATTAGGCGAGAAAGCGCCCTTACAGTATAACCATTCCAAACACGCAAAATCTCTCATTTAACTATGGCTGTTTGCGGCTGGAGTAATTTACATAATGACCCTTAGTTGATCACCCACAAAGTGAAATGATGACGCGTGCAAATACTTTGGCTGCGCCAGCAAAATAACACCCCTTATTTGGGATCTTAGTAAATCGACCCCCAATGGTATTCGCTGTTCGCTACGGGTTGTCGCCAACTCATGAAGCCGTTTCTAATACCAATATTGTCTAGCTAAGTAGCGATGGAAATGTGGGTGGAATAATTTACGAATAACGTTATTCCCGACGGAATCTACACTTGGTAGCAACACGTACAATGTATAGCCTACCTAGCTAGCTAATGCTAGCCGTTCACAATTTATCTGGAAGGAGACGAGGAAATCATTTTCCATGTCGTTTGCTCAGCAAAATCAACCCCATATTCTCTGCACGTGCAATACATCCGTAGCTAACTTTACTCAGTTCACCGAAATCAAATCCATCTTACCTCGTCTTATCGCACACTTTACGGCACAGGGCGAAGCCATATTGTGGAATAGTCACGTGACCTCATTGCAGCCTATTGGTCGTGATCGAGTCATTGAGCGTAAAGAGGAACGAGACATCGTGGCTGTTTCCATGGGCGTGTTCGGCTAGAGCCGATTTACGTCATATCTGCGTCGGACTGCATCGGAAACTGTCCGAAATGATGGCAGAAAAATCGGCGCTGCGCACAGAATATAGGGCGTGTTCGAGTAGACATCGGTGAGCAGTCGGCTGTGGAAATGATAAACGCCTGAGCAGATCGAACTGGGACAGTTTCGGACGTTTCTGACGTTTCTGACGTTTCTGAAACCGGCAGGGAGAAAAACAATATGGTGGAGTTAGCCGTGTTGTTTGTTGTTGCGGAGGACTTGGAGGTGACAAGAGATGTCCTTTTTACTTCAAAATCTTGAAGAAATGGAGGAGAACGAATGAAGGTTGTTGTAATACTGACTTACATTATTTAATGACTTGTATTGTTAGGGTAGTCAGTATTTATCTTTTGCCTCGCGACTTTGGCTAAGCACCCTGAATTGTTCCACAGTGAAACTGCAATTAAAGTTCTTGAATACATATGTATAATTCCCATTGGAATTAAAGTGCTGGGTGCTGTCTCATTATCGAATAAGTACATTATTTAGCTAAGCTGTCATCTGTTATGGTAACATAAGCTTACCTGTAAACATTAAGCTGCTTATGTTCTATTGCTCATATTCAGTTGATTCTTGTCTGTCAATTTATGAAATGGCCTAAACTACACCTGCCATTTCTTTTTAGACTAGCAAACATGGTAGACTTGTCATTTTAGTTAATCTAAACCCAGAAGACATCGTAGCCATCGGTAGCCATACATTGTAATGCGAGAGTCTATGTAGCTATGTTAAGTATCATAACTTACATGCATGTTTTCATAGACTTTTGAGTGGTGGTTCTAAATAATGTTTTATTGCAGAATATCTGTACCAATATAAATGAGAAATGTCTCTTTCATGGGACGTCTTTAGAGTTGTACAGTTAATGCATTGAATATATTCCTTGTGACATAAAGGAAAAGTGTATTAATCCTAATCATTAATTATGTTGCTATGAAATAATAATACTTGGTTGCATATGCTTTGCGTGCAAGGACTGCCTGAAGTCTGCGAGCTGGAGAAATCATCAGATGCTCGGTATCTTCACTGGTGATGCTGTGCCAGGCCTGTACTGCAGCCTTCTTCAGTTACAATACGGATGAAAATGCCCTCAAATTAAAGCTTACAGTCTCTACTTTACCCTCAAATTCATTGTATAATTTCATAGCCAAAGTGCTGGAGCACAGAGCCAAAACACAGGGAAAAACAAATTCACTGTTCACTCTATATATCCTTTACTTGACCAGTCTGTTGAGATTTCTTTTCACACTAAAACATTACATAGCATACATGATTCAACTACTCATAATGTCAGTGTTCATGATTTATTCAAATTACATGACAGCAGGTGGTCCCTTTGGACCTCGACAAAGAATTTATTGAATTGAATGCCATTCAATGTCTTTAACAAGATAAATTGAGTTTGTATGAATGAATAACTAATATAATACATATAGGGACATTGGGATACTGGGAGTCATTGTGTTTTGAGGGAACAATGTCAAGAACGATGACATTTTCCTTGCCAGTTATGGTAATGTATGGATAAATAGAATTGTATTTGCATAAGATGTATTCCAATATCAACATGTCATCTTCCTTTTACCTGTTACCAATCATTATTCATATATTTCTGATTTGACAATAAACATACAAAATGACAGAAAGAACCTGGTGTCATTGTGGCTTGAATGCCGGTGGAGGGGAATAGTTCTACAGTATATTTACCTTTTGTGAATGTTACCATATTGTGTGAAATAAATATTCTGAAAATGTTCTCTTTGCTTAATTGCTGGTATAATTTATCTGTTTTGTTCTGGAGACCAGACCACCCACATCTAATCAACCCATAGCCATAATAACAGTGTTCGATCTTTAATCTCAAATATTAATCTTACAACAATTTGTAAGATGGATGTACAGCATTGTACCCAGGTTGTGTTGCTTAATATTGTTTCATTGTTAATACCCTTCATGTTATTATGGCATTGGGTTGTTTGTATGTGGTTCTCTCTGCTGGCATGTGACATGCAGAGGTCTGGCAATACACTGTCCCATCTGGATATAGGGAAAACTCTACTTCTCAACACAATGACGGACAGCAGGTCATACCTTCAGATCTTGATAAGGTGTCTTACTGATAACAAGGATGGTAAAGAGAAATATTGATTAGGTAACAGTTTTTTCCCCATCAAAAGACATCCAAATACTTTGAAATAAATGAATGAGTTATCATTTGGTGGTGCTACCTTAATGTTCTATATGGTCACACCAAATGTTCTGGAGAGGACACTTTTTTGAACAGTCCAATTAGGATTTTACATTTAAACAAGCTGTTGCAAAAACAAACCACTCCGTATAACAAAGTTGAATCTACTTTTCTATAGAATATGGTATAATTACAAATATAGTTGAATAAAGTATTGAATAAAACATTGTTTTTTTGGACAGGCCTTTTTTTGTTATTATTTCTTCATACACTTTTTGGTTCAGTCAACAGATTTAATATAGGCCTCATATAGGCTTACTGTTTTTTCCTAATTTATCTCAAGGCAGATGGATTACAGAAGCAGTCAAGAATGAGAATTGGCAACTTCATTAGTTTATGTAGCATTACCAATATTGTACTTTTTGCATTCATACTTCAATAAAGTACATGTACGGTACAGTATATAATAACCAGAGTAGCGACCTTATGTTACTCAATCCCACACTCTCAAAACACATATGTATTTATGTATTTGCATGAATAAAGAACAAATGCAAGTCAAAGTCATTTACAGAAATATGACAGAGAGGTTGGAAACCCTACAGGGCTTATGCTAGAAGCTCACATTAATTGAAGAACAATAAAGGATTCTATTATATAAAAAAAATATTTTAAAATAAAGCAATAATAAGAAAAAACTGAATAAATATTCATTGTGAAAATAGAAAAGGGAAAGATGAAAATACTGCTATTACATTGTATGATTTAATAAATAACCCTTATCCCTGTGTTTGAACACTTAGGGAGGGGTAAATTTCATTAAGATTTTTTTTTTTTAGATTAGAATCAATACACCGAGATAGGTGGCGATATTGTGAAATGATCCGCGTGTGTCATGACGAAACACCTCTCTCTCCTAGCACTCTAACCAATGCTGTTGTTGGTTTGTTTGAAGGCGCGGCGATGTTGATGAAGGCGCCCGAGAGGTGCTGCACCGCTGCTAAGGCGCCTGCATAACCTCCTGTTGTAATTTCCGCCTTAGTTCACGCAGCACCGATTTTTCTGCCATCTCGGACAGTTTCCGATGCAGTCCGACGCAGTTATGACGTAAATCGGCTCTAGCCGAACACGCCCTGGTTAGAGTGCTAGGAGAGAGAGGTGTTTCGTCATGACACACGCGGTTCATTTCACAATATCGCCACCTATCTCGGCGTATTGATTCTAATCTAAAAAAAAAAAAATCTTAATGAAATTTACCCCTCCCTAAGTGTACAAACACAGGGATAAGGGTTATTTATTAAATCATACAATGTAATAGCAGTATTTTCCTCTTTCCCTCCTCTGTTCTCTTTTCTATTTTCACAATGAATATTTATTCAGTTTTTTCTTATTATTGCTTTATTTTAAAATATATTTTTTATATAATACAATCCTTTATTGTTCTTCAATTAATGTCATTTTGTTTTGTAAAGTGAGCTTCAAGCATAAGCTTTGTAGGGTTTCCAACCTCTCTGTCATATTTCTGTAAATGACTTTGACTTGCATTTGTTCTTTATTCATGCAAATACATGAATACATATGTGTTTTGAGAGTGTGGGATTGAGTAACATAAGGTCGCTACTCTGGTTATTATATACTGTACCGTACATGTACTTTATTGAAGTATGAATGCAAAAAGTACAATATTGGTAATGTTACATAAACAAATGAAGTTGCCAATTCTCATTCTTGACTGCTTCTGTAATCCATCTGCCTTGAGATAAATTAGTAAAAAAACAGTAAGCCTATATGAGGCCTATATTAAATCTGTTGACTGAACCAAAAAGTGTATGAAGAAATAATAACAAAAAAAGGCCTGTCCAAAAAAACAATGTTTTATTCAATACTTTATTCAACTATATTTGTAATTATACCATATTCTATAGAAAAGTAAAGATTCAACTTCGTTATACGGAGTGGTTTGTTTTAGCAACAGCTTGTTTAAGTGTAAAATCCTAATTGGACTGTTGTTCAAAAAAGTGTCCTCTCCAGAACATTTGGTGTGACCATATAGAACATTAAGGTAGCACCACCAAATGATCACCAACTCATTCATTTATTTCAAAGTATTTGGATGTCTTTTGATGGGGAAAAAACTGTTACCTAATCAATATTTCTCTTTACCATCCTTGTTATCAGTAAGACACCTTATCAAGATCTGAAGGTATGACCTGCTGTCTGTCATTGTGTTGAGAAGTGGGGTTTTCCCTATATCCAGATGGGACAGTGTATAGCCAGACCTCTGCATGTCACATGCCAGCAGAGAGAACCACATACAAACAACCCAATGCCATAATAACATGAAGGGTATTAACAATGAAACAATATTAAGCAACACAACCTGGGTACAATGCTGTACATCCATCTTACAAATTGTTGTAAGATTAATATTTGAGATTAAAGATCTAACACTGTTATTATGGCTATGGGTTGATTAGATGTGGGTGGTCTGGTCTCCAGAACAAAACAGATAAATTATACGAGCAATTAAGCAAAGAGAACATTTTCAGAATATTTATTTCACACAATATGGTAACATTCACAAAAGGTAAATAAACTGTAGAACTATTCCCCTCCACCACCATTCAAGCCACAATGAAACTGGGTTCTTTCTGTCATTTTGTATGTTTATTGTCAAATCAGAAATGTATGAACAATGATTGGTGACAGGTAAAAGGAAGATGACATGTTGATATTGGAATACATCTTATGCAAATACAATTCTGTTTATCCATACATTACCATAATTGGCTAGGAAAATGTCATCTTTCTTTACATTGTTCCCTCAAAACACATAATGACTCCCAGCATCCCAATGTCCCTATATGTACTATATTAGTTATTCATTCATACAAACTCAATTTATCTTGATAGTTCGGAATTTTGGACATAATGGGCTCTATTTTCAAACCAGCGCAAGGGGACGGTATAGTCAAACGCAAGCTTGTTGACAGCATCGACGTCTTAAAACTGGCGCTATGGCGTTTCTCAGCAATACCGCTAGGATCAACAAATTCTCAACATAACATCCTTTCGCTTGCGCTGCAGTGGGATGGGTGGCGCTGTCTGAGGAGTGTTTTAAAATACTTTCGGCTCAGTGACAATTTGAACCAACGAAAACCCATTGCGTTATGATCCGCTGGAACCACCTCTTAGCGGCAACGCAATAGACTCTGGCAATTTGGCAACTTGTTAGTCATGTAGTTCTATGTAGTGTCTATAGGTGATGCCAACATTACACTTCCATTTAATGAACAAATAGCCTATAATTATTATTAATTAATTTTAATTTAAACTACTAATAAAACAGGAGAGCTTACAAGAAACTTGCGATCATGTAGGCCAATAGCCTATAATATATAAATTACACATTGACACAGTTGAATCATAAGCCTACCATTTGAATCATAATTATGCCTACATCACCTCATGTAGGCTAATTAATGCATTCGCCACCTCCTCCCGTGCCTTCCGAACTTCTGGGAGACGAGGTGGTGTGGATTGTGATCCATAAATTACTAGTCCTAGCCTGTACTTCTGTTGCAAGTAGGCTATGTCTGATTCCTGTGCGGAAAATCGCTCTTGTCGTTGACGGTCCAGTGCGTTTGGGTTGCTCATTATGAAATTGCATGGAGCGATTGCGTTCCAACTGGCTTTTTTTTAAAGCATGAGAACAACTATTTGATTGGCTACCATAGAGACACACCTTGGACATTTAAACCCAGCCTTTTAGCAATACCGCCATCAGATGGGCCAAGATTGCCGTCATGAAATTACCAAATTTCTCGCCGACACGCCCTCAGAGCGATACCGCCAAGCGATTACTCTTGCGTTCACCATTGCGTTTGGTTTATTAAAATAGAGCCCTCAGTCTCAATTACGACTTACCCATGATGTAGTTGATTGATGGAAACATTTTCAGATAATCCCATGCTGTCCCTTCTTTTGGACATACACACATTGCTAATGCTAGCGCAACTCTGAGGTATCGAGTAGCATCCACTACCAAACACACTTAAACACTCCACAGTGCACCCAAAGCAAATAAAATACGACAACAGTCTATCAGGGTTATTTTCAGTGATTATACCATAATCTTTCAAGTCAAACTATCGTTGAATCCCTTACTTTGTGCTCACCTAAATTCTCAGTGGAAGTACGGCGTTAGTTTAGTAGGTAACGTAAAGTAGCCTATAGCTCTGCCGGCCAAAAACAATATCACGTAGTATTGTTAGCTAACGTTCAGGTAAGATGGTATTTCGGTGTGTATTTCAAGGTTGTTCAAATCATGCAAAAAAAAAAAGGGCACCACAAAGTTTTCACCGATTTCCAGTGGAAGATCAACAAAGAAAACAGCTGTGGCTTCTTGCTGCTCGCATGGATGTCACCAATTGAGACTCTAAAAAAGTTTAAAGTGTGTAGTGACCATTTCACGGAGGATGACTATGTGAAAATCAAAAAAGGATGGTCGGGACACCCTCTACTGAAGGAGACTGCTGTGCCATCACCTGTTTTTCTTCATGCACCGAAAACAACTGACGAACAGGTAACTAATAAATGATTGCATGCATGATCTATCTATTCAATTTAGCTAGCTAGTTGCCACAATTGGGGAGTCATGGAAGTGGTCAAACTTTTCCTGCAAATTGGTAGCCAGTGTGCTTGCTTGTATATGCTGTGTTATTCTGTAGCATGTTTGTGTTTTGCTGACTTGTTGTCTACCAAATATATAACCTTACGGCAAAACGGATTGTGTCAGCAACTGTGGAGTACAGCAGATAGCCTACAGGCAGATACCCTGGCTAATCTACAGCTAGTTCTGCTGCCGTACTTCCACTGAGAATTTAGGTGAGCACAAAGTAAAGGATTCAACGATACTTTGACTTGAAAAATGATGGTATAATCACTGAAAATAACCCCGATAGACTGTCGTCGTATTTTATTTGCTTTGGGTGCACTGTGGAGTGTTTAAGTGCATTTGGTAGTGGATGCAACTCGATACCTTAGAGTTGCGCTAGCATTAGCAATGTGTGTATGTCCAAAAGCAGGGACAGCATGGAATTATCTGAAAATGGTTTCCATCAATCAACGACATCATGGGTAAATCGTAATTGAGATCCCTTTAAGTCGTAATCCCTTTAACTCTAAAGAAGTCACATGAGAGGCATTTCTCAATTATATTGGTACAGATATTCTGCAATAAAATATTATTTAGAACCAACACTCAAAAGTCTATGGAAACATGCATGTAAGTTATGATATTTAACATAGCTACATAGATTCTCGCATTACAATGCATGGCTACCGATGGCTACGATGTCTTCTGGGTTTAGATTAACTAAAATGACATGTCTACCATGTTTGCTAGTCTAAACAGAGATGACAGGTGTAGTTTAGGCCATTTCATAAATTGACAGACAAGATATGAGCAATAGAACTAGGGCTGCACGATATATCGCAACGATAATTATCGATTGCAATAACGGCCGTTGCCACCGTGTGGGGCGCCTTTCTTTCTTTAAGTATACCCAATATACGGCAGTACACATCCAAACCTCAGAGGCTGCGTTAAATGCTTCCGGAAAAAAACCACCGCTGATATCTATTGAGTGTTGATAAGACAGCCAACCAGCAGCAAGGTCGTACAGCTTTCACGTGATCATGTGATGTGTTTTTGTCAATCGCATGAAAGGTGCAACGCCTTTCTGTGATTGTCCGTCTTATCAACACGCAGTAGACAGTGATGACGTTTCACACGGGTTTTGAAGTTTAGATTTCTACCGCATCAAGTATAATTTTTTTTAAAAAGACGAAAAGAAAGGCAATACCCCACATGCTGGCAACGGCCGTTATTGCAATCAATAATTATCGTTGCGATATATCGTGCAGCCCTAAATAGAACATAAGCAGCCTAATGTTTACAGGTATGTTACCATAACAGATGACATAGGGCTGGGCGATATATCGCAACGATAATTATCGATTGCAATAACGGCCATTGCCAGCATGTGGGGTATTGCCTTTTTTTCGTCTTTTTTTCTTTAATTATACCTGATGCGGTAGTAATCTAAACTTCAAAACCCGTGTGAAATTCTTCCGGGGAAAAAATGTCATCACTGTCTACTGCGCGTTGATAAGACGGACAATCACAGAAAGGCGTTGCACCATAGAGCGTTGCACCTTTCATGCGATTGAAAAAACACATCACATGATCACGTGAAAGCTGTATGACCTTGCTGCTGGTTGGCTGTCTTATCAACACTCAATAGATATCAGCGGTGATGTTTTTTTCCGGAAGCATTTCACGCGGCCTCTGAAGTTTGGATGTTTACTGCCGTATATTGGGTATACTTAAAGAAAAAAAGACTAAAAGAAAGGCGCCCCACAAGGTGGCAACGTCCGTGATTGCATTCGATAATTATCGATGTTGTATATCGCCCAGCCCTAAGATGACAGCTTAGCTAAATTATTTAGTTCGATAATGAGATGGCACCCAGCGCTTTAATTCCAATGGCAATTATACATATTTATTCAATAACTTTAATTGCAGTTGCACTGTGGAACAATTCAGGGTGCTTAGCCAAAGTCGCGAGGCAAAAGATAAATATCGACTACCCTAACAATACAAGTCATTAAATAATGTAGGCTAAGTCAGTATTAAAACAACCTCCATTCGTTCTCCTCCATTTCTTCAAGATTTTTAAGTAAAAAGGACATCGCTGTCGCCTCCAAGTCCTCCGCAACAACAAACAACATGGCTAACTCCACCATATTGTTTTTCTCCCTGCCGGTTTCAGAAACGTCTGAAACTGTCCCAGTGCGATCTGCTCAGGCGTTTGTCATTTCCGCCTGAGGTAGGCAAGCCAACTGCTCACCAATGTCTACTCGAACCAAGGGGCCAAGGCTGTGTCCGAATCAGAGCCCTATACCCTTTTGAGTACGCATATTTGAGTCCACTTTGTCAAAAAGCTTTTGAGTGGGCGACTTTTTCTCACAAATGGGGGCACTTAAAATACCAGGATGAACCACTTATTTCCGGGGTTTTGTTGAGGGAATTCAGGAGCGCACTCATCTGCAGAACTGTGCACTCACCCGACAATTTCAGTAAGTAACTCGGAAGTAAAAACGTAAAAGACGTAGAGCGTATATGCATCTATGGTACAAGAGTGGGTCATATTACGAAATACTCTTTTTGATTTTTGTTAATTCTATCTTCATTCATACACTTCGTAACAATTGTCATATGTTAACCTATTGATATTCTCAATAAAAATTTAAAAATTTAAAAAAGATATTACGAACTACTTCCTCACTAGTTTGGAAGTAGTTCGTAATATCTTTTTAAAATTTTTTAATTAAAAAAAGATATTATGAACTACTTCCTCACTAGTTTGGAAAGAGTTTTGCGGGATTTCTTTCGCACACTGCTTGCAATGTGAGGGGACAGGGCACATAGTAGACAGGGGTCTGAGTGGACAGGGGACAGTGGACAGGGAACAGGGCTCTGATTCGGACACAGCCCAAGACTGGGCTTTCGTTCTGAAGCTCACTTCCTGGTGCCGTTGCTCACTAGCGCCACTGCGGTTGGCTGCAGTATAGGTCTTTCCTCATGTAAGTCAATGGCAGCAATGTGGTCAAAATACTCAGTCAATAAGTTTTTCCCACAGAAAAATTTAATTGCAATAGGTGTCTTTCCTTCATCTAATGCCTGTGCATGTGCTGATTTTTTAAAATATTGTGTCGTTTGGACAGGGTATTAACATTTGTTCAGGACCAATCAGAGGGACAGGTTGAGTCCTGGGATCACTGGCATAGATAGGTTCTATATGGTTCTCACTGCCGTCACTCGGAGGGGCGGGACCTATTTTTGTACAGTCTATGCTTGGGACAGGGAGACACGCTGTATTTTTGAGTGGAAGTCGATGGAGAACATCCCTTAGTAGCCTACCGTGAACAAGCTGTTGTTTTGTGGACGCAGTTCGTAGCATAATAAATTGAGTGCCTTACCCGCTCATCTTCAACATGTTTGTCATCACATATTCATTTTGGTTGGAGCGAGCTATGATGTGTTTACTACGAAAAAAAATACTGTTTCGTAAGATGAGACAGAAGGGGATGTTGCAGCTACACTACAGGCCCAGTGTCTCGGAGCAAGCAGCCAAACTGGGTTAAGTATCTCAAATCAATTGCTCCATACCTGTATAACCTTATCAATTTAGATATTCATTTAGCTATTCCAACCGCTCCCGTACGCAATAACCCCCTGTTATGTACTCCCCCTGTACTCCCCTGTCATGAACGTTACCATTGCTTAGCAATGCTGGCTTAGCAATGCTGGCAAGCTAACGATATCTCACGGTAAGTCGTTTTAACATTTAGCTAGCAAGCTAACGATAGCTTATGGCAAGCCATTTTAATTTAACAGTTATCCTTGCTGTCAAGTAATCCTTGCTGGCTGGCCATATAGGTTCGCTAGCTACCGTGATTGCCTAGCTAACGTTACTAACGTTAGCCAGCTGCTCTAGCTAAAAATCTAACCGGACATTTCTACACCTGGATAATTTTTTTAGGTGCCAAAAATTACAAAAATGTGCGGGGAATAGAGCCAACGTCTTAGCGGTATGTTTGTACTGACTCAATACGGGGATGTTTAAAATAAAACCAATAATTTATCGGAAAAGAATTCGGAGTCTGCGTTTGTAAATGTTTGCAATGTTTGTGATTAGGTTACAGGATGCAGATGAAAGTTAATGCCAGCTACGATGTAGCTACTGTGCTTTTAGTTAGCGTGTGAACCCACTAACCTTAATCCCCACTTTATCTGGAAGAGTTTTCAGAACGGGGTTTCATGCTGCGGCAAACCGTGACAGACTGCTCTGCCACAGTCGAGTTAATTAGCGGTTAGCAATGGTGGTGATGCATTGCGTCTAGCTTGGCTACCGAGCTCAGCTGGTATGCTATCTAGCTAATCAAATTAGCTGATGTTAGCTGAATATAAATTGAAGATAACTGAATGAACGTTAATTATGTGACGAATACCACACATTCAATGCGAATAAATGACACAGTAAAATCGAGGATGAAAATTAAATGTTATATTATAAAACATAGCAACTTAAGGAAGTTTACCGCGAGTTTATTTTGCAAAATGGTGGGTTTGGTCAGGTCATGGGCTTTATATAGTTCTGTGGGCTTTATATAGTTCTGTGGGCTTTATAGTTCTGTGGCTTCTCCACTCCGAACTGTCAATCATACTGTGCCCGGGCCATATCCGGTTGACCCTGCTCCAAGCCAAGGTCACTTCGGCTCCACGGAGCAGGCGCAGTTTGTACAAACGGCTGGCGAAAAAGACTTCCGAGCTTCAATTCAGTTTTTACGAGGCCGTGGAAAGGCAATGGGTGACGTCACAGTGGCTTTGTCCATATATTTATACAGTCTATGGGTCTGACCCATTTTGACATTGCGCGGCTATTTCATAATTTGTTTATTAAACCCTATTGGCTTTGTTCAGGTAATGCATTCGACCATTCACAACTTGAGGACAGTCTATCCAATCGTGGGTTAGCATAGAGATAATTTAGGCAATAGCGATTGCATAATAAAGCTATAAATACAGTATTTGCGCCACAAAACGTTAGTTTTTATTTCTATTGACAAAATGACCGATTGCTCATTACCACGCGTTTGGATCATCGGGCGCTCGCTTATCGCCAGGCTGCAGGCTCATTTAGGAGCATTTGGACTGGACCAGAACCTGGGGCTAGATTGCCAGATCACCTGGGCTGGCAGAGGGGGCAGAAGGTGGGAACACTTAATGCCTCTTCTCCGCTCGAAACGGGGTGACATCCGCAACGACCCAGATGTGATGGTGATTCACCTCGGTGGGAACAGCATTGGCACGTACGGAAATACAAGGATCAGCCTAATGTGGCGCATGAAGGCAGACATCAGGGAAATCGATTAGCTATTTCCAATAAGGACATCTCTGTCACCTCCAAGTCCTCCGCGACAACAAACAACACGGCTAACTCCTCCATATTGTTTTTCTCCCAGCCGGTTTCAGAAACGTCCGAAACTGTCCCAGTTCGATCTGCTCAGGCATATATCATTTCAAGCCAACTGCTCACCGATGTCTACTCGAACACGCCCCATATTTTTATACAGTCTAAACCTCTTTCACACATGCAATACGGAACATTACCGGAAAAGTTGATACAGCAATATTCCATAATGTTCCGTATTGGTAGCGTTCATACAACCAACGCTCTACCCTATGTTGCTAGGATACGTTTGTTTATTTACTACTGAAAAATGGCGGGTGATGAAGTGACAGTGTGCAGTTGTACTACAGTTACTCTTGTTTATTTACACATTTTCGAGGCAAACGCTGGCATTAATAAATCTGTTCCAGTCACGAAACACCATCCGTAAACAAAAATCTGGATAAGTCGGGAACAACTCTGCTTTAGCTTGGCTCAAAGCCGGAAACGTCGCCTGTGGCGGCTGGAGGCTGTAAATGTTGTGCGTGATTGATCCGGTAATGTTCTGGCTTTGTTCACACGTCACATCGATATGGAACTTTTACGGAAACCTCACTAGGTCTTGACACAGCAAATTGCCGGCGCGGATATTCCGGAATTTCGACCGGCTCTTATTCACACATGACCCCTATCTGGCAATGTTCCGGAAAATTTACGGATAAGGCTGCATGTGTGAAAGACTCGAACACGCCCATAGTTCTGTGGTGCTGCGTGAACTAAGGCGGAAATTACAACAGGAGGTTAAGCAGCCGCCTTGCCAGGCGCCTTAGCAGCGATGTAGCAGCTCTCGGGCGCCTTCATCAACATCACCGCGCCTTCAAACAAACCAACAACAGCATTGGTTAGAAAGCGAGGAGAGAGAGTTGTATCGTCATGACACACGCGAATCATTTCACTATATTGCCATCTATCTCGGCGTATTGATTCTACTCTAAAAAAAAAAAATCTAAATTAAACTTACCCTTCCCTATGTGTTCACAGGTATAAGGGTTATTAAATCCTACAATGTAATAGCAGTATTTTCCTCTTTCCCTGATCTGTTCGCTTTTCTAATTTCATAATTAATATGTATTCTGTTTTTTCTTATTATTGCTATATTTTAAAATATTTTTTAATATAATACAATCCTTTATTGTTCTTCAATTAATGTGATTTTGTTTCGTAAAGTGAGCTTCTAGCATAAGCCTTTTAGGGTTTCCAACCTCTCTAGCATATTTTTGTAAATTACTTTGTGTACTTGCATTTGTACTTGCAAATAATAAATACATAAATATGTGGTTTGAGAGTGTGGGATTGAGTAACATAAGGTCGCTACTCTGGTTATTATATATTGTACCGTACATGTACTTTCTTGAAGTAACGTTAAGCCTATATGAATGCGAAAAGTACAATATTGGTAATGCTACACAAACAAATTAAGTTGCCAATTCTCATTCTTGAGCACCTCTGCTCTATGGTCTGCAATTGGAAATGACAAATGCCTGAGCAGATCGAACTGGGACAGTGGGCCTGTTCGAGTTGACATCAATGAGCAGTTGGCTTGCTTGCCTGCCTCAGGCGGAAATGACAAACGTCTGAGCAGATCGACGACTTGTATCATTAGGGTAGTCAATATTTATCTTGGTACGCAACTTTGGCTAAGCACCCTGAATTTTGCCACAGTGAAACTCCAAGTTATTGAATAAATATGTATAATTGCCATTGGAATTAAAGCGCTGGGTGCCGTTTCATTATCGAATAACTAAATTATTTAGCTAAGCTGTCATTTGTTATGGTAACGTACCTGTAAACATTAGGCTGCGTATGTTCTATTGCTCATATTTAGTTGTTTCTTGTCTGTCAATTTATGAGATGGCCTAAACTACACCTGTCATCTGTGTTTAGACAAATGACATGTCTAACATGTTTGCTAAAGTTAATCTAACCCCAGAAGACATCGTAGCCATCGTAATGTGAGAATCTATGTAGCTATGTTAAGTATCATAACATATGTTAAGTATCATAACTTTTGATTGGTGGATCTAAAGAATATATATCTGTACCAATATAAATGTGAAATGTCTCTTTCATGGGACTTTCATGTACAACTTAGAGTTGTACAGTTAATGCATTGAATATATTAAAGGGAAAGTGTATTAATCGTAATCATTAATCATGTTGCTATGCAATAATAATACTTGGTTGCATATTCTTTGCGTGCAAGGACTGCTTGAAGTCTGCGAGCTGTAGAAATCATCAGATTCTGGGTATCTTCACTGGTGATGCTATGCCAGGTCTGTACTGCAGCCTTCTTCAGTTACAATATGGATGAAAATGCCCTCCAATTAAAGTGTACAGTCTGTTAGCTTCACAGTCATTGTATCATTTCACATCCAAATTGCTGGAATACAGAGCCAAAACACAGAAAAAAAACTATTCACTGTTCACTTTATATATCCTTTACTTGACCAGTCTGTTGAGATTTATTTTCACACTAAAACATTACATAGCATATATGATTCAGCTACTCATAATGGCAGTGTTCATGATTTATTCAAATTACATGACAGCAGGTGGTCCCTTTGGACCCTGACAATTAACTTATTGAATGCCATCCAATGTCTTTAATAAGATAAATTGGAGTTTGTATGAATGAATAATGCATATAGTACATATAGGGACATTGGGAAACTGGGAGTGGTTATGTGTTTTGAGGGAACGATGTCAATCAAGATGGCATTTTCCTTGCCAGTTATGATAATGTATGGATAAATATAATTGGGTCATTCCGTGTCAAATCAGATAAGGTTGTTGCAGCACCGTCTCAGATTTTGTTCAAACCTTGTCTATATCATGAATGGGTCCCAAAACCAAGGCCTGTAAAATATTTCTGTTCAAATGTCTTCATATTTTTTCAACCCTTGATATTATTTCATTTTTATAGCCTCATCTGGGAAGCCATGTTTGGGCATTAATGTCTTGACAGGTATTGTTCCTTGCCTCACCAACCTTTGTAGGATGGAAGACAAACATGTTTTCTGTATGCCAAAACCATTAAAAGCCTGCACTGCCTGCCATTATTTTTTATAAGGCCCTAGATTTGGAAAAAAGTGGTACTACAAACCTACATTTTGCACCAGTATGATATCAAGCATAATTTTTTCTGCAAATACAATCTTTCATTAATTTTGTGCCAATATTTGAGGTCTCTTCCACCAATGGACATGACGATATTATGAATAAAACAAGGCGTGGTAGCATATTTTGGTCATTTTCATAGGACCAAAATGGTATGTGGGGTAGCTAGTAGGAACATAAAAATGTACATGGAAATTGCTTGATGTATGGTTATTAAGGGTACAAAGTGCCAATGTCCTTCCGTTTTTCCGTCATACAAAAATACACAGATTTGGGAGATTTTAGCTATGGCAGAAAAACGTCCATTTCAGGATAAAATTTTTTTGCCTCAGTATCTCCATGATTATTGAATTTCTGTGTCATAGGATAATGCCTTTTCAATATTGAGGCCCTGATAGTAAAGAATATAGCTTGCATTAATGACCTATAGTAAAATGAGCCTACATAAAACGCATTTACTTCAATCAATATTTCAGAGCCTGGGACACACATAAGTAGAGATAATAAGGGAAAACCCTGCTTCTTCATTATGGACATTTTTTTCCTAGAGGTAAAACAATGCCATTAACTATGTGTATTTATCTATGAAGGGAACATGGATCCTGAAGATGGATCATGAGCTAAATCATATATGCTATGTAATGTTTTAGTGTGAAAAGAAATCTCAACAGACTGGTCAAGTAAAGGATATATACAGTTGGTGAGGCAAGGAACAATACCTGTCAAGACATTGATGCCCAAACATGGCTTCCCAGATGAGGCTATAAAAATGAAATAATATCAAGGGTTGAAAAAATATGAAAACATTTGAACTGAAATATTTTACAGGTCTTGGTTTTGGGACCCATTCATGATATAGACAAGGTTTGAACAAAATCTGAGACGGTGCTGCAACAACCTTATCTGATTTGACACGGAATGACCCAATTATATTCATTGGCACTTTGTACACTAAATGACCATACATTAAGCTATTTCCACATACATTTTCCTACTATGTTCCTACTAGCTACCCCACATACCATTTTGGTCCTATGAAAATGACCGAAAAATGCTACCACGCCTTGTTTTATTCTTAATATCTTCATGTCCATTAGTGGGAGAGACCTCAAATATTGACACAAAATTAATAAAAGAAAAAATAATAATTGATATCATATGGGTGCAAAAAAATGGGTTTATAATACCCTCAATATCACTCTCGTTTAACAAGTTTTTCCAAATCTAGGGCCTTCAGTAGGCATGCAGTACAAACTTTTAATAGTTCAGTCATACTGAGAACATTTGTCTTCCATCCTACAAAGCTTGGTGAGGCTAGGAATAATGATTTAAGATATTAATGCCCAAACATGGCTTCTAGCACAGCAGATAAGTGAATATTTCAGGAAAATCTTTCAATTGATGATACAAGCACCAAAATTGGCATGGATATTCCTCTGGGACAGTTTTTTTGAAAAAGCCCGTTAGCCACCTAAAAATTCAAGATGGCCGCCATTTTTCAAGATGGCCACCTTTCTCTGTCCGGAGATACCATTTATACATACCATTTTGACATTTTGGCTTATTATGTTCATTTTAACTTTTATATTTATAGTAAATAGACTAATAGTAAAGGATTTGCCCTCAATAACCCATGAAAATGTTCTTAAATTGATTTTAAACAGCTTTAAACACCAAATTGTCAATGGCATATATACATAATTGTTTTGAAAAACGTTTAAAAGACCCAGTGAATGATAATCTATAGATAATATATTGTTAAAATCTTCATATGACCAGAGATCAAGCCCTCTATTGGGGCACAACACATTAGCATTTTAATGCCAAAAAAATGGCTAATTTATTATGTTGTGGATAGAAGCACACAGTTGAGTGTCGATACTATTGAGAATGTATAGAAATGTCTTATCATTGCAAACAAGACCCTGGACTGACCCTGGCCTGACCCTTGGGGAAGGGGTGTGGGGGGTGTGAGGGGGCAGGGCTTAACTAATCAATAAAGGCAATATATCAGAACAGTGCTCGATGACTCGATTAGCCATGTATTTTGTGCTGGAAAAAAGCATTCCCCCTGGATTATGAAGTTAACATTTAGCACGTAACTAGCGTATGTTAGTTTCCCATTGGCACCGAATAAGCTTGAGCTACCGTAACTTATACAGTTTACAGTTTAGGTATTTAGCAGATGATTTTATACATGTTGAACAAGGTGTAAGCAAGTGATATTCCAGATTTGAGATTAGCACGTTAGCAAGTGCACGATATTCAATATTAGCACGTTAGCAAGTAACTAGCATGATATTCGAGATTAGCACGTTAGCAAGTGCACAATATTTGAGATTAGCACGTTAGCAAGTGTCTAGCATGATATTCGATATTCAAGATTAGCATGACAGCAAGTGATATTTGAGATTAGCACGTTAGCAAGTGCACGATATATTCGAGATTAGCATGTTAGCAAGTGACTAGCATGATATTCGAGATTAGCACATTAGCAAGTGACTAGCACAATATTCAATATCAGATATAACTGTCGGGATACTGTGTAAGTCAATGGGGAAAAAAGTTCCAGCCTGCAAGGAAACGAAATGTGAGGACTGTGCAAGGATCTGAATACTTTTGAACAGCACTGTACTGTTTCTATATCGGTTAATTCAGCAATCTGTGAACACTGAAAAAGTAGACCTATTTCACAATGAACATTCCTTTGACTAGGCGCGTCATAGTAGGGTAAACACTACAGAGGTATCAATAGCTAGATAGAATGGCAGCTTTAAACTACCGGCCCCCATCATAATGTACAGTTCTAAATCAGTTAGCTACTACATAGCTAGCCAGCTAGATTTGTAATGCTGACTTGAGGGAAGCAGGAGGATTTTAAAGTTCTATTTCTCCATTATCTCCGTCCGTGGCCACGGTGTCTCGAAAAGTTAGATCTGCTAGCAATGTGCTGTTTCTTAATGTTTTATTTTTTGTATTTTTTAGATGAGACATGGGCCTGTGTGGGTGAATAAAATGCAGTCGGCAGCATAGAGTTTTGTTTTGTCAGAAACACTTTCTTTAGAGATAATCTAGCACTGCTTTTCAGAGATTTTCCTTCTAGTACTCCAGACCCGTTTTCATTTCGCTTTCATTTCACTTTCATTTCCGCTTTCAATTGCGAACTTGGTCATTTCAAAGTTCGAAATCGAATGCTCATTTCGATCGATTTTCGATTTCGATTCAGAATCGTGACACCCTTAATATCTGCCCACAAGATGTCCAGTTTGGCCCCATTACAATCTAAACGGCAAACTGACTGGAGCAAATGTTGTCTCTGCCAAACTGAAAAGAGGGATGAAGATCTCAAGTCACCAGCAACCCACTATCCATGTAGTACTGAACATGATGGCTACTTTATGATTGCGACAAATGTTCCACTCTTTCACGCCATCAATGAACTGCCAATCGTTTTGGATCCAACAAGATTAGATGAAGGTGGTGGCATTGCAGAAACCCTGAGAAGGAATTGTGCAAAATACCATCAGAGCTGTGGACTCATGTTTAACACCACCAAGCTGGAACGGGCAAGAAAACATGCATCTAGTGTTAAGAGTAGCATAGATGAGGGGCACAGCAAGATTCGAAGAACCAGTCGTGAATTTCGAGACCCTGAATGTTTCATATGCGAGAAGGAGGCTCCAGCATCTGAACTGAGACAGGCCATGACCATGCAGCTCAATAAAAGACTTAATGAATATGCCCGAAACCTAAACGATGGAAAGCTTCTGGCCATACTGAGTGGTGGAGATGTTGTGGCACAAGAGCTGAAGTACCATTGTTCTTGCTTAACAGGCCTGTACAACAAAGAGAGGGCCTACCTGAAAACCATGGAGGATGAGAATAAGGGTCAAGAATCAATAGATGTCTATCCACAAGTATTTTCTGAGCTTGTCACCTACATAGTGGAGACGACACTCAGCAGTGAAGGTCCTGCTATATTCCAACTTGCAGATCTGGTCAGCCTCTACAGGCAGAGGCTTGAACAATTGGGGATAAACACACCCAATGTCAACTCAACCAGATTAAAGGAGAAGCTGTTGGCTGAAATCCCTGAGCTAAAAGGGCACAAAAAAGGAAGGGATGTCCTTTTGGCCTTTGACAAAGATGTTGGCTCTGCTCTATCACAAGCTTCCAACTACTCTGAAGCCATCATCCTTGGCAAAGCAGCCAAGATTTCCCGAAGACACATGATTGACCACAAGTCCACATTTGATGGACCTTTCCATGAAGGCTGTGTTGAAGAAGCCATTCCATCGACTCTTCTTCAGTTTGTGAGTATGATTGAGCATGGGGCTGACATCAAATCTCAACTGAGATTTGGTGCATCAAAGACAGATCTAGCAATGGCACAGCTGCTGCAGTACAACTGCTACTCAAGGTACAAAGAAGGAGCAGCAACTTACCGGCATTCAAAAGATCAGGAGACTCCCTTCCCTGTCTTCATGGGATTGACTGCTTATGCAAAAACGAGGAAGAGATTTCTGGTAGAAATGTTTCATGAACACGGTCTCTGCATTTCATATGACCGAGTGCTCGAAGTCTCCGCACAGCTTGGAGATGCAGCTGTCAGGATGTATGTCAAGGATGGGGTGGTGTGTCCACCCATTCTGCGAAGACGGTTGTTCACCACATGTGCTATGGACAACATAGACCACAACCCATCTGCAACGACAGCAACTACTTCGTTCCATGGAATCAGCATTTCTATATTCCAGCACCCAACCCCTGACAATAAAGGTGAGGAGCGAGAACCACTAAAACTTGCAGAGAGAAAGGTGAAGAGAGTGCCAGAACTTCCTGACTCCTTCACCAACATCCGCCCTGCTTTCTTCACAAAGAAGAATCCCCCTCCTCCCAAAGCTGATGGTCCATCTGTCTCAGATGTCACTGACCTGCCGAGACTGCAGCTGGTACTCGAGTATGAATGGCTAGAGAAGGTCCGCTTGAAGGAAGAAATAGATGGTGCAATGAACATCACTTGGTCAGCCCACCATGCATCCATGAAGAGGAGTCCAGCATATGAAGTCAGAATTGCATCACTGTTACCACTTCTTCGTGACCAAGCCCACTCAGTATCCACAGTACGTCATGTAATGGACAAGATCAAGGACACAGTTGCATTCCTCAACCCAGGTCAGATTCCTGTCATCACTGCTGACCAACCAATTTATGCAGTAGCCAAGCAGATACAGTGGCACTGGCCAGAGCACTACGGTGAAGACAAATTTGTTACCATGTTTGGAGGCCTGCATATTGAGATGGCTGCACTGAGGTCCATTGTAAATCTCCTCCAAGGCAGCGGATGGACAGGAGCACTTGTTGAGGCAGGGGTAGCCTCTTCTGGAACAGCAGACTCATTTCTGTCAGCTTCCAGCGTCACTAGAACTCGCCAAGTCCACCAGATTACAGCATGCTTTCTGTACAAACTTCTAAAGGCAGCCTACACTGATTACTGCACAGACTCAACTGAACACCCTGACAGAGTGCTCAGCTTCGAAGACTGGTGTGAGAGGTACAAACAGCAAAGTTCCCAGTTTCAGTTCTGGGATTTGGCACTGTCAATGGAACTAGTGATCTTTTCCCTGATCTGCGCATTCAGGGAAGCCAACTTCACCCTCTACTGCCAAGCCCTGTCTGAGCTGATACCCTATTTCTTCGCCAACAACAATGTTAACTATGCACGGTGGCTTCCTGTTCATCTAAGGGACATGCTGACCCTACACCAGATACATCCTGAGCTGGCTCTGGAATTCCACAATGGAAAGTTTGTTGTACACAAATCGAGCCGGGAATTCTTGGCAATGGCAATCGACCAGGCTCACGAGCAAGCCAATGCACTCATCAAAGGTGACGGGTGGTGCAGTCGGTGTGACTGAAGACCCATCAGCGCTGAGAAGATGGATGGTAGCTGGGCCTGAAGTCAGTCACCTGGTTGCTCAGTATGAGGCAGCATCAGAAGCCAAAGATGCAAGCAAGCATATCAGGCACCATGAACAGACAGAGCAAGTACAAAGAGTATTCTTTCAGAAAGCAGACAGGCTGTACAAGGCAATGAATGACATGGGCAATCCATTCCAGGAAGAGACTGGAGACCTACTCACACTGGACACCAAAGACATAGCTCACCCCAGTGCTGCTGAAATGGTTGGCACACACTATGAGAGGGGCAGAATAAAATTCCAGGAATTGCGGAGGGAAGTCCTTTACTCTCTCCTCATTAGGTTCAATTTGAGATGGGTTTTTGAGTTGAAGAATTCTCAAGATGAAGATGAAGGAAATAGCAGTCTTCTATTCAGTTTAACCATTTATTAAGCATTGACGCCAATGGGAGGTCCTATACCCTACGCAGAGGATTAGGAGTTCCCCGAACAAAAACAAACATTAGCTTATAAAATATCATAACTCCTCCTTTACGTTACTAATACACCAATAATATGTGGTAACACCCTTTCATAATATCTTATTTTATCCAATAACAAATTAGGCAAAAAATAAATATGTTATATGACCTGTTCTTACCCTATGCGCTTGGGGGCACTCTTGATCTATCAAATAAAATTGTTTGTGACCTCTCCTCCTGTGCCTTTTAATCAGACCATGAAACTTTCCTTAATTTCCCTTATTTTTTATTCTTCTCCCACCTGTTCGGTCAGCATGATCTGTCTTATCCATTGTTATAAGTACAACTCCTGCTTAGTTATGGAACACAGGAGGAAAACATTCCTGTTTTGACTGGTGTGCTAGATGCCCTCATCCTTGCTGACAGAGAACTATCCTGCATCCTCTCGCCACCCCCCATCTCAGTACTTTTTCACTAGATCTTGACTGTATTATTTAATTATTTATATAAAAGCTTGCTTATGAGGCTTTCTTGGGCCTACAGAACAGTTTCACAAAACAGCTTACTTCCACATATTCCCCCCTTTGAGACCATTCGGTCTCACACTCTCTTGTTGATACTTCACCTGGTGGGGTTATGACATTTCAATTGTATGATAAAAATAAACATTTGTAGTTGATTAGTTTCATGCATGCATAATTTAACTAAGTTAATACTTCCTATAATTAACAGAAGATCTATCAAAAAGTAAATATCAAAACATCAAAAAGTTAATCAAAAGGCTACTGTGTTTAGTGATTATCTGATTTGATTTGCTATCATTATACAAAGATTATATAAAAAGAATTGGATTATACTTGTAATGTCTTCTTCCTCTTCTTAGGAGCCCATTACCTGAGAAGCGTGAGGAGAGGTTACTTGCACTTCACTCAGGCATCTCCTACCTTCTTCGCCCTTTTCCTTAATCTATTTGTGTGTCTCGTTTATCTATCCTAAGGGCCTTTAGTCAGTTGGGGCTTTATTATGTCCCATTTGAGTTGTTCTTTTCTTCGTGTACTGTAGTCAGTATATGTGATATGTGTGATCATGGGGTGTCAAATGGATAAATCTATTCTGACTATTTCTCATGGCCATGAGTGCTAATGGTAGACCTTGTACCCATCTCATCCCTGTTTGCCTACATATTTTCTGTAATTTCGTTTTTAGTGTTCCATTGCATCTCTCTACTATACCCGCTGCCTGGGGATGGTACACACATGAACATTTCTGCTGTATACTTGTCATTTTACAAACGTCTGCTACCATGTCAGACCTAAAATGTGAACCATTGTCGCTGCTCAGGGTCTGACAGACCCCGAATCTGGGGAAAATTTCTCTTGCCAAGGCTTTAGCTACAGTTTTAGAATCCGCATGTGCAGTGGGGAATGCTTCTACCCATCTTGAAAATATATCAATGATTACTCGACAATATCTTTTGCCTTCAGCACGATCGATCATATCTACATAGACCATTACCAAATGGGTAAATGGACCCACCGGTGGTGGCATAGAGCCTGGTGTAGTCGGTATCCCTATCTTTATGTTTACTTCCTGACAAATTTAGCATCTTAATATCATGCTAGTAACATGTTCTGTTAGTTTTGGGATAAACCAATGTTTCTGTATTTCTCTCATCATCTCCCCCCTTGCAGAGTGGCCAACACCATGGGCAGCTCTGCAAATGACCTCTATTCATGCGCTTGGTGCGATTGCTTTCCCTGCTTTCCCTGTACATTGCCGCCATATTCCTGTAGACTTATCTAACCCACATCCTCTATTTTCCCATTCCACCTTTTCTGACACTGTAGAAGCCTCTTGTGCCTCTACATTCAGAAGTACCTGTTGATCTGCTGTAGGCCAGTACTCCAACTCCTCTGCTGCTAGTTTAGCAGCTTTATCTGCATAATCGTTTCCTGCTGACACAGAATCTGTTCCGCCTGTATGTGCTACGCACTTTATAATTATAATTTTTGCGGGTTGTTTCATGGCCTCCAACAGTTCTTTTACCTCAAAAATGTTTTTATAGGGTTTCCCCCTGCAGTGAGAAACGGGGATCAATGGATGATGAACCGTCCACAAAGTACACGTGGTCTGGAGCCACCAGTGGTTCTTAGTGTAGGTCTTCTCTTGCTCTTGCTTCTGCTTCCACCACTCTTTCACATTCATGTGGTTGGCCTTCTTCTGGGGTCATCATTAATTCCGCCGGGTTCACAGCTTTGCATCTGATAATGGTCAATCCTGGCTGTGTGAGTAGGATCTCATATCCTGATACTCTCCGATGAGTTAGGGACGATTTCCCTCTACTGAGTAGTGCTTCTACTGCATGTGACACATACAAGGTAACTTCATGCCCTGCCGTTATTGGCGTTGCCTTCTCTACTGCAAAGGCGGCTGCTGTCAGTCCTTTCTCACATGTGTGGAGTCCTCTTTAACCCTTTCGCGCGTATCATCACAAATATGTGATCATTCCAGACATGGCCCAAATGCGTACCATCACAAATATGTGATTAGAACGTATCATTGGAACGCTCCGTTGAGAATGCGGTCACAATGGTTTACTGCCATCTAAACACGGTCTAGACACGTCACAGAGGTGCGTATATTATGGAAAATAAACCATCAACTTGCGATTTCAGAAGCTGAAATGAACGATAAATGACACTGCTGTGCAACGAATATTTTAGTTACATCAACACTGAGCTAGCTTAGCAGTTTGGTAGTTTTTAACCTCCTTAACACAAGCTAACAATTGCATCCTAATGTAAAAGTGCAAACATTATTCCAGTGCGGGTACCTACAAGTCGTTTATTGCTGTACTGTAATGCAAATGTTACTATGTTAACGTTAGTTGTTATCCGAATAGTCATCTAGTTTCATTTGCAGTGTATGCATATGGGTTACTACGTAGCTAGTTGTATTATACCGACGATCTCACTTACATGCACATTCACAAATCTTGATAGGCTATACATTTGCATCTTGTCCAGCACTGTCAAGTATCCGAGTACATATTTGCTAATACATTTTCAGCCTATGGCGGGTACACGTTCACGAATCTGAGTAGGCTACGTGTTAGCATCTTGTCCTGCACGTTCAAATATCTACGTACATATTTGGAAATGTTACGCTACACATTTGCGATAATAAAGTCTTGGTTTTATTTCCATATTCGTGTACTCGTATATCGTAATGTCATTTTATCCAAACATTTATCTAAGCAAGTAACAAAGACAGTTTTTATTTTTACATCGGCTTGTCTGGGGTGCATTTAGTTATGACGTTTTTCCCATGGCCCTGCCTGATGACAAGTGTAAACAAACAAGGCTGCGTACATGACCGAACTTTATTTTCAGCATTAGCTTTTTTTTAAATCGATAACAAGATGTTGTATTAACATAATTCTCATAACAAATCTACAAATATCAGAATCGGAATGTCAGACCTTTTCATCAAATGTACTAGCATGATATAAGATGAGCAAATAAAATATTTTTACCAGAGATGCTCTTTGCTTGCATTGATTTCTATCTAAGTGTTCCCGCTGTTAGAATATGGGGTTACGTGCACCCCTCACGTGCACCCATCACCTCAGTCTGAACACCAGTATCAGAGTATCAGAGAACAGTATCAGCGAGCTACAGTACAGACGCAGAAGAAATATGTTTACGAACAGCAGGCGAAGAGAACTCACTGATGAGGAAATTAGGGAAATTTTCTTTAATTCAGATGATGAGGGTGATTACAATAGTGAATCAAGTGGGAGTGACAGCGATTCTGAGGAGCGACTACCCCCAAATTTCGTTTCCCTTGAGAGGAACCCTGAGCTCGGGGAGGGAGATGACGATGTGGAGGAAAACCCTGAGGAGGGTCCATCTGTAGTCCCCTGTAGCCACCCTGAAGGTCCGGTGCCAGTTGAGGAGGTGAGGTCCAGTGACTGGAGGACTGCCGTCAACTTCACTCCCCCTGGGCCAGGAATTGAGTTTGACAGCTCAATTTCTGGTGTCCAAAATCCTCCGGAGACTCCCACTGCAGTAAACTGCTTCAGGATGTTTCTCTCTGTAGAGACAGTGGGAGAGATTGTGGAGGAGACCAACCGATACGCCAGTGAACAGCAGGGAAAAACAGCGATTGGCGTAATTGGAAAGCTTTCCAAATGGGTACCTACATGTGTAAATGAAGTGTACACATTCCTCGCCATTGCCCTTCTGATGGGACTGGTCAGGAAATCTACCCTGATGGAGTACTGGAGTACTGACCTGGTTCTCCTCACTCCATTTTTTGCCTCAGTTTTCTCCTGCGGTGTTTACATTTTGTCAACCCTGCCCATGCAGACATCAGAGACCCCCTCAATAAAATCCGAAACGTCTTCAATGCCCTCACCTCAGCCTTCAAGCGGTCCTTCATCCCATACAAGGACCTGTGCGTGGACGAATCCCTGATGTTGTGGAAGGGTCGACTGGGATTTCGGCAATATATCCCTAGCAAGCGCCACAGGTTTGGGATAAAGTTTTTTGTTCTGTGTGATGTGGTGACGGGGTATGTGCAAGATATGGTCATTTACACTGGGGCCACAACATCTATCGAATCAATTGAAGGACTGGGGGTCTCTGGGTCTGTGGTTATGACCCTCCTGGCTCCACATCTGGGGAAAGGGCACGTCCTGTATGTGGATAACTGGTACAGCAGTCCTATGCTGTTCCAGCACTTACTCCACCAGGGGACTGGGGCGTGTGGGACAGTCCGGCTGAATAGGAGGGGGATGCCAACGTTCCCAAAGAAAATGAAGAGAGGGGAGGTCACCTTCAGGGAGAATGGCACTCAGCTGGCGGTAAAGTGGCAAGACAAGAGGGATGTGAACTTCCTCACAACTGTTCGCCCCTCTTCCATGGCTCAATCTGGAAGGCTGGACCACTTCACCGGGGAGCCATAGGTGAAACCTGCATGCGTCCTTGATTATAATAAGAAGATGGGAGCAGTGGACAGGGCGGACATGATCACCAGCTTTGTGGACTGTGCCAGAAAAAGTACCAAGTGGTACAAGAAGCTGTTCTTCCACCTGCTCGACACTGCAGTCCTCAATGCCTACACTGTCCATCGAAAACTGTCTGGTAAGAAAATAACATTTAGTGTCAAGACCCACATCAACAATATACTACTACTATTACTACTGCTACTTTTATTTCTACTACTTACAATAACAAAAAGAATAACAACAATAATAATAATAACCAACTACAGAAATAATAATAATAATTAAAAATAATAATGAAACAATAATAATAATAATAAATTGTTTTTACTCACCCATAGAGGAACGCATGCCGTACAAGGACTTTCGGCTGAAGCTGGTGAAAGAGCTGATCCAGGAGCATCCCTTACCCCGGCGATCAACTGGAGGGCGACCTTGCGTCAACACCCCACTGCGGCTCACAGGGAGGCACTTTCCTTCTTTTGTGCCTCCTACAGAAGCCCAGGGACAGAGCACAAGGCGGCACTGCAGAGTCTGCCTCTACACCACCCGACGCAAAAGGGAGAGAAAACTAACCCGTTACATGTGTTCCTCATGTGACACTGCCCTGTGTCCAGCTCCCTGTTTTGAAGAGTTCCATACTCTAAAGAATTACTAGGCCGGGGGGTTGGGGGATGTGACACAGTATGATTAGTACTGAGTTAGCTGGATAACTGCACTGAGTAAAACCCGGAACCCTCCAAATCTGGAACATGGACTGAAGAGTTGTTCCGGTTTTCACTTAGTGCAGTTATCCAGCAAACTCAGTACTAATCATGCTGTAATCCTGTTTTCTGGAACAGTTAGAGTAGGATAGGATGAGATATGGGGGGGTTGTGTGTCACTGTTCAGTTAGGGGGGTGTTAGGGGTGTGTGTGTGTGTGGGGGGGGGGGGGGGTTGTGTGTCAGTGTTCAGTTAGGGGGGTGTTAGGGGTGGGTGTGTGTGTGGGGGGGGGGGGGGGGGTTGTGTGTCAGTGTTCAGTTAGGGGGGTGTTAGGGGTGGGTGTGTGTGTGTGTGTGGGGGGGGGGGGGGGGTCTGTTACTGTTGTGACTTTGTCTGTTACTGTTGTGTTGTTATTTACATTGTATATAATTAAATTTTCTATAAACCAAGCAACATGGTTTCTGTATTTTTATATATACATAGAATATGGTATTATCATAGCATAAATTATGCCAAGTAACGCTTATTTACTCATTTAGTATCATTTGGTCAATACAAAATCAAAAATATAACATAGCTCATACTAATCTTAGACATTCTGTGTGTTTTTACTAATATAAATTCAATAAATGACAATATAAGCGCTACCCTCACAATAATCACAGTTGTGAAGCCATAGCAGCTATGGAGCACGCTGAGGCAACGTGAACATGAGTGAACTGAACTGCACGGTATCGTGGCGTGTAAAATAAATACTTCTTTACAACTGCAATAGCCTGCTAAATGTCTTAGATAAAATGCTAATATATATATATATACGTAGACCTATATATTTAAAAACCTATTTCTACTTACGAGCTGGTAGTCGGGAACTCCGAAGGTAATGCAGACGAAACGGCGACTCCAAACAGTTTTGTAAGTCGTAGTCTTCTAATTTTGTTAATGGCGAATTGCTTCCGCACCGGGGCATTATCGCCACCTAGTTCACCGAGTAAAAGTAAACTAGTTATGTGTATTAGCCCGGTTTGTTGTAAAATTGAAGATAATAGGCATATTGTAGATGTTATTTCCTGATTTATGAGAGAAAACTGATTTGAACTCCACATTCTTAATTTTCTTGAAGGGTCTGTCTTTCTTGTGAGTATCGTGGCCATTTAAAAAAGACGCGTAGGTTACTTTTATCTCCTTTTGATGACATTTGTATATGATGCTTCTTTATTAGCTGTAGTGTATCATTCAGGTTTGTATGCCCAACTCTCAAAGATAATACAAACAAGAATCATTACATTTATATACAGTAAGTGCTTTACAAATAAATATAGTTAGCCTCATAGATAGCCAATCATTATAAGGAAATAAGCAGGGGATTTTAGAGGCAGATCTGTTTGTTGCGTCATAATGACGGTTTAGAACGTCACATATTCTGAGAACACACGCAAAAAAATAACTCACGCTGGAGGGCCAGTGTCTGGAATCTGGAACTTACGTGCGAAAGGGTTAATAGGCAATGGGTTTGTATCTTTCTTGCTCTTTTTGGGTCAGTACTGCTGTGGCTGTGGCCGTTTGTTTTAGTCTGGGAGTCCCAGAGTTGGAGCTGTTTGTAATGCTTGCTTAAGTCCAGTGAAAGCTGGAAATCTGTCCCTGGGAGCCATTCAATTTGGTGTCTTCCTGCTTTATTTAGGCACAAATCTCTTAGTGGCCGTGCCATTTCCGCATAGTCACAAATCCACTGCCTGCAGTACCCCGTCATTCCTAGGAATCTCTGCATTTCTTTCACCGTTCTCGGTCTGGGCACCTTCGTGATTGCTTCAATTCGTTCTGAAGAAATACTTTTGCTCCCTTCCTTAAGAGTATGACCCAGGTACTGCACTTGTTCTTGGCAAAACTGTAACTTTGACTTAGATACTTTGTGGCCTATTAGTGCCCGTTCTTGTAGCAGTTTCTTACTGTCCTATTTACATGCAGTCATACTTAGGCTGCATCAGAGAAGGTCGTCCACGTACTATGAGAGTGCTTCCCCCCTTCTGCCCAGAGTTCTTTTGGGACATCTTGTAGGTTCTCCTCTTGTTCTTTTGTGAGCGTCATTATTGCTTCCACTTCCAGTGTGTGTTTCTCCATGCGTACTGGAGTCTTTAGATCCAATGATAAGAACCAATCTGTGGGGCAGACACCATTCAACAATCCGGGTATGTTAGTAGGGAGATACTGCTGCTGCATCATTCTTTTTACCATCGGTCCAATGTCTTTTGTTTCAAATCCTGGGTTGACACCCAACGTTACATGAGGAGTTGCTTTTTCCCCCATCATGTACCATTGCTCTGTTGGTAAGTTCTTCTCCCCCAGAGCTATCATAGCCCCGACCCCTTCTTTTCATATGCCTCTTGCATGTATCACTCCCTGTTTTCCGTCTATCTCCTTGAAGTCCTGTGCGTACTCTTCATCTTCTTCCGTCGGGTCGAAGAATAAGGCCCACTTTGATCCTTCGAGCCTCCCTCTCTCGGGCGCAGCGCCAGGCTGGATCCCTTTCCACTGAGTTCCTTCCACCCGACTCCTCTGAGTGAAGGACCCTCAGCCTCTCTGCTTCCCAGGCGTCTCCTTTTCAGAAACCCTGATCACGGAAAGCACTGCTCGCTTACTAATGCATTCGGTTTCAGCTTACAGTGGCCTGACTGTACATTGAGCTGAGCGCGGCGGCCATGTGCTCCACTACAGGGACGCCACTCATGGTCTTACTGCTCTATGCGACCCGACCGGCTGGTGACCCAGTCGATAGCGATCCCCAGCCCGGCGTCTAAACACCGAGCCCCATAGTGGTAACCAGCCACCCGGTTGGGAACCGACGGTCTGATCCCTATCCCACTTTGCTATGGGTATAGAAACTTTGACCGTTTTCACCAGCCTTGCCTGTTCACAGAGGTCGTCTCTTACGCCCCTCTGCTAGGTGTGGACTGTCATCCATACTTACATGCGACAACTACGCCGACTAGACGGTACCACGGCAGTATGTCAATTCATACTTCATCAGACACGGGGGCCTTCAGTCTTCTCCCCTGCACTATACAGCCTTTTTAACGTGCTCTCGGAACTTTGAAATTCCACCGCCGCCTGTTCCACACTAGGTTCGGGGTGCCTAATCCCCTGCCTACTGTGGAGCTGATCCCTGATTTCTGTCTTGCTGATACTTTCAGTACCGGGCATGTTCTTGTCCATAGCTTCCAATATTCATTCAAATTATTTTCTTGTGGTAACTGTCCCCTGTAGACTTCTGGTCTCCGAATGGAGGCGTGGGTTCACCCTGATCCTTGTTTAACATGTCCATCACATATTGTCCAGATGATCCAGGAAATGCAAATCAGCCCTTGAGGCGTGCATGAAATGGTGGCATTCAATTTGCACAGCAGATCCCTTCCTAGCAAGTTTACGGGTACGTTAGGGGTATATAGGAGTTTTGCTGCAATTTGTTGCTCCCCCACTATCAGTTTTTGCTTTAATATGATGTGTTGTAAGTGGCAAGTGTGCTCCATCCAGACCAATACAGGAGTAGGTTGCCCCAGTATCTATTAAAAAGTTGCATATTTTCCCTCTTATGAGAATATCAATTTGTGGTTCATTTGTGGCACAGCTGGATGTTATAGATAGCATTTCCCTTGCCTCACACTCTCCCTCTGCTCCTAGGGGTGTGGGATTCTCAAGGCATCCCTATTGATGGGGATTCTGATGGGGACTCATCCCCCATTGTTGTTGTGGCTGCCATCCCTCCTGCTACTGCCCAAACATGTTTTGCTGTGGGGTCATTGCTATCTGGTTCTCGGGTCCTTGATGTGATGGCATTGTCTGGGGCCACCCCCCAGGGTTTGCTCCTTGGTTCATGCAGCCTCTTGATTGGAATCCTCCCCTTCCTCTTCCTCTCTGACAGTTTCTGGCCCAGTGTCCCATCTTTCCGCATTTCCAGCAGTCTCCTTTCTGCTGCCACTGGCCCTGGTTTGTCCATGGGGACACTGGCCTTTGGAAATTTAGTCCAGCCCAATCGATGGATGGGCCCTGTCCTCCTTGGACTTGTTGTAAGGGTGGGGGTGCCTGTATCTGCTGGGTTATCATTGCTGCTTGAATTCCCTGATCTTCTTTCTCCTTTTCGGCTATCTGGAGAATTAACAGCTTCTTCTTTAGAGATTTATTCTGTCCTTCTGAGGTCTTCATATTTTCCCTGTGCAGCTTCATGTGGTGGACAAGATTGGCTCTTTGTTTATCCCAATTCTCCTGGGAAAGCTCCACAACCTTGCTTAGGGCCTTTATCACTGGATCGGGCAATGCTTTACACAACATGTGAAAGAACATTGTCGATGTTCCTTGCAATGCATCAAATAGCTGTCCCATATTTTGATGTCCTCTCCTTCTTTTAGTTCTGCACTTGTTATCTCTGCAAGGTTTGCTTTATGTGGAAACAACTCCCTCAAAGCGGCCCACACACCTGGTCTGTTTCTGTTGAATGATTCTCTGTCTATCTTGTGGGTGTCCATAATTCCTTTCAGGCCTGCCAGGTCCTTTATTTCCGCGACCTTGTGCCCCACACATCTTACTAGTAGCTGCTTAACATCTCCCATGCACAGGGGCAGGTTAGTTGTCCTCATCTCTACCCTCGCTATCCATGGCCCTGCTCCATCTGTTATTCTTGGTAAATCCTTAACCATGTTCTCCAGGCCCATTGACGACCATGGGGTGTACTTAGTGAGTGGCTGTTGTCTCCCTGGTTGGGGTAGGACTTGCAATGGGGCCAGGAAGGTTTCTCCATCCTCTTCATCTCCTTCTTCCCCTGGGATGTATCGATCAGGTGCTTTTCTTCTTCTGCCGCTCCTCCTGAGGATTTTGCTGGCACTGTTCTGGATATCACTACTGATATCGTAGACCTGCTTTAATTCTTGAACTCGTTGAACTGCGAGTACCCTCCTTCATGCAGGAATGCTTGTTCTGCCTTTTTCACCTCCTTTAGTGTTTGTTTCAGCATTTGCTTTGTCACTTTCTTCTTCTTCCTTGTTGTACTGTCATCTGATTCTTCACTATCAGAGGAGCTTGATTCATCTCTGGGAAGGGCAGTTGACCTTAGTTTCACTTTCCATTTCATGTCATATTCTCCTCTCCTTGGGTCTCTTCCAGCTCTTCTTGATTCTCCTTTCGGCTTTGTTTCTTCTTTTCACATTTCTTCTTCATTTCTTCTTCTCACATCTCACATTCTCACACCTTCTTCTCACTTCTCACCTCCCTCTGCTTCTTCCATTGCCTGTTGATATCCGGCTGTCACTCTGGGCTGTCTCTGATTCTCCGTCTTCTGGGCCTGCTGCTGTAACTTTTGATCTTATTAAAACGGGTTCCAAATTACCTTCTACTTCCAGGGTCGCTTTCACTTTCACCAACTCTGGCCTCATCCACACAGTAGTCTCAGGCCCCTGGCTCAGATCCTCTTGTTTCCCAATGTTGTTCAATAGGGGATACAGGCCTGCAGCCTTAATGGCTCCATTTGCCGGCCACCATTCGTCTGGTGGTCGCTCTGATGGCGCTGGTTGGGGGTCCGCCTTCGGCTGGTGCTCCTCCTTCCTCTCCGCAGTTGCTCTCCATCTGAAAGACTCATTCTTCCATTGATTTAGGCTCTGTGAGTTTGCAACTTTCCTTTCCAGCCCTTACTCTCCTTGTTTCCACTGATTGCAGGCATTGAAACCCAAAAGTACCTTCCTTAGGTCATACCAAGGGACCACCTCTTGTCCACTCTTCCCATTTTCTCATGGTATGCCCATAGTCTGTTTGAAATAACTCACTCATGCAGGAGAGAGCTGTCACTGAAAATAAAATTTAAAAAAACATTTTAGTTAACTGAAATTAAAAAAAAAAACTAAAGTTACTTTAAAAACTAAAACAAAAGTAAAACTGTACTGTAGTGTTGCAAAACGAACTGAAATAAAAAATTTTAATAAAAATTAATCATGAATTCTTTTTAGTTTTAAGTTTCTGATCCTCTTCCTGATCTGCGATCTGAAATCTGGATTGCATATAGGGTAATTTAAAACATTCAAAACCAACATTTAATTTCTCTCCCTCTAAATTAGAAAGTGAAATTAAAAACTAATAAAAATAAAAACTAAATAAAAGACTTACAACTATAATAACTTTGCCTCCATGTTTTTATTTTTATTTTTAATAATTCAGGGGACCACTCTGTCCTTGGTAGCCACGCCTTTATCTTTAACCCTATTAGTTCCCACTTAGCTCCTCCCCTTGAATGCCCCTGAGCTGACGTCCCCTCTACCTCTTCAGTTCTCAATTCCCTCAATGGAGTACACACCAGCCAAACAGCACCGTCTGCCCACCAGTCTAAACATATTTCAAATGTTTCTCCTGTTTCTATGGCCTTGGGTAGGAATTTATCAATCCCCGAATGGCAGCACAGAGATTTCACTCCATATAACTGTTCTCGTGTTAATTATTCTCCCACTGTATCTTTTCCCACAATAACATACACAATAACATACACATAATATTTCCACTTTTCTAGTGGAGTACTATCTATCTAAGTAAAACCCTGTTATTTACATAAATTCCTTCAGCATTATATACAGCATCCAAAATGCAACAAATTCTCATATAATGTTAGCACACCTTATCTTTTTTCTATTGTTCTCCTGTTACAGTATTGTTTAATCGATTATGTTCAGTTTGATTGTACAACCCGTGCAATGGATCTATGGTAAAGGCTAACCAGCCCAAACTTATTGTAAAATACAAAAATAGCACAACCCAAAGAACTATCTTGAGGTACACTTCTTGGAGGCGGTATTTGTTCTAATTTGATTAATTGAGATATATGTATATACATATAGTACTATTTACAAAAAATTATAACAAAAATTATAGTTTTATTTACAAAAATTATTTACACAGACAACGTTGCTCTCCTCTTTTTTCTTTTTTTTTTAATTAAAATTTCTCACAACACTGCTTCCCTGACTGTCCCTACCGTAATATAGCAGTGGCAGTACCTTTCGACTGCTTCACTCTATCACCGTTTGTGGCGGACTGTTTGAAGGGAAAGGCGTCCCTTTACACACAACCTCTACGCGGCCCACAACCCGGAAATTCTCATTATTTCAGAGATTTTGGTTAGCTCACTTGGAGCTCTATTGCTCCCCCACAGTGTTGTAATATTCATAATAATCACACTTTTTCAACACTCCAGCTTATTTCACTTCATCACAATTTTTCGACCTATTTATCCTTTATTTACTTCTTTTTTTTCCCCACTCACCCATTGGAGCCCCGTCACCCGGTGTAGGACCACACTTGGGGCCAATGGAGTGCGGGTAATTCCTCTGCAGACTTTTTATGAAAAAGGTGTCTGCTTACCTCTCACTATTGACCGGTCTCTAACTTGAAGATAAAACACAGCACGCCATTGGTTCCCTCCTGCGGTCCTTTCCGGGATCATGGAGTCCTGGCTGGCACGCCAAATATGCGGAGGGAAGTCCTTTACTCTCTCCTCATTAGGTTCAATTTGAGATGGGTTTTTGAGTTGAAGAATTCTCAAGATGAAGATGAAGGAAATAGCAGTCTTCTATTCAGTTTAACCATTTATTAAGCATTGACGCCAACGGGAGGTCCTATACCCTACGCAGAGGATTAGGAGTTCCCCGAACAAAAACAAACATTAGCTTATATAATATCATAACTCCTCCTTTACGTTACTAATACACCAATAATATGTGGTAACACCCTTTCATAATATGTTATTTTATCCAATAACAAATTAGGCAAAAAATAAATATGTTATATGACCTGTTCTTACCCTATGCGCTTGGGGGCACTCTTGCTCTATCAAATAAAATTGTTTGTGACCTCTCCTCCTGTGCCTTTTAATCAGACCATGAAATTTTCCTTAATTTCCCTTATTTTTTATTCTTCTCCCACCTGTTCGGTCAGCATGATCTATCTTATCCATTGTTATAAGTACAACTCCTGCTTAGTTATGGAACACAGGAGGAAAACATTCCTGTTTTGACTGGTGTGCTAGATGCCCTCGTCCTTGCTGACAGAGAACTATCCTGCATCCTCTCGCCACCCCCCATCTCAGTACTTTTTCACTAGATCTTGACTGTATTATTTAATTATTTATATAAAAGCTTGCTTATGAGGCTTTCTTGGCCCTACAGAACAGTTTCACAAAACAGCTTACTTCCACAGAATTCATGAAGGATCTAGAAAGCAAAGAGAAATGCACTTTCTATGAGCCAATCAAAAGGAACAAGATGGACTTCTTTCGACAAGAACTGGACTTTGGTGATCCGAAGCAGAAGGTGCTGAAGGAGGACTGCCAACTCTTCTCTACGCTCTTTATTTCCTGCCAGTCCAGAGAGTGCGATCTACAGGAGTTCTTTCGGCACGAGAATCAATCATTCCCAGCTGCATTGAGTGACAGCGGAAAACTCCACACCTGCCAGAAGTCCCAGCTTGCTGCCATTTTTGAGGACCTGGTTACACTGCCAGACACTGAACCAAAAGCTGATGGCATCATCATTGATGGTTCAGCTTTGATCAACTCATTGCCACCACGGACCTCGAAGACATTTGATGAATATGCCGCACTAGACGTGCTCCCCACAATACAAGTGTACTCTTCCAAGTACAAGAGAACGGACATTTTGTTTGATGTCTACAGAAAAGCAAGTCTGAAAGCTGAAACAAGGTTAAGGCGTGGCTTGGGAGCCAGATGCAGAGTAACAGACAACGGCAAAGTCCCCCGAAACTGGCGGAGCTTCTTGAGAGAAAATGACAACAAGACTGAGCTCTTCAACTTCCTGGCTGACAAAATTGTGAGAATGCACACTCCAAACACGGTTATCGTGACAAAGGAAGAGGATACGGTCAGCAACCAGTCTGGATGATGTGGCTCCGTGTAACGTGGCTGACACTCGCATCATCATACATGCCAAACATGCTGCAGCAGAGGGTAGCACAGATCTCATTGTCAAAGCCAGTGACACAGATGTCATTGTCATAGCAGTCAGTGTTCTTCCTGCTCTGCAGGAGCTTGGTCTGGAGAAGCTGTGGATTGCTTTTGGTCAAGGGAGGAACCTGAGGTGGATTCCCATTCATGAGCTCAGCCTGTCAGTTGGACCAGAGAAGACCAGAGGCATTCTCTTTTTCCATGCTTTCACTGGCTGTGATGTTGTATCGGCCTTCCGTGAGAAGGGGAAGAAGTCTGCATGGCAAACCTGGGATGTATGCACTGAGGCCTCTGATGTTTTCATGAAACTCAGTAAGTACCCACCAACAGTTGAAGATGGAGACCTTCAGGTCCTGGAGAAGTTTGTCATCACAATGTATGACAGGTCCAGCACAGCCGCAGGAATTGACGATGCACGGCTTGACATGTTTGCTCGAAAGCAAAAGCCTTATGAAGCCATTCCTCCAACTCGGGCAGCTCTAATCCAGCATGCCAAGCATGCAGCCTACCAGGCAGGTTGCATATGGGGCCAGGCCACTGTGTGCCAGATGGAAACAAAAAGTCCTGCTGACTGGGGATGGACAAAGCAAGGTGACCTGTGGCAGATCTTCTGGACAGTGCTCCCACCGATTGCACAGAGCTGTCAACAGTTGACAAAGTGTGGCTGCAAGACAGAATGCAGTGGCAGGTGCAAGTGCTATCGGTTTGGCCTTCCCTGCACAGCTTTGTGCAACTGCAAATGTGCAGACTAAGTCCAGGTAGTTAAATGCAGTTAATTCAGTATGTTAGACATCCCCTATGTACAGGCAAAAATGACAATAAAACATTTGCTAAAAATTGGGATTCATGTTGTAGTATTTTGTATTTTGTGTGTAATTTTTCCATATAATGTGCTTCAAATGGTATAAAAAAGCTTCTGAGAAGTTTTGGAGCTGTAAATTCAGTTTTTGCATGGTCAAAAAGATATATTGGTACAAAAAAATAATTCAAATTGGACTACCCTGTCAGATTTTGTACTTTAAATGGTATTTTCAGACTGGAAATGGTGGCCATCTTGGTAAATGGCAGCCATCTTTAATTTTTAGGTGGCTAATGGGCTTTTTTTTGAGAAAGTAGTCCCAGAGGAGTGTCCATGCCAATTTTGGTGCTTGTATCACAATTTGAAAGATTTTTTCACTGATCTGCTGCACTATTCCCAGATAAGGCGTTTTTGAGAGTGTAAAAATAAAAAAAAATCAAGGGCCAAAAAAATATAAAAACATTGGAATTGAACAAAAATATTTTACAGGCCTTAGTTTTGGGAGCAAAACATTATATAGGCAAACTTTGAACAAAAGACATCCAAATACTTTGAAATAAATGAATGAGTTATCATTTGGTGGTCCTACCTTAACGTTTTATATTCTCACACCAAATGTTCTGGAGAGGACACTTTTTTTGGACAACAGTCCAATTAGGATTTTACACTTAAGCTGTTGCAAAAACAAACCACTCCTTATAAGAAAGTTGAATCTTATGCTAGAAGCTCACGTTACAAAATAAAATCGCATTAATTGAAGAACAATAAAGGATTGTATTATATTTAAAAAAATATTTAAATACAGCAATAATAATTAAAAAAAGAATAAATATTCAATGTGAAATTAGAAAAGAGGACAGGTAAGGGAAAAAGGAAAATACTGCAATTACATTGTAGGATTTAATAAATAACCCTTATACCTGTGTTTGAACACTTAGGGAGGGGTAAATTTAATTTAGATCATTATTATTTTTTTTTTTTTTAAAGAGTAGAATCAATACACCGAGATAGGTGGCGATATTGTGAAATGATCCGCGTTTGTCGTGAGGAAACACCTCTCTCTCCAACCAATGCTGTCGTTGGTTTGTTTGAAGGCGCGGCGATCAGAGACCCTCCCCAGAGATTTTCTTATAAAGGGGGAGATGGGAGACTCCGCGTCTTTTGCATTGTGAAAAGCGTAACGGCTAGTAGTAGCTTAGCTTGGATCACGTGCACCGTTGCTAGCCAATCGTTTCAAAGTATTGACGTCAGTGAGACTCTTCAGAGTTTTTCGACAGTTATCTACGGCATTTGGCAATATAGAATTGCACGCACCCGTTAATATTTTGAAAGACAGAAAAATTACCATTTATGATATTACCACTCCATGCACCTATAAAGAGTGATTTGCTTACTTATCACCATTGTTACACTGAAATATCAGTGTTTACCAAAGACACATGACCACACTAATTGCATTAGGAAGGGAAACTACCTAGCTAGCCTATGTAACGTGGGCCTACTGCAAATCATCAGAAGGAAATTTTTTTAAAGTCCTTGTCTCGACCTGTTATTACAATTTAACGTTACCGCTGCACATAGACGTGGCATGGCGATGTGATCTATACACTGATGTTTTGGTAGAATGTTTGTGGAATACAATTCCAAGAGTAGAAAAAAGCGCAAATTTGGATGTTTAGCTATATAGACTGCCTTGTCGCTCATCTTTAACATGTTTGTCATCACATACTCATTTTGGAGCGAGCTATGATATGTCTACTACAAAAAAAATACTGTTTTGTGAGATGATAGACAATAGGGAATGTTGCAGCAGTTAGAGTTCATTTACGACACAGGCCCAGCGTCTCCGAGCTAGCACCCAAACTGTGGGATAAATATCTCAAGTCTATTGCTCCATGCCTGTATACCGTTGTTTAATAATAAAATATAAATCGGTGTTAGGTTGTGTGTCTGTTTGTTAGCGAGTCAGTTTTTGAATGGATGTTTAACGGTAACTTATACCATCGCTAGCTGGCTAATTAGCTACATAGCTAAACATCCAAATTTGCGTTCTTTTTTCTACTCTTGGAATTGTATTCGACATTCTACCAAAATATCAGTGTATAGATCACATCGCCATGCCACGTCTACGTGCAGCAGTAATGTTAAATTGCAATAATAGGTCGAGACAAACACTTTTTAAAATTATTTTTTTATTTCCTTCCGATGATTTGCAGTAGGCCCACGTTACATAGGCTAGCTAGGTAGCACCTGTAAAAACGGTTTCCCTTCCCACAAACATTCTACTAAAACATCAGTATATAGATTACATCGTCATGCCACTTCTATGTGCAGCGTAACGTTAAATTGTAATAATAGGTCAAGACAAGGACTTTTTTTAAGTTCCTTCCGATGATTTGCAGTAGGCCCACGTTACATAGGCTAGCTAGGTGGCACCTGTAAAAACAGTTTCCCTTCCTAATGCAATTAAAGTGTGGCCATGCGTCTTTGGTAAACACTGATATTTCAGTGCAATAGTGGTGATAAGTAAGCAAATCACTCTTTATAGGTGCATGGAGTGGTAATATCATAAATGGTCGTTTTTCTGTATTTCAAAATATTAACGGGTGCATGCAATACTATATTGCCAAATGCCGTAGATAACTGTCAAAAAACTCTGAAGAGTCTCACTGACGTCAATACTTTGAAACGATTGGCTAGCAACGGTGCGCGTGATCCAAGATAAGCTACTACTAGCCGTTACGCTTTTCACAATGCAAAAGACGCGGAGTCTCCCATCTCCCCCTTTATAAGAAAATCTCTGGCCGTTACCCCAGCTGCCAAATAAGATGTAGCCTATACAACACGTCATGCCGCGAGTAGTAGCCTACCTCCAAACGTATGGGGAAATATTGCTTGATGCTAACAGGTTTAGCTAACTAGCTACCTAGCCTCACAGCAAGCAACGTTATTTCATTAATTGATCGTTAGCTAGCTAGTAGCAATCACTTAATATACGATTTCATGTTTCACTCTAGCTGTATGTGAAGGAGCCGAGTGAACGGATAGGACAGCATCAGTCTCTCACGGTCCTGTTTTCAAAATTTATGTTCAATGTTTTGTAGATTGTAAATTCGTTTTTCAAGCCTTAATTAGGCAATTAGGTTTGAGACACTTAAGAGGCTGTCCTCTTTAAATATGCTTTCTAATGTTTGACCGAGGTTAAATTAGATTGATATTCGATATTCAGACATTTGGCAAACGGGAAATCTAGGGACCATCGAAAAAGTGCTTAAATACAAAAGGTGGAAACGTCAAAACGGCATTTTACATTGACATCTCAAATCTCACCTGATTTCATTCATATATACATATTTTATATATATATATATATATATATATATATATATATATAGTTTTTTTTAATAATGGTGAAATGTACTTTCATATAGCAATGGCACTGAGCTTATATTTATGTCACTTTTGCTTCATTTTATATTTTAGAAAAAAACAATCCTGTCATATGGCAATATGTTTATATTGATATGTTGAAGTATTGATCTTTGCTATTCCTCCCTCATTTCTTAAGTTTGCGCCCTGGGATCATTTGTATTTTTAGCCCTGACCTATTTTTAGCCTAATCACCGTTCACAAGCTTTCTTTTTAAGATTAACTCTGTACACTATGGCCCTGGGGTCATTGTTATTTTAATCACTGACAATGCAGACTCCTTTCACAACCTTTCTTTTTTGGAAGAAATCCCTACATTATGGCCAAAAATACAATCAGGGCCCAATTATTACTGTTTTGCTCAATAGCATTCCCAATTTTCAAGATAGAGCAATGTGGTTCAGTTTATTTTCATCCTTGACCAACCAGACACCTTTCACAACCTTTCTTTTTTGGAAAAATTCCCTACATTATGACCAAAAATGTAATCAGGGCCCAATTATTACTGTTTTGCTCAATAGCTTTCCCAATTTTCAAGTTTATTTTCATCCATGACCAAGGATTCACTATTCACAACCTTTCTTTTTGGGAAAAATCCCACATTTATTCGCCTACTGTTTGGATGAGAAGGCTATAGTAAAGCAGGCACTTTGGAACCAATTTGGCCTAATTAGGATAACGTTACATTCTTTAACAAATTCAGATTATTGCCTGATCCTTGTTAAACAATGGTACGTTAGTCATCTTTGTCGTCGTCATTTCTTAATCATTCGGCTACATATTGGTCTGGATTATTCCGCGAATTAATTTTTTGATTAGCTAGGCTACTCAAGCCAAATAAACAGAAACAAGTTTAATGCTGTAGCCTATACGCTTTTTCCAGCGCACCAGCTATCAATAGGCTACATATAGGCTAATAAGTCAACTACGCATTTTATGACACAAAGTGCTAGCATCCATTGATATTTGTTATTCAGTTAATTTGCTTGATAATTAAGAACTATAAATGGAAACAAGTTGACACCAATATCTGTATAACTAGGTTATAGGTTAGGCCACTAGATCATAAATGTAGGCTAGTTGACATGGACATGGTTCCTTACTGGGGAATTCGAGGATGTCAGCCTATCATTTGTCCACTCTGTAACCAGGACAGCACTCGAGTAGCCTACTGTTTGGTTTATTTAGCCAAAATATCTTTAGGGAACAACGTGTCAATGTAATTTTCTAACAGAGCCTAACGTTACTTATTGCGCTAGGCATCTCCGGGGCAAGACCTCCAGCGCCAGCATGCACTGGGTTGCCCTAGTCTTGTTAAAACATGAATTACTAGATTTTGTCTTAATTTAAAGACCTACAGGTATAACTGCCAGCTTCATTGATTTCCTATAGAAACTCCGCCAAATTTTCTGGCGGCGGACTGAGGACACCTCCAACTCCTCCCACCTCCAGCTCCTCCCACTTTCTTTAACCCTTTAAAGCCGGAGCGTAACTTTGCAAATTTCCATTTGCTTCACGGCAGAAGGAGCTAACCACCTCGGACAGAAGACTATCGTCTGAAGACTTTACTGCGACCAAGGGAAAGCCAGTAAACCCCTGAGGTAAGAACGATTTTATTTTGAATAAATATTTTGCTGTCTGTCTTGCTAGCTTTATAAATGTTGTACTCATCTATTCGTCTTATCAATAGCAAGTACTAACTAGCTAGTGTTTGAACATAACGTTATGTCTAAATTTTAACTTGATCACTCCTGTCGAAAGTGAATGGAGAAGGGAAGTAAACAGCAAATATTTACTAACGTCAGCTTCAAATTTCATTTTGATTCACGTTTTTGACATGAGCAAGATTAGACAAATATGACAAAAAGTCATCATTCAGTTGAGCCAATGTCACTGATGATTTAGGTCTGTTCATTGTTCATCTATAAACAAGCTTTTACATGGAAATTATGCTAAGTAGTCTAACATTGTGTTATTGTGCGTTTTATGTAACGTTATTCTGGAGCATAAATTTTTTTTCTGTAAAATGTCATTCTCACTATACAGCCCTTTAATGACTCAGAAATGGTTTATATGTTATGGATTAATGAAACGGCAATTGATAATATATTTTCTATTTCAACGATGGATGGACATTATACTCGTGTCCAGAATATCTTTATCTATTCCTGACATAAGCATAAAGCGTTTGCTGTAAGATGTTATTATTGGTAATATACAGTTCTAGAAAATGGTTATACGTATATGATATGTTATGGATTGATGAAATGATAGATGATTACATATTTAGACATTCAGCCATCTGATACAGTCCCTGAAGAGAAGGAGGGTGCTGAGGGTCATTGCAGAGCACGACATGGAGGACCATCAGGGCATGCACTTACTGTTATCTTCTTGATTCTTGAATATATTGAAGGTATTTATGCTTGACCATAGATTTGTCTGCTGGATCTGTACTAATACATTAATGATTTTACTGTAAATAAATCCAATGCATTCATTTTACTGATATTTGCCATGGGTTGTATCTTGATTTTATTTGTTTTGCAATGTTATCCATTTACTTAGTTCATTCACTATGTTATACATTTGTTTTTAAATGAAGTGTGTGTGTTGAATTGAACACATAAATTGTATATTTCAGTGTATGTGTCTTTCAATTTTTCATTATATCAACCAATTCTCAACAGTGGCCCATTAGGAGTATGGATAAGTGGTAATGTGAAATGTCAATGAACCTAACGTTCTAATAAAAAAATGTTTTTGCCTTGTCCCATACATCACCAAGATGTTATAACTTTTCAGCAGTAAATGATAAATCTGTTCTGATTTCTACTCTATATTACTTACAAAATGGTCAAGATACCACACAGTTTGTTTCCCTCTATCTTGAACATGAAATGTTAAAAAACCTAGGTTTCTCATGAAGAATAGCCATTTAGAACATTTCTTTATTATTTATTTTTTGACTTTTTTGGATAATTGATGCTATTGTGTTAAAGAAGGCATATTACTGTATATAAATTGAAATCCCCAGTTATCCTGTTTAAAATGGTATATTATCTTTAGGGGTGTGACATAATATGATTACACCACAAACAGTTTTGCATACGCATGTCATATTTTCAATGAATCTAACATTCTAAAGTGTTTATTTTTGCCTTTTCTTACCCATCACTGAAGTGGTTATAACTTTTGAGCAGTATAAGATAAATCTATTCTGATTCCTATTCTATATCACTCACACAATGGTGAAGATAACATACACTGTAAGTTTCCCTCTATCTTGAACATCAAATGGGTAAAATAGTAGGTTCCTCATGAGAAAATAGCCATTTAGAACATTTTATAAATTTAGTTAGTGAATGTCTTTCCATAATTGATGATATTGTTATCAAGTAATCCTATTGTTCTTTATATCAATTGAAAGCCCCAGTTATCCTGTTTACAATGGTATATAAAGTTTAGGTATCTGATGTAATATGATCACACCACAAACATCTTTGCAACGCACGTTAAGAAATAAAATGGAATAGAATGTTGACCCAATATTCTCTCAGGCAGGAAAGGGTTAAAACGTTTTTATGAACATTCACCAAATTGGGATTTTTTCTTGGGTAGAACAGAAGCTCAGAATGCAAACATCGGTTAATCCAAAAATGTTTGTAAAAACATTTTAAAGAAAGTCTTAAGAACAAATTTGTTCATAGAGTGATTGATGAATGAGGCCCATACCCATTGTTTCCTAACGGTTAAGTTAGCCAATGAGATTTAAATATTTAGAATATCATAATTATATACAATAATAACATAACTTGGGCTTTATTCTTCAGAGCACATAATAGGCTGATAGTGTTCTGTTTTAACAGCCAAAATGGATTTTGTTGATCAAAATATGAATTAATTTAGGGCACTGTTTACTAATATATTGATCCAAGCACAGTCAACATTAAGCTGTTCTTGTCACTTAAGCAAGCCAATCGAATATTTGGTTTACCCTCGTGCTGTGTTCAAGTCATGTTTCGATTGTATGAATTCTTAGGGCAATCAGATGAAAGAAACCATATTTTTGAAAGAGGAAGGTTATACATCGGCCAAAGGTGATCGGAACACAACATGAGGGTTAAGACATGACGTTATCATAGCCTAACGTATCATTGAAATGCTAACTTTACACTGATATGAAGTAGTAACGTTAACCCTTGGAGAAGTAAGGACACACCAGTGGAAACGTTGTATAATGCACAGTGACATTCTAATTTTATGACATGAAGGGCTGCTAATGCAAAAGTATATGATTCCAGAATAGAACACTGCATTGGAACTAACGTTAGAACTATCAAAAACACTTGTTCCTCTAAGGATTACCCTTAAGGAATAACGTGCCAAACTTGCAACATTAACATACGAGACTGTTGTATGCAGTCTGCAATATCGATTAAAACAGTTTCTGTCTTGAGTGGTTGCAACAAAAAGTTCTTCTTCTCTTGAGTTTTCTTGCGGGTAGAAACAACAGAGTATAGATGATCGCCACCTACTGTACCGGTGGTGAGTATGAAGGTTTGGGAGGTGGTGGGAGGTGTTGGAGGAGGCGGGGAGGAGTTGGAGCATGTGGGGAGGAGTTGGAGGTGTCCTCAGTCTGCCGCCAGACCCCTCTCAAATTTTCCCCCTGGGGGGGTTGGGCCTGGAGTTTTTATGGGCGTACCCTCTCTTTCCAATTGGATCTATTACAGTTGGTGAATTAACAAACGCTTATTCTTATACAATCTCTCAATGTTTTTTTTATAGGGTGTACCATATATGTTAGGGGACTATTTAATTTTAGTCTGAAATGTACATGTTAGTTATCTTTCTCCTCTCTCTGAGGGGAAAAATGGGACAACTTGGTCGTAGAGATTGTTCTTCAAAACAATCCAGATTCAAAATCAGAATAACTCCAAAATAAACAAAACAAATCACCATATGGATGGTTTTTTTCCAGGCCGCCACAAATCGGTTTAGCCAGCTTGCAGTTTAATGGTAACGTTAACTAAGCATTTTTTAGCTAGCTAGTAGTCTAACTGGCTAGGCTGCAAAATCAAATATCCTGTGCATTTTTACAATTTAGCAAGGGGCTCTCCTTCTGTCCTAGTCTCATAGGACTGCTAGACACTAAGGCGAACACTTAGTATAACGCCTGAGATCAGGGCCATGCCCGAATCAGCACTCTTCCACACTGTTGAGTAGCCTTGGTGAGTAGATACCCAGATAGCAAGTGAACGTTGAATTGACGAATATTCAATGTGGAATTCCGACGTTGATTCAACATCAATTTGCTCATCGAGATCACGTTGAATCAACGTCAGTTAGGATAGATTTTTAAAAAAGTTAGTGACATTTATTGCAGGGGTGATAAGTGCAACAACTGACACCACTCTAAGACTGAAAGAATACAGGTAGTAGTGAAAGCAGCAATACATCATTTGGACATGCCAGGATTAGGATGGGAGGAAATAAGAGATGAGCTTAAAGGGATAGTTCGGAATTTTGGACATAATGTCTCAATTACGACTTACCCATGATGTAGTTGATTGATGGAAACCATTTTCAGCTAATTCCATGCTGTCCCTTCTTTTGGACATACACACGTTGCTAATGCTAGCGCAACTCTATGGCAACCGGAAGCATCCACTACCAAACACACTTAAACACTCCACAATGCACCCAAAGCAAATAAAATACGACGACAGTCTATCAGGGGAGCGATACTTTACGTTACCTACGAATGTAGTGCTGGCACTGGTCGACTACAACAACAAAGAAGAGTAACAAGTTGCAATGGCCACGTTTGCTCTGCCGCCGTACTCCCAGAGAGAATATTAGGTTAGTACAAAGTAAAGGATTCAACGATAGTTTGACTTCAAAAATGATGGTATAAACACTCAAAATAACCCCGATAGACTGTCGTATTTTATTTGCTTTGGGTGGGACAGCATGGAATTAGTTGAAAATGCATCATGGGTAAGTCGTAATTGAGACATTATGTCCAAAATTCCGAACTATCCCTTTAACATCCAGGCAAGCCAAGAGCCAGTTGGCAGTAAACACTTCTAATGGTGGTGCCCCACATGTACCACATGTACTTTCTGTTCAGGAAACCTAATTAATAGAGGAATTACAGTTTGTTATTCAAGGATATGTAAGTGTAAGGAGAGATAGAAAGGGTATCGGTGGAGGATGTGCTACATTTATCAGACAGGGAATACCATATAGTGAAATAGGAAAAGGAATTGATCGAGTATTTAGTAGTTGAAATATGGCTGGAAAATGGACAGATGACAGTGATTAACTCCTTTGCATAGAAGGTAACGCCGGCGGAACCTTTTTGCTCAACTGAGACATTTGTTGCTACTGCAGCCAAACTATTATTGGAAATCACAAACTCTGTGTTTTAAATTTATTGGTAGACGGTTCATGACTATTTCTGCCGAATATGGAGTTTCTAAGTGTCACTATTTCCCCGTAGCAAGTCCATTTAACAAGCAACCCCCCACCTAGTCTATACCTACCCATGCGTGACATAGTGGACAATAGCGTCTATGTTTGAGTTCATAAATATATTTATTCATCATATAAAATTAGAATGACATCATAGCAACGAGATAAACCCAACTGCCTGATCATATGCCAGAAAAGCCGTGAAAAGCCCTGCTCACTCAAATGCAAAATAAACTGTGAAAGTATTGTCTCATTCTACCATGTATTCTACTAGCAATATATGCTACTAAATATGAAATATACATACAATCCTACCATAGGTTTTACACATTGAGATGTTCCTTTCAAAATTCAGTGGTCATTTATTGTCTGGTACAATCGGTTTGAGAAATATACAACACCGCTATTTATACCGCTATTACACTATCTGAAACGTCGCCGCGTAATACCCCCATGCCCTGTAAGCCTGTCTCATTCATTACAGTTCATTCTGGTTTAATTGTCGGCTTTTCTATCCAATAGTACATTATAACCTTAGCAACGGCATATGCCAAGTCTTTTTGGGTGCTTTGAGCAATTTACTACAGCCCAGCGTAACGGCAGTTTTCGTTTTAACTGTCTAGTATTACACAAGCTCTATAGAATACGCTTTAAGGAGGGGAGTTTCCCTTTTCCGATATGTAAGTATTTTTGCATCTAAAATGCCGTTGGTCTCGCTGGCTACATATGTACGTTCGTGTTTCCACTCGAGCACTGTCTTTCCAATATGTTTGATAGCCCTATTGTTATTTTCGCATTTTGAGTGCATTTCACATACTGTAGTGCAATCCTTAAATGTATTTTTGATGTAGGCTATCAGTGTTCATTGAAGATAGAACATTTGGCAGCATTTTGCAGATGGTGAAATACTATTTTATGTTCATGTTATCATACATAATATAGGCTATGGCGTATACTTGTCTCTTAGGGCATGACAAATGCTCATTCCAATTTACTGTGCGCTGATATGTGGTAGATTAAGGTAAAAATTTCCTTGGAGTTATTATGAATAGGAAAAAAAATTTAAAAAACAGAGAAATGCAATCCCAGGACAAAAGTATACATACTGTAGAGTACAGGGACAAGTGATGTTTTATTGAGGTACAAGAGTGAATGATTAGGCAACATATTTAGGTGTATGTAACACTGTGATATCAATGTTTTTTATCTTAAGCCATCAGAAGGAGCAAATGTATATGCGTTTAATGGACAAAACAAATTTTATTCATTTTATGACATGTTTTGCATAGGTTTTTGACCCATAGATATCTACCCCCCTATACTAATGGAAATATGTCATTCCCACTTGGAAATTATGCAAAAGTGGGTTTTATGAGCCAAAACTGTTGATTTGTAGTTAAATATATCATAATTTGTTTTTTATTTACAGCCGTGCACAATTTAACCATTTGGATAGATTTGGAGACACTAATGGACAACAGGGTACACTGCTATATTTTGCATCATAGACCTTTAGTAGTTCTGCATATCATCCTTAGATTTTGCAAAACTTGTGGACATGGAGTTTATAATCCAGGAAATGTATATATATTACCGATTTCACTTATGTAGCTCTCAGCAAGAATAACTTTTTTTTCAAATATTTTTCCAAAGTTTCTTTGCATTTGTGGCACTTTATTTTGACTTAAATTATGAAAATAAACAAATCTACATTTGTATTGTAAATGGTACACCTGTCTTGTTTCATTTAAGCCATTTACCAAGTTTATGTGATGCTCACACCTGGAGTTATAAAGCCTTAAACAGAGCACCCCCTAAATAGGTGAAATTTGCTATCTGCGCCAAGGGGTTAACTATTACAATCAATGCAATAGATCGAATATTGATCAGTTGAGACAAGTTGAGGGACAGAATAATAGTAGAATTATATGTTGTTGTGACTTCAATGCTCATAATCAATTATGGGGGAGCAGACAAAGTGATGCTAATGGAAATGTTGAGGAAATCCTAGAAGAACAAGATCTTGTATGTTTAAATGATGGTAGAAACACTAGAATTGATGTAAATAGAGGAAATGGTTGTTTTCGATCTTACAATTGTGTCCAGTGGTATCGCTGCTATCAGTGACTGGGAAGTTTACGATGATACAACAATAGGAAGTGATCATTATCCAGTGATATATGTAATACAAATTAGGGAAAAAGAAATTAAAGAAAGTAGAAATGGTAATTGGATTTTCAGTAAAGCTAAGTGGGATGAGTATAAAGAAATGTGTGACAGCTGTATGGAACAGGTGGATGACCATCCAGATATAGAGAGATTAAATGAAATTTTGATAAACTCTTTGATTGGGGCAGCAAAAGAGACAATTCCTAAAAGCAAATGTAAGAATGGGAAGGAAAGGAATTCCTTGGTGGACAGAGGAGTGTAAAGTGGTAAGAAGGAGAAATAAAGCTATGAAAGCATTAAAAAGATCATTTTGAGAATCTTATTCAATATAAAAGAGAACAAGCAAGAGTAAGGAAGACAATCAGACAAGCAAAAATAGTAAGTTGGAGAAAATTCTGTTAAACAATTGGTAGGTCAACTGCAGTAGGAGATGTTTAGAATATGATAAGGAAATTAGACTGGAATTATTCAGTGATCAAAAATGGAAATGAAACAGCAGTGACAAATAAAGGAAAAGTAGATGGTAAAAGCTTTTGTGAAAGTGCATAGTTCAGTTAACTTGTCTGAAAGTGGCAAGGAAGGAAGAGATCAAACAAAGATGCAATACATAGATAGTTTAAGAAAGAAAAGAGGAGATAATGATGTTAAGAGTGCTTTGTTTACAGTTGACGAATGAAGAGGGCTTTAGCTAAATCTGGAATAACATCTCCAGGGAAGGATGAAATATGCTATATAATGTTGAAACCTCTAAGTGAAGAGGGATTAAATAAGTTGTTGAAGTTGTATAACAAAGTTTGGGTAGAAGGAAAGCTTCCACAAAGTTGGAAGGAGGCATCGTGGTGCCAATAAGGAAACCTGGTAAGGACCCTTCGCTAGCAACAAATTACAGGCCCCATTGCATTGACCTCACATGTATGTAAAGTGATGGAGAGAATGATAACTGATAGAATAATATATTTTTTGGAGAAAAGTGCTGTGATTGCACCGTGTCAAAGCGGGTTTAGACAGGGCAGGGGAACTATGGACCCAGTAGTTTGTTTAAATAACAAAATCAGAAAATCACAAGTGAATAAAGAAGCAGTGGTGGCAGTGTTCTTCGATGTTGAAAATGCATATGATGTTGTGGGCAGGGGCTGGTGATTAAGTTAGATAAACTGGGAGTTGGAGGTAGACCCTTTAATTGTATTAGAGACTTCTTACAAGGTAGAACAATACAGGTTAAAATTGGGTCAGATATATCTATGAAATATGTGGTTAAAAATGGAACGCCTCAAGGGAGTGTGATAAATCCACTTTTATTTAGTATAATGATCAATGATTGGGATGGCAGGTATGCCATCCCACAAGTTACGGCTTAGCGGGGCATGCCCCATACCTATACAGCACCGAGAGTTTGGCACTTTTCAGGGTTTCCTACAGAAGTAACCACAATGACCATAGACTCTCAGCCCTTAAAAACATTAACTTCTGTATGTTCTGACCTCATGTAACCACACAGCATTCAGATACAACTTCACACATCCACACAATATCAACAAACACATCCAAACTTGGGTTATTTTGCTGTTTTTCTCCTTCCTCTTCTACTTCTTCTTCCCATTTTTCCTGTCAAACTGCCTGCCTCTGTTGCGATGTTATCCAATGGGGAGAATTTTTATTTGAAGGTATGGTCCATATACCTGCTCATCAAGCTCATCGTCCAATAAAAACGCTTCATCCTAATGTCTTTTAATGTTAATATAGCTAATGGCTTCATTCTTTCCAAGAAGCTATTGTGGCCTAGTGGTTAGAACTGCAGTCTCTCACACAGTGGATTGTGGGTTCAAGCCCAGCAGGGCACATGCTTATTTTCCACAAAAACAATGTGCAACTGTTAAGTACTTTTAATTTCTTAGACTGTTATTATTTTCACATTAACGTATTTTTATTGCAGAGGCAAAAGAGGTTTCCAATATTAACTGTTCAATGTTTCACTTGTATTATATCACACCCTCCCCAAACCGGACGCTAGCTCTTCTCTGGTTTGGGGAGGGTGTTAAGCTGATGGTACACGGGCAATATTACGTGCATTGCTGCCAATTTTCCTATTGATAAATCAATATCTGAACAAGTTTAATCGAGGCAAGCAATATTTTGCTACCATCCAATCACAGATGAGAGTTTTGGTCACATGACACCTGAGTCTTCCAAAAATAAATTTCAACAATGGCTGCTAAGTGGTGCAAGGAAACCGAAGGGATGCTGATCTCTTATAACTTTATTAATTTATTACTCAGGTAAGTTATCAACAGCCTCATAACAAAAGTGCCTAAGTCATTTTTTGGACATTTTGAGATTTTCTGCCTAAATCACTTGATTTATCATTCGTCAACAGTGTAAAAATGCTCAAGTCACTGCAGGTCGCTGTGCACTTCCTGAACCACTTTATGCTATTCTGCCTAAATCCTCATTGACGTAGAATTGCAGCAGTTTTTTGCCTTTTTCTCAAAACTACAAAAAATGACTTAGGCACTTTTGTTATGAGGCTGTCGTTATATTAATGTATTAGTGTAATGTTGAAATAAAGACCAACTTTTCATAAGTTATGGTATTCTTGACTTTTGATTGTAAATAATTGGTATTATTACTCAGTCACCACCGTACTGACGAACCGAGTGACTTTTAACTAGCTAGCTAGCTAACTTTATTCAGCAGACTAATCAGACCACCTGCTTTACTGGTGAATACATCCATGAATGCTTCCGTAAAATTTAGAGATACGGTCTATTGAATTACATTGGTGGAAAGCTGTGGTTCTTGCTGTTCCGGGCACATATACAGTATACCTTTGTGGTGAGATGACGGTAAAGGTTCGAAACGGAGGTTAAAAACAGGATCCGCAAACATTCTTTCATCAGTTAGGCTATTTTTCAGTTATTGCCCCATTGCCCATTGCTACAGTGGCCCATACCCATTGCCCATTGCTGGCAATATTGTACAATATTGCTGGCAATATTGCCTGAAAATATTGCCCGTACCATCAGCTTTACGCTCTGCTTTTGTGGTCATGACTGACTGACTGTGGAACCCAAACCTCAACGTACCCTTGCCTCGGCCAACATTTCTTTATTCATTAATTTCTTCACTTCAGCTTTGTTCACTTTATCCTTTTCACACATAACACAACGTCACCATAAAATTAACTACTAGGAAAATTAAGAGTTTACGATAATAGCCTACATTAAGAACTGATAATAGTCTCCTATAAGCTGCAATCCTATAAGATCGGATTTATAAACCGCCAATTCCCCAAACATATCTGATTCATGGTTAGTCACTTTTAAAAAAAACAAAAAAAACAATAGCCTCCAAATGTGGCTCTAGCCTAGTCTACGCTACTCTGCAGATAATGTAGCTGCAAACACTTTTAATTTAACTACCGGAAACAAAGGCAAAAGACGTTTCCAATATTAACTGTTCAATGTTTCACTTGTAGCTTATTTCACGTGTACTACAGTGAAATGGTGAGTCAGACCAACACTGACAAATGGCATATATCACGTGATTATACCCCTTTGGTCTTCTGGTTAGCGTCAAGCCTTAGTATTGCGAGAGACGTGGGTTCGTACCTCGCCCGGTTGATATTAAATTGTAATTTCATTTTGGACTCAAACAGTGTGCACATGTTCTGGTTTTCTCACGCAAGAATGTTTTTTTATTGCAAAGGCAAAGACACGTTTACAATATTAACTGTTCACTTGTAGCCTGTTAAACAATTCAGTCACTGGACACCATGACGGTAATGCAATGGGCTAGCTAATGTTATGGGAACAGGCATCCCATGGCCATTTGTCAAGCAAAGAAAAAAGTTTCAATGCAGAATATCATCTGGTTAACATTGCGTTCTTGCATTAATGTAAAAATGCCATTGGCTACATGTTTTAATCTCACACAAATGCCGACAAAAATATTCGTCTGTGTGGAGCGTGCTGTCCATTGCACCGCGGTCTTGTCTGACTCACTGTGGAAGCCGAACGTTCAACGCTCGCCTCGGCCAACATTTCTTTATTATGTCTTCATTAATTTCTTCACTTCAGCTCTGTTCAGTTTATCTTTTTCACACATAACACAATGTCACCATAAAATTAACTACTAGGAAAATTAAGAATTTATGATAATACATTAGGAATTGACAATAGCCTACTATATGCAATGCCTTGAGAGATTGCCTTTATAAACCTCCAATTCCCTAAACATATCTGATTCATGGTTAGTGACTTAAAAAAAATTACTATAGCCTCTGAACATTGCTCTAGTCTACGCTACTCTGCAGACAATGTACTATCTTACTGCAAACACTTTTCATTATAATAATAATCAGAAGAATAATCTCTGGTAGGCTACTTTCTTATTAGTAGTATGTAGTATGTATTTCTTTCAGCTACAATGTGTTTGCGTCTAGCCTATTGTGCATGCATGTCTCCATATAGACTTGGTTAATTAATTTACATGCTTCTTCATGATCCATAGTTCAGGTGGTGCTGTTCATTGTATTCCATTAGACATTAAATACAGCTCATCTACAAACTCTTTTAATGTAATTGTGGGCTATCGCTAATAGGAGAAATGTTATCATTCTCGTCAGTAGAGGGCGTTATGGTTATGCGAATGTGTGCATGCATTTATTTGGAATGCATGTACTATTCTGTATGCATGTCTCTCTCGATGTCATTATCTTCATGCATTGTTCATTATTAGTTAGCTACCAAAAATAAGTGATATCTGAACAAAAACGTCTCCGACGTAAAAAAAAAGCCAAATTACTCACGCATAGCCTACATAGCGCTGTCTATAAGTCCTTAATTCCAACTTGCAAAAACTAGGCCTGCCTTTAAAAGTATTGATATCAAAATGTGGCCAAGTTACAACTAACAATATTGCCTATCGTAGCTCACACTAAATAAACTAGCTCTATTCCAAACCAATGCTATCCAAACTTTCCTTAATTATTTAATGCAACTTGGCCCTGTGTTTCTTCATCTTACCATCTCAAGAGAATGTGGTCAATGAAACTGTATGTTCTACATCAAACTGCAAAATGAGAATAATTTATCGTGGAAATACTCTCATTCAGATGTGTTGCACTTAGAAATTAAACAGAAAAATTACTACACTATAGGGCATGTTTGAATAATTGTCTGCATCCACTGCTTTGGGTCTATGAAAAGCACAGAATGAATAAAATGTATTATTATTATTATTTATTGATATTATTTATTTGGAATATTTGGATTTCTATCAAAACCTGTGTGGTCCTACAGAGCATAGATATCTTTGTGTTCACCAAATTCTGTTCGCAAATATAACTATTATTATGTTAAGAAAATTAGTACTATTACTTATTTTCCATCATCTGACCCACAAACATGTCTGCATACGTTTGTAAAAATGCTATATGTTCGCTATTTTAAAAATATGACTTATTTTTATCTGCATTTATTTATTCATCCCCCCTTTCTCTATTGTACATGATGTTTCTTGATATAAATGTCTGCTTGTGAATAGTAAAGAAATCTGTAGCAGCAGTTAACATTTTAAAACCTGTACATTTTGTAAAGTAAACTTGCCAACACAGTATAACCATATCCTTTCTGGAGTGTAATTATTCATCAACCGTTAAAAACATGAATTAAAATCATATGTTGTTCCATGAGGCACAATCTCTTCATATGCTACGATGAAGAAACACAGGGCCAAGTTGCATTAAATAATTTAGGAAAGTTTGGATAGCATTGCTTTGGAATAGAGCTAGTTTATTTAGTGTGAGCTACGATAGGCAATATTGTTAGTTGTAACTTGGTCACATTTTGATATCAATACTTTTAAAGGCAGGCCTAGTTTTTGCAAGTTGGAATTAAGGACTTATAGAGAGCGCTATGTAGGCTATGCGTGAGTAACTTGGCTTTTTTTTTTTTTTTTACGTCGGAGACGTTTTTGTTCAGATGTATTTGACAGGATACAGCCAAATATAGGAAGATCACTTTTTGCTGATGACGGAGCTCTATGGAAGAGGGGAAGAAACAAAGTATATGAAAAAGGTTCTAGAGGGAATCAATGAGGTGGAAAATTGGGCTTTAAAATGGGGCTTTAAGTTTTCTGTTGAAAAACAAATCTGCACTATATATACATTCAGCCAAAACTATTCAGCAAAATATCTGGCTATTTTAAAGATGAACTAACGTAACTTTAACATTGTCCTAACGTTACATTGCTTGACACTGCTAGGTTCCATGTGGGGCTTGTAATGCTACCTAGCTAACGTTAGTTGATAGCCCACACGGTGTGGCGCTTATAGCTTCATTAACGTTACAGATAATATTGTAGACATGTCTCAAAGGAGTAACGTTAGTAGCTAAGTTAACATACATTTGTTTTAATCTCGTTAGCGAAGTTAGATAGTAGCTGTGTTATTTCTAGCTTTGTCACTCGGTAACGGTAGCTAGCCTGGCTAAGTCAACGTTACAGTTGTTGTTGCTGTTTGGTCAGAGTTAGCTATGTAGAACTGCTGTGATCACTGACCTGGCAAAATATTAAGCAAAATAACATTATCCACCTTGCTCTCTCGAGTTGATTTGCCCACACATCTTGTGATTCAGAAAAATGTTAAAACATAGGGAAAATTCAAAACTCGTTTTGGACGTTTAAAAATAGGTAACCGTTAACGTTAGTAGCCTATGGATGGTTCATATCTATGGGCTGGTTTCTGTGTGCTGTGGAAGCTTCAGAGCGTGAGTAGTAAGAAATCTCGCATTGCACGAGAGGTAACGGCAGTTCAAACTTTCAATTAGCCTTCGGTTGCTAGCATATTTATGCCCCAATGTTAAGTCAATGGAAAATTAATTTCCGGTATCATAGAATTATAAAGGTTTATTTAAAAACTGTACAATAAACAGAAATAACGGTACAATAACCAATCTTTCCCATATTTGTTTTATGTCGAGATATTGATGAGCTGAGTTGATCTGCCAAGTGGCTTTGGAATTGGTGCTAAAACGGCTGAGATATTGACGGGTGAAATTTAGATTTTAACATAAAGTTGCGACCAAAACCAAACCCCCTTATACAAGCGCAAGCTTTAAGGCAGGGCAGATGCCATTAAGTATAAGAAGAAAACTAAACTTGCAATGCCAACTGGACAGTCATCCAACAATATTATTGGGAACATGGAAGAGAGCAGAGAGCAGGTTTTGGAGGAATTGTATTGTATTTAGCAGAGGAAATAGGAGTAGCCCTGCTGTACCTCTTCCTGTGGTTCCTTTATGGGAGTTGAGCACCCCAGTGGTGGATCTGAAGGTGTCGGAAATTAAAGGGAAAAGAGATGTGGTGGATATTGTAGTCCTGTACCTGGCCTGTGAAACCGTATGCAAAATGGTGTTGGGAGAATTTCTCACTTGAACTGAGTCAATGGGTTCCTAAACATGAAAAATCACAGAGGTCTGCCACGAATGACGCTATGGCCAAATCAAATATGGCTGCCATCGGCCATGATGAAAATCGAACTTTTTTGTTTTTGAGAGTATATACACGTGTAATACCTCTATTTCGACTGATTGTGGTGCGTGGAATTCATTTCTGATATTGTTATGACCATTCGGGGTCATTTTGACCTTGAAAGGTCATGGTAAAGGTCATTTTGCTATGCCGAAGACCTTGGCCATAACTTGGCTGTTTTTAGCAGTAGAAACAGGTGTAATAAGTCTAATTCAACTAATTCTGACATGTATAATTCATTTCTGATATTGTTTTGAACATTAGGGGTCATCTTGTCCTGGTCAATGTCATTTTTCAATAACTCAATTAAGATTGTCTTCTATACTTTCACTTTTATTTTAATTGGGTGTTGAAAATAGCAAATAAGACTATGTAGGAATAAAAGTGATATACGTACAAATGAAATCATAACACAAAATCAAATAACAAATTCACTCAAAGTGCACGATATCATGATTGTGTGCATGCAAGTTAGTGTGATAGGTTTTTACAGGATGGATTATCAATTTTTCCATGGCAGAATATGATGCACAGAGCTCCAGCAGAACGGCAGCCACAGCGTCGAGTGTCACACTTGCCTGCACACTTGCATATTGTGAGCAGACTCGGTGGTAAGGGCTTCAGGCATTTTGACGGCAGTAGTGTACCAAAGTGCTTCTCCCATCCATGTTCCATTGGTTCTAGTCTTGCCTCGCATTCGTCGGCTGTCGCAAGCAGTTGGCATGCCCTATGCACCAGAAAGGCTCCTCGGTGGATGTGGCCTCTGATCACACTGCTTGTAGGAGGGAGAGCATCAATTCCAGCCCTGGCACTGGTATAGTTTTCTAGGTGGTCAAACGTCTCAGCAGTTGTAGTTGACCTGGCCCCTGCCCAGACAGGTACCAAGTACTTCTCTGCTAGTGCTGTATCTTGCTCTGACAAGGTGTCTGCCTCTCCAAAGTTTGTCAGATACTGTACTGGGTCAGAGGCCATAGCTGCGTGTTTGGTCCCCACCTTGCTCATGCAATCATCTCCGGTCAATATATGCGCCTTGATCACTGTCTTGGCTAGTGGTGCTCCAAGTTGAGAAACCGCTTGATGCAGTGGAAGCATGCGCCGCTTCTCACCAGTGCCATACTGCTGCCAGATCTCCTTCATCCCCAGTGCTTGGAAGTATGGGGTGTAGTATAGCAGTAATGCAAAGGTGTCTGTATCATTGGAGACTATGACAACTCTCTTGCACTGTTTCACACAAACAGCCCACTCCACATGCACCACCAGCCTGGCGTCAGCCTCCTCGATCCAGTTCAACAGGTTCGGGAACTCTTCACCACCAGCCGCCTTTGCTGGAAGCACCTCATCATCAGAGACAACAGAGCTGACGATGATGGTAGCATTGCCACAGGCTCGATTGCACACCATATCCCGAACTAGCAGCTGGAGATTCCGCTTGTTCTCCTCAGACGCCCAGAACTTGTCAAGTTGCTGAGGGATGGGTGTGTCTCTGTTCATGCCAATGATGTCGATGCCTGTTGTTGAGTCTGTACGCCGCATGCGCTCCCCTTCCTTTAGAGACATCTCAATGTAGGAATCAAGTATGAGATGGATGAAATCTGACTCTTGGCAGAGGCATGATGCTGAGGTGATGATGGCGTTGATGACAGCACCAAGAGTAGGGAATTGTGCTAGTGGCATCTGCCGCATCTTAGACATGAAGTCTACCACAACATGAGTGGCAAGAGTAGACTTCTGACTCCATTGGGTGAGGTCAAGTCCAGGCTCAATCTCACCAACAAGTTTTGACTTGTTGACATGAGCTGGAAGGTCACCATCAAACAGTGGAGATGCTGAGAGCACATTGTGAGTAAGTATCTGCCTGAGGTTCATGCCCCGCTTCTTAGCAATGTCCATGCTCCTATGTGCCTCTGCCATGTCCTTGGATGAGAGTTCCTTCTGCTCCTTCAGAATGGTTGCTGGTGTCTTCGGTGGTTGCTCGTTGAACTGAGGCAGCTTCCTCTTTGATATGGTTGTGCTCATTTTCTTGGTCTTCTCGACTAACCTCTCCCGCCTGTATGAGCAGTAGACACGCTCACCATTCTTGAGACAGTTGATCAGGTGCGCAGCAACCTCTCGGTCAACAGCCAGCTTTGTGAGCAGATTGTGCAGTGGCACAGGCACATTGACCATCACCGAGTATGGATTCTGCCGCTCTAGTACAAAGTCCAGCAGCTTCGCCACATTCTGGTTGAATGTGAGACGGCGAGTGGTGCTCAGTGCATGCTGGAGATGGCATACTGTGTGTTTCATGGGGTGGTTGGTGGTGAGAAGGTTGAGGACATTGGTGATTGACCCGATCTTGTGGAACAAGAGCTCGAACTCTGCCACAGCAGAGTTATATAGAGTTATTACACGTGTTTCTACTGCTAAAAACGGCTAAGTTATGGCCAAGGTCTTCGGCATAGCAAAATGACCTTGACCATGACCTTTCAAGGTCAAAATGACCCCGAATGGTCATAACAATATCAGAAATGAATTCCACGCACCACAATCAGTCGAAATACAGGTATTACACATGTATATACTCTCAAAAACAAAAAAGTTAGATTTTCATCATGGCCAATGGCAGCCATATTTGATTTGGCCATAGCGTCATTCGTGGCGGCGTGGCGGACAAGCACCTCGGTGATTTTTCATGTCTAGGGACCCATTGACTCAGTTCAAGTGAGAAATTCTCCCAACACCATTTTGCATATGGGTCCACAGGCGTAGTCTAATATTACTGCAGTTAAATTCCCGAATTATACACAGGAGAAATATAAAAATCATGTACAGATGTTTACTGATGGGTCTAAAGCCGGTATAACAGGGTCAGCCTTTGTAGTACATATAAAATAAGTGTAAGTATTAAACATACTTCGGATGATTTAAGTGTGTAGACAGTGGAGATGGTGGCCATTCTATTAGCTATGAAGTGGGTGGAGGAGAGGGTGGATGTTCAAAGAGCTCTCATTTGTTCTGATTCATGTTCAGTTTTAAAAAGTATGCAGACATACAGATCCAGCCGAATTGATATTTTGCATGAGATTATTGTGGTTTACAATAGCATTATCAGAAGAGGAATGGAGATTGTGGGTACCAGCGCACAGTGCAGTGGAGGGTAATGAAGAAGGTGATGTCAAGGCAAGATTTGCACTTGATGAAACTGTTATTGAAAAGGATATTCATATGAGTAAAGGAGAGGCAAAGTGTTTAGTGTGGAAGAGGGCAATGTCAGGGAGATGGGAACAGGTAGGTAAGGGAAGGCACCTTTTTAACATACAAAGGAAAGTGGGGGCGAGTCATGGTGGTGGGAGGAATAGGAGGGAGGAGGCCATCAGGACAAGAATGAGAATAGGACACACTACTAAATATGAGCAAGTTTTTAATAGGGAAGCGCGAGAATGGGAGGTGTGAATTGTGCGACGGAGAAGTGTGGAGCATGTGGTGGGTGGTGGTGAGGTGTCCAGCATTTCAAAGATAACGGATAGAAATGTACAGGGATTTCAGATAAGTGGAAAAGTGTGAATTCGAGATGGGAAAGGTTTTAAGCATGTCTGTGGGTAGGGTGGGATACAGAATTCTCATCACCTTTTTAAAAAGAACGGGGCTTTTTAAAAGATGTAATTTGATGAGGTAAACTCTAGAGGGCGGCAATGCAACAGTATATGGATGCCAGCTGCCCTTTTAAAAAAAAAAAAACCAAGAAGAAGAAAACCTTAGAAGGCAGCATTTTATGCCAACTTTGGAATGAGACACGCCTCGATGCCTTCCTTTTTCCTTTTTTTTCTGTTTTTTTCTGAAATTGCATACTTGCGTGGTTGCGCACTCGTGTACTTGTAAGTGTGCTTGCAAGTACACTAAGAAGCATATGTTGTGTATGCAAGAACTCAGAGCGCTTAAAAAACTGAAAAACACATAGGGTGCGTCCCAATACTCGAAGGGTGCGTCCCAATATTCTTCACTCCCCACCTCCCTTCCTCCACTCCCCTACTACCACTCCTCTACTACCAGGAAGTATGTGGAGGAAGGGAGGGGAGTGGAGGAAACGAGCCGTGAAGAAAATTGGGACAGCTTCACCGTCATCAAAATCACCGTCGACTATTGATGAAGTTGCCCTATCATAACTTTGACTGACGTAGAGCCCACAAATATTCCCAAAGCCAATCACAGGTCTTATGCGCAGCCAGCCCATTTAAAGCTGCATAATATATTTTGAGTTTCAAGTAGAAGTAGCCTAGTTGCACGTACAGTAGCTATAAACATGTAGGCTACCAGACATTGCAGTTTGCGTCGAGACACAAATTAATATGTAGGCTAATCAGTAACATTACATCAAAGTAAACATCACGTAGTAGCTATATGCAAACATAACAATTTACTGTAATTCCAGAATCCCAATGTTCCCGATGTCTGAACATACCGAGCACTAATTCACCTCATATAGGCTAGCCTATTGTAGCTACACTCCAGCCTACTATTGCCAGTTCCTTGCATCTCACATAGGCAAATTCTGTAACATTTCCGTAGATTAGTGGAACGAATTATCGTCATATTATCGGAGATATTAGGCTATTCCCAATGTTCATAGTATCGCAGTGGTCACACCGCAAAACAATTAGGCCTATTTCCCACTGTAACATCTGAAATCAAATTTAAAAATGGCCTTTGGAAACGCTTGGTTGAATAAATTCATTAATGTATAATATGCATATTCACATACTGAAATGGTAGCTGTCATGCCTAGGTTATATTTATGTATAGTTATGTTTGTTAATAAGCAACATTAATGTGCAAGCAAATAAATAAAGCCGTTTCCCCGACTTAAATTGCCAAATTTTTAGGATATGAACCACATTTTGTTATTCGTTGTAGGGTGCTATGTCCTATGTGTGATGATAACCTATACTGAAGCACACACATTGACATAAATAAGCAAAATAAACGGAAACAGGTTGAGAATATGTTTGGTTTCAATGCTTTATTCCAGCGCACGGGCTGTCCTACATATTTAAAATGCTACACAATTTTATGACACAAAGAAATATACGAGCCCACAAAACTTGCTGTATATATTGATATTGTTATTCAGTAGCTAAATCAATAGCTTGACTGATAATTAATATAAACAGGTTGAGAGTTTCATCCATTTAAAGGTACGCTACATGACAGACGTTTTACATGATCCAACGAGATCCCACGATACGCCACTGTGCAGCATGGCTAACCTCCGAGTATAGATGGGGTGAAGTGCGTCTCAATTCAAATAACCCGCTCCGCCCTCGCTCCCTCCCACTCGCTAAACACAAGTGTATACTCCTGTTTTATTGGTATGTGCGTCACATCCTCCCAAGTGAAGTTTGCAAGTGAAGTTTACGAGGGTGGAGCAAAAACTGGATTCAGTCGCAGCCTTGTACTCGAAACGTTGAGGCAGTTTTGCATACTTTCGGGTAGAAGAGGAGTGGTAGTGGGCGAGTGGAGTAAAGGAGGTGGGGTGTGAAGAATATTAGGATGCACCACAGAATATAGTTCTGTGGGATGCACCCATGGTTGTACTACAACGTCATAACTCTTCTGACAAAAAAAACAAGAAACAAATCGAGTGCAGGTTAGACTGCAACTGACATCTGAACATCGGATATCTATGCTACAGCAGAAAAAATAGCTTGTTATACACATTTGTGGTGAAGGGATGTTGGTATAGTTTTATTTATAAAGTAAACAGAGGAAACACTTAACAGTATGTAGCCTATATTAAGGTTAAGATGAGGTAAAACGTGATGTTCTTGGCTAACCGTAGTAATCTCCAATAACGTAGTTAGCTAGCATGTACTTTTATGCCCTCTCCGACTGCGTTTCATTCAACCATAGTTATATCATTAGTAGTAGGGCGGCTAAGGCATACGATCTTGCTTTTTACGATGAAAGCATGAAATTTGGCACACAGTTAGGGGAGGTCATAAGAAGTGTTTTTGGCTTTAGGGGCATCGCTGATTTTGCCTATAGAACCCTGGCCAATTTCTGTCATAGGGTTAGAATTTGTATGACCATAACCTTTCAGAATATAGGTAAAATAACCCCAATGATGGCTTAAAATGTTTAGATGGTGACACAGAAAGAAACTGACTTCATAAAGTATGTCAGGGATTTGCATTTTTTGAAATATATGTGGAATTGTGCCAAAAATTTACTTTGATAACCATACTTTTTACAAATATTTCAAGTGTAGGTTCAGCATTTTCATTTGAAACACTATACTTAAGTTAAAGTATTATACTGATGTCTAACAATCACAATATGCAAAATGCATAGGTGCATGGTGTCAATCCTAAAATAATTGAGGAAATCAGCCGTGAACATTCCATTCAAATCCATCGAATGAGGTACACTGAGAACTAGCTGCTTTTCATTAAGTATTTTTGTGATTACAACTTTTACCTTTTGTTTAAAGGTAAATAAGATATAAAGACAGGCTTTCAGCTATAGTGGCATTTTTCATATTTTTTAGCACAATCGGGGCACCAATTTTTAAAAATGGCCGCCAAGCAGCTCCATTGGCTCAAATTGAAATGCTTTCCTATGGCTACAACTACTCAAATAATTGGTTCACTGAGACAAACAATGGCTTAAAATGTGTCTTTGAATACAGAGAATGGAAAGAAATGCCAATCTAGGTGACTCACAAAACATGCATAACATTTACAGTGCAGTCCATAAGTATTTGGACAGTGACACAATCTTTTGTTGTTTTGGCTCTGTACTCCAGCACATTGGATTTAAAATGGAACAGTGACTTTGAGGTAAAAGTGCAGACTTTCAGCTTTAATTTGAGCGTTTTTGCATCTATATCGGGAGAACCATGTAGCAATTGTAGCCCTTTTTATCAGGGCTTAAAAACGTAATTTTTTTTTAATCGGTTAGTTCCAAGCAGCACCAATATTTTAACATTTCTATTCTTGCGTTCCACCCCCAACATAACGTTCCTAAACCGTTTAGAACAAAATAAAAAAAAACGGTTAATACCGTTCTTTTTTACATTAATGTATGCAATATGCTCAAAACACATTATTATTTATGTGACGCTGTTAACACGAATAATAAAATGACGTCAGATAGGCTAAAAATAAATGACACGTTTAGCTTTCTTCATATTTATTGTCCATATGAAAATGTTTCACTTCCAAATCGAACAGGATAACACAAATGCATCTATTGAAAAGGCCGTATGGGCCATAAAAACAACATGGTTTATTACATTCGTTAATCTTAACGTTAAGATTAGCTCATTCAAACATTCCATTGTTTATAATCACAGAATTGAAAAACAATGCGCTTGCACTTCGTATTAGTAGCGCTATGTGTCACATTACTCCGTGGCTTTATCATTCAAAGGAAAGATACAATAATGTGCTAGCGAGGTGTTTCATAGAAAAAAGATGATGGAAACTTAGTAATACATATGAAACAACTTAACTTAGACCATCTCCCATTATCTAGCCAACAATTCAAATGGTTTGTTTAATGGAATTGATAAAATTACTCTCATTAAGTACAATAGTAATATTAAACGTGCTTACCTTGAGTAACAGCTATAGACTGTAGACTTTAACCAATTAGCAGGTTAAAAAACAAACAATATATCTCATGTTTATATCTGGCTATTGACTTAACTTAAGACCATCTCCCATGAATTCCTCTCATTAAGAAGAATCGCAACATGTAACATCGTACCGTAACATGTAGCCTACTATTTCAAAGCTCAACTGTTGACCTGCAGATAAAAAAATACAGAAAGATTGAAAGACAGCATCTAGTCTATAGAGGCAGCCTACAGTCCATATTGTTTATTCAAACGTAGGAAAAGAATGTCTTCTAGGATCTTGTCATTCAATGATGATCTCAATGGGGAAAGAATGAACTTCAGGCATGAAAATGCGCGTTCCACACTAATGGCGCTCATGGCGAGTTTGTGTAAGTCTGGGTTGGATACAGCCACGCTAGCCCAGTGCTTAAAAATATTATCGCTGCGCTTTAGACGGGCTTCTCTTGAGTATGCATCCAAGAGAGACGCGATGGAGACGTGAGGACGGCGCACTGTGGTGGTGGTCTCTCTCTCTCTTTTGCCAGCAACAGGTGCTCGATTTCATCGTCATCCTCGGATGACAGGAAGGGTGTGCACTCTGCTGCCCTGGGTGCGTTGCTAGACATGTTTTGAATGGCCTCCCATGCACGAGACAGGTGTATTTTTGCCATTTCGGTTTGATGCTCTGTCAGAAATAATCGGTACCTGGGATCGAGAAATAACGCAGCTACGAATGCGTCATTGTCGAATAGTGTACTTTGGCGTCCTTTTAGGCACTGGACTAATCGCTTTGCAAAGGGGCTGTCAATTTTGTCTGTGTCCAGCACACATTTGAGCCATGCGCCGTAGAATCACCTGCGGTGAGCTGGTCCGACTGGAGGCATTTCGTGGCAATGTCAGCGGGTTTCAATGCACAAACCAGGTTAGAAATGTCCTCCCATTCAGACTCAGTTAAGTGCAGCTCTGTAATGGTTGGGGACATATCCTCGCAAAAGCTCCTGAGCTCAAACAGCCGTTCAAGCATATCATGTGTAGAGTGCCAGCGCTATGGCCCTCTTGTGTCCCATTCTTTTGAGAACAGCGACTACGTTCTGTGTGCGTAATTTCTTTGCAACGCGCCTTGCTTTTGCGATTATGTTGGATGATCGTCTGTCTTTTAATGCATCGTCAACTGCTAACTGTAAAGTATGTGCTGAACACCGGACACTGCGCAGCACATGTCCATGCACAACCAAGTCAAGTTCAACTGATAGCTCCTGGTTTTCCACCTGCTCCCCAGTCGGCTCATCCTCATCCATCTCAGTGTCCAGAGTGGCCTCCGTTGCATCGCCATCGTTAGACAGCCCATCCCCTTGCATATCTGATAGTAGGGCCACTGCTTTTAGCATATTAGCACCATTATCTGAAGTGATAGAATACACCTGTTTTAAATCAACCTTATATTCATGTAAGACATCCCGCACTATGGATGAGATGTAGTCAGCAGTGTGTCGTTCTGTTAGTTCTCTAACTACCAATGTTCGCAACACAACGTGCTCTCCGTCTGTATATTGTACGTTAATGCCCAGGACAGATCGGTCTCTGCACGTTGCAGAATCAATTTTAAGCATAAGAAGCTTTCCACTTAGTTTGTTCACAAGCTTTTCCCTTTCGCTCTCAGCAACCCCTGACACCATATCGCGAATGTTTGACGAATTGATTGCAACACCGTTTCCCATTGCTTCTTGTATTGGGTCAATAATTTTTCTGAAGCCAGAGTCTTCCATTAACGAAAATGGTCTACTGTTAACGGTGACTAGCTCTAAGCAGGCATTTGTTAATGTGTCAGGGGTTAAAGGGATTTGGATGTGTTTGGGCTTTTTTACTACGACCGCGTCCAAAGTCATTTGCCCATCCGCTGGTCTCTTTTAGCTAATCTGGTCTCTCTCGGTAACGTTAAACACTGCCGGGTGCTTTCACTGAATGTGCCTCTGCAGGTTGCCTCCATGATTCCCGGCAATCTCTGCTCCGCAGCCCTCAATTTTGCAGACTGATTTATTAGACGCTGGATCATATGTGAAATGCTGCCGCATCAGATTCTCCTGGTGGCGTCCCATCTAAACCCAAACAAAAAGCCCAAATAAATGACAATATCCTAATGACGTTAACGTTAGCTAACATTGTACTTGTCTGAGCTAGCTAGCTAGCTAACGTTAGCTGACTAACGTTACAGTAATTTAGCTAGCTAGTAACGTAATGTTAATTAAAGTAATGTTAATTTAACCAGTGAAATGATTTAACTTAACTAAGGTTACGTTAGCTAGCTAAGGTCTCTGCATGTTGCAGAGCTAACTAACATTAGCTGACTGCAGTAATTTAGCTATCTAACGTCGTTAGCTGACTGCATAAATTTAAACTAACGTATAACAAACATTAGGTAGCTAGCATTAATGTTAGCTAGCTAACGTTAGCGGAGCTAGCTAGAATGCAGCGCAACATTATACACGAATCTGACGTAACTGTAATCTTGTGTTTAGACAACGTTTATAACTGTAACATTAGTGAGCTCAATTTACCTTTGTTCATCCGTGAATTGGTGTAGGCTAGTTATAAGTGGTGACTGGATATGGTGGGCAAAATGGCTGGAGATGCAGAGCCATAGTTACACAACTTGCTCTACTATCATGACAACGGCTCTCTGGAGATGCTGGGATGTGCTCTATTAAGAGCGCGCATTGATACATTGAATGAAGGCACGCCGAGACGTGATGTAGATCTAAAGACATTTGGGAGTTTGGACAGAAATAATACTTCTTGTGAAATCTTAATTGCAGATGAAGACAAATTCGACTTCTTGTTAAATATTATACGGAACGAAAAAATAACTTTATTAACCGATAATAGAGATTTCAAATTAACGTTTCTGTTCGGAACAATTAAAGATGATTACGTTTCCGTTTTCATTTCTGCTCCTAGTAAAATATCGTTTCCGGTTTTCGTTTCCGTTCCTCGAACTGATTCGGAGCCCTGCTTTTTATACATAGTCCCCCCATTTTATGGGACCAAAAGTAATTGGACAAATTCATATAAACTTAAATTAAGAGGGACTGTAAATGTAAATCCGTATTTTGCTTCATACTACATTATAAGGGGTTGTTATAGTATGTACTAAGCATCAGCAACAGTATGAGATTTCAATTTCATTGCAATCTCGATCTATATCCATCTATCCATTTCCATCTATTCCGATGTGGGGATTAAATGGGTGGAGTTCAAATTATTACTGGGCTCAGTCCTATTGGGCACAGGTCCTTCATGACACCATGAAGGACCTGACTTAATAGCCAATAAATGTTTTAATGTCATTGCATATCTCCTCCCATAGTTGGAGGCAAATAAAACTATTCTGCCCCACTAACGTTAAACAGCCTATTTGAGTCTGAGCAAAACAATCGTTTGCGATAGAGAACCTTTGTTTGCATTATCGATAGTTTTGTAATCCTTAGCTGTAGTTATTTTTATATTTTTCAGTTCTTAATCCCTCTCCCAATCTCATTCTTCAACCCGCTATTTCATTTCTCCCACCTTCTCTATCCCTTCGTGGTGGTGCTACCAAGCTGTCTAGCTAGCAAGGCTACTTTAGCCCTAGAGCCAAGTTAAGAGTTATCATTTATTTGTCATTATCGCCTCCGTTTGCATTGCAAGCATGCTGCATAGACCCCGTGTATGTGCCCTCCCTGGAAGCACAAACAGAGGATGAGGTTGAGGGTACTGCTACATTTTTTCAGTTTCTTCAAGATGCTGAAAGTCGTAAGAAATGGGTGGCGTTTTTTGGAAAGCTAACCTTATTGCTACAATGGAAAGCTCAGTGCAAACACCCGCTTGTGCAGCGACCATTTTACAAAACCGGTCAGCTTTCAAAATTATAACAATTTGGCTAGCCACACCCCCTTTTCCCCAACGACATTGGTGGCCATCGCCAGGCAGATGAACCTGCTGCAACCAGTAAGTTGCTAGCTTGGACTGTGTGGAAGAAAATTCAGGTATGAAAATGAATCATCCAGAATGTGTCTGAATATTATTGGTATAATCAGTATTTACATAATCCTGGTAGGCACTGTTCAGGGTGTAAGGGTAGGGAGATTGAGGGAGTGCCCCTCATTTTCCACCCAGGTATTCTTACAGGTAAATGCATGAGGGGGAATGATGAGGCCTAAAATAATATATGACCACAATATATATATACTACTTGTGAAACAGTTGTGTTAATATGAAGATGTTTTTCTGTGTCAGGATGACTTGCAAAACAGTTCTAATGTTCCTCTTGAACCAGAACAAACGCACACACCTCACACATATACGCCCTCACCTTCAAGGACACACGGGCAGACACACACACACACCGGAAAATAGACCCATTCACACTTTTTAATTGCTGGACTTTTTGGAGAGATCTAAGCAAGAGAAGAACTCCCTCAGCATTCCAGAGAGATAAGCCTAGGTATTCTTATCTGAAATGGTCAATAGGTGGTTGTTTTTCAGTATTAGGCAGTGTCTGGGCCTGATTGCAAAACAGCTATATTCTCTCATCTTCAGACAAAGACACATTCAGACACATACACTTCCTAATCTCTAAAACCTTACAAAGACATATTCAGTAGGGATATCCCGATCTGATCCACGGCATCGGTATCGGGCCGATACTGGCCCAGAACGTTGGATCGGATATTGGAGGGGATAAAAAAATATGAACAGTAGTAACTGTTGCTATGTCCGTCAAAGCAAACATGGCGTTCTCAACCATGAAAGTAGGCTACTGCCCTTTTGGAAAAATGGTAACTTTAGGGAACTTTTGGAAAAATAATGGATCTTCAATTTCATATTAGTAGTGTAGTTTAAAATGCTCGCTGAAATGATTCAATGTAGATTTTATGATGCTAAGCAGCATTATTTCCATCACAGCGTGCTGTCTCATTTGCTAGATAGCTACCACAGTGACAGTGGAGACCTAACGGAACAGACATCAGCAGAGAGACTAGCTGGCTTGGCATAAAAATAGCAAACCATATCTCATTCATTATTATCATCGGTTTGTTTACGAGATGGAGTCTGGTAAAGTTAATGTTATGCAACGTTAGCAAACGTTAATGTTTTAAAAATAGATCTGCAAACACTAACATATGGTCTTTTATATTAGTAAGGTAACCAAACGTCCAAATAAGTCCAGTTTCAGCACAGTAGCTAAGTGGTAACTAGCCAGCTAACATTAGATACGCTCGCTTTGGCTTTAAAATTGCCTAACAGCACAGTATTGATTTCACGCGACGGAAGTGGACATTCCTTTGTATGAAATAAAAATTCTGTCAATTTACATTTGAGGTGGGATTAAATTTACTGTTTCAAATTAAATGGCTCAGGCTAGAGTTTGATATTATTTCACAAACTATTAAATGTTCCAATACTTTGTCTATTTAGTGGCCATTACGTTATTGCATTATTCATGTTTTTAGCTTAATGACATTTTAGTTGGAGGTGGTCGGCATGTAACTGCAGCTCCACTATCAGCAGCAGTAGTTGCACAGACAGCAGCAACAGGTGTTTGGGTAAAGTTACTTGGAACTTGGCTTCCCACGAACAAATTGCGGGAATAACATGTTTGTTAGAGAACAGTGATTTTTCTTTCCTTCTTTTAAAGTTTAATTTATTGTGTCCCTTTTTAGATAGAGCTAACGTACACAGTAGCTATAACAGCTGACCTTGGGCCAGAGGGGGCTGAGGCAGGATATGACTGAAGGAATGCTTTGTGTGTGTGAACATTCAAGGATTGTATATAGAGCTTATTAGATCCAAAGAATACATTTCCCTTTTCTTTATATACATCAGTATTAAGCATTATATTACTACAAAAGAATCTCGCATATTATAGAGAAAATGTTATCCTTTAGTTCACAACGCACCCACACGTCCACAGTAGCCTGTGGAAGTAAGTTCAGAAAAGTTCACAGTCAGTATCATTATAATCTATTCGATCACTGTATTATCACTTATTGAATTACTAGGGTCAAACCAGAGTCAGGCTATAATCTATATAATGGAATCATAACGTGTCAGCAAAATTACATTATAAAGTGAATGCCATATGTAATTGCTTAATTAAAACCAGCAGAGGCCGCGATTGCTTATGGAAAAGGAAGGGGGGCGTGGAGATAGTGGTGTAGAATATCAAAGGGAAATGACCAGCCCCTGTGAGAGGAGCCGAGTTTAAGCCCCACAATAGGTGGAGTTAAAAACAGGATAAAAGGCCCAGTAATTCTGACTGGGGCGCAGCTGTTACGAATACTGAGATTGAATGTGTATATTGGTCTGCGTAGACCAGCCCGGGTTTTTGTATGTCATTATTGAATCATATGCAATAAACTCAATTGCATCAGACTCTGAAGATCCTGGTTTTTTTTCCTGAAGAAATACTCAACGGTGTGAGAGAAACTCCCCAGTTCATCTGGCCCTGACTGGGGGTCAGGTTTTTTTCCACAACTGCTGCTAATTTACCGAAGCTGGTAGGCGTAATGTTAGCTATATTCTCGATAAATAATAGAGAATAATAATATATGTTTCATATAGTTGCCATTGTAATGTAGCCCATTGCTTTTCATGAGATTTTATGGACAACCTGACCTGCTGAGCTAGCTTAGTTTTGGCAGGCGGGCACAGGTGGTTAATGCTGGGGTAGCATCAGTCATCAACACCGTAGTTTCACAACGCTTGATGACAGGATGATATTGAGTGTCATATGAAGCTGATTGAAGTGAAATTACAAGTTGGTTACTGTAAATATATGGTTATATTGTGCACACCTCTGAACTGACATGGCATTCACTGCGCAGTGATTAGTGCCACTCCATAAAGAGCTGTAGTGAGGTTTGGTCACTTTTATTCAGAATTAATTCAGTTCAACACTCAATTAGAATTCTATACGTCAGTAGAGTCCAACTTAGTGAAATAACGTAGGCATGACAATGGGTTGGAAAATTTACGTTTTATTGGCTACAACTATGAATATGTGAATAATAGAAACAATAATTGATATAACATTCTATATATTCTATGACTTAATCTTAATCAGAGGAAATTATGTGATGGCTATATATAGAAGCTAACAGTCCTACCATTAACAAAGGTTTGTTTGTGTTATGGGTTGACCAACTATAACAACTATATTTTGTGGTTAACTCGTTTTATCAGTCTCATACATATAAAGTTTTAACAGTGTAAAACAATAAGGTCAGGGAAATTGGCTATTCCCGACCGAAACACACATAGCAAAACAAAATACAAACAAAAGTAGGAACCAGCAGTAAAATTACCTCAACTGGGTATTACAGGTTTTATGCTAGCCTATCAATTGATGTCAGTGCTAAATAAAATGCGTTTCAATACGTAACGGTAACAAAGGGAGGCCAGTCCCGATTCCGTAAGTGATGTCAGCTCGTCAGCTGGTCCAAGGTCCCGGCAGGTGCGTGGACTCCTGGAGACTTCTTCACTGAAGTCGGGTCGCGACAGGTTTCCAGTCAGGTCGAAGTGGATGTGCATAGATCTCCACTTGGGTCCGGCCGCAAGGGAGACAGCAGAGGAACAGTTTGAAGAAACGTGTCCTCAAAACAGCTGTTGAGAATAAACCAGCTTGGTTTATTCTGTGGACAGTGGCAGGCCAACTCTGTCTCAGTGATCAGGCGAGATGCGGGTGGGGAAACACAGAAGTCCGTCAGAGGTTCAGTGGTGAGTCTGGTAGGCGTAAGACAGCATCTTTACCATCAGAGCCGTCCGGGTTCAGTGGTGCGTCTGGTAGGTGTAAGACTGCGTCTTTCCCATCAGAGCGACGTTGGTAAAGTGTTAGCTTGTAATATTACGTTTATGAGACCCAGCCAAGTTTCTCTCCAGTAACAATAACGCAACTTTCGCAGCTGAACTTTGCAGGGGTTTTTCTCAAAAACATGGTTTGATTGCATTCCAAATATAAGGGGACATAACTCGCTTGATATTTGGATTAGAGAGATCATTTTGGTATCATTAGAAAGCTCTTCCTTCAGGTAGTATATAAGCCCAACATGTGACATATTTAGTGCGGATTCGCAAACTTTGCTACATGAGCCACAGGTCCGGTAAATCTGTTATGCTCAGTAGCTATTATACTAGCTCGCTATTTTTAGTTATCTGATTCTTCCTGAGCATTTCACAGTAGCCTACCAAATTCGATCAACCATGGATGCAGAATGCCAGTGTGATCCAATCCATGTGCCTGTAAGGAGGAGGCGGGGTCACAGCGAGGTCCCGACCACGCCCACACAATCCTGAGGTTTTTTCAAAACAGATTTTATGTCTGACTTGAGATGTGTGTTTATTATAGTTATTGACATTACTTTAAATAGATAATTTTGTGGATATGTAGTGGATAATTTATAGTTATTTTAACTATTTTTCAGCCTCTTTAAAATCCCTTTAAGTAATCATATTTAATATTCGGTTGCATATCCTTTGCATGTCATGACTTCCTGATGTCTGTGACCTAACAACATCAAAGGATGTTATCCTATTTTCAGGGACTCTTACAAGTGGGGGGGGGGGGGGGTCAACAAGGGTCTGAGGTGTCAAGCAAGCCTCAAACCATCACTCTCCTGCCAGAAATGCAGTAGATCATTTTAAGGGTTTCTTCTTCTCACTTATTTTTCCCATAGAGTTCAATAGGAAAATGAGTCAGGAAATAACAACCATATCTACTGCATATCTGGCAGCAGAGTGATGGTTTGACACTTGTTTAACACTTGTTTAACCCCTTCGCGCAGATGCTTAGTGGCAAAGATTTTGCTCAACTCAGACATTCATTGCTTCTGCAACTATGAGTGGAAACAACAAACTCCGTGTTTTAGCATTATTAGTACGCAATTTGTGACAACTCTGCCAAGTTTCTAAGTGTCACATCTGTCCCGTAGCAAGTCCATTTAACAAGCAACCCCCCACCCAGACTCGCCTTCAACTATACCTACCCATGTGTGACATAGTGGACAATAGCATCTATGTGAGAGATCATAAATATATTTCTGCATCATATAACATTCCTATTCCGTCATCGCAACAAGATAACCCCCAAAAATAGCCCGATCGTATGCCAAAAAAGCAGTGAAAAGCCCTGCTCAATGCTAAATAAACGTGATATTCTTGTGTAATTATACCACGTCATTCTTCTATCAATATCTGCTACTAAATATGAAATAAATATCCAATCCTACCATTGGTTTTACGCATCGAGATTGCCCTTTCAAAATTCAGTGGTCATTTATTGTCTGGGGACAATCCGTGTGAGAAATAAACAACACTTTATAACGCTATTACACTATCTAAAATGTCAATACGTAATACCCCCACACTCTTTTATCCAATAAGTGACATTATAGCCTTAGCAACGGTGTTTAAAATGTCTTATTGGATGCTTTGAACAATAAATTACAGCCGGGCGTAACAGAATTTATAGTTTTATCAGTTGAGTTTAACGCAAGCAAGAATGTACATTCACTCGCCGAGGCGTAATAGTTCTTTCCGCAAGTTTTTATTAATTTACTAACGCGTCAGCAAGGCTTGAGAAAATCCTCGCTTGCTTACATGGATTTTGGGAGGGGATCAGAACAGAAGATACCATAGTTACCAAGATAACATGTTACATTTTGAATGCATTTCACATACTGTAGTGTAAGCTTTCATAGGTGGCTCAGTCATGTTTTATGTTTGATTTACCCAGAAGCTAGAACATTTGCCAGCATTTTCCTGATGGTGGAATATAATTTTATTGGAATCCTATCATACATAATATACAAACCTCAATTCCAAAAAAGTTGGGACAGTGTAGAAAATATAAATAACAACAGAAAGCAATGATTTGCAAATCCAATTTGATCTGTATTCAATTTAAAACAGTACAAAGACAAGATATTTAATGTTTTAACTAGTCAACTTTATTGTTTTTTGTAAATATACGCTCATTCTAAATTTAATGCCTGCAACACGTCCCAAAAAAGTTAGGACAGGCGCATGTTTACCACTGTGTTACATCACCTTTCCTTTTAACAACATTCAGTAATCTTTTAGGAACTGAGGACACTAATTGTTGTAGTTTTGGAAGTGAAATTTTCTCCCAAAATGTTTTTGGGAAGGACATTTTTTCCTTCTTGCTTGATATAAGATGTCAGCTGCTCAAGAGTCCGGGGTGTCCCATTGTCGTATTTTGCACTTCATAATCCGCCACACGTTTTCAATGGGAGACAGGTCTGGACTGCAGGCAGGCCTGTCTAGCACCCGCACTCTCTGACTACGACTGCATTTGTAGACGCAGCGACGAACTGTTTACTGACAAAGGTTTTCCGAAGTATTCCCGAGCCCATGTGGTTATATTCATTACAGAAGCATGTCTGTTTTTAATGCAGTGCCGTCTGAAGGATCGAAGGTCGTGGGCATTCAATATTGGTTTTCGGCCTTGCACTTTATGCACTAAGATTTCTCCAGATTCTCTGAATCTTTTAATAATATTATGGACTATAGATGGTGAAATCCCTACATTCCTTGCAATCGTGCGTTGAGAAATGTTGTTCATAAACTGTTGGACTATTCGCTCACGCAGCTTTTCGTAAAGTGGCAAACCTCGACCCATCCTTGACCTCAGGATTGTGTGGGCGTGGTCGGGACCTCCCCCTTACAGGCACATGGATTGGATCACACTGGCATTCTGCATCCATGGTTGATCGAATTTGGTAGGCTATTGTGAAATGCTCGACCCATCCAACGCCCGAGCCCAGTCATGATAGCATTGATCACCTGTTACCTATTCACCCGTTTACCTGTGGAATGTTCCAAAAAGGTATTTTTTGAACATTCCACAACCTTCCCAGTCTTTTTTTTTTTGCCCCTGTCCCAACGTTTTTGGAATGTGTTGCAGTGATCAAATTTGGAATTAGCGTATATTTACAAAAATCTATAAAGTTGATAAGGTAAAACATTAAATATCTTTGTTTTCAATTAAATATATGTAAAAGAGAATTTACAAATCAGTGCTTTCTGCTTTCTGCTTATGTGCATTTTACATACTGTCCCAACTTTTTTGGAATTGGGGTTTGTACTAGTGTTGTGTCGTTCGCGAACGATTCGTTCAAAAGACCAAATCTTTTGGGTGAACGAACTGAACTGAATCACTTACTGAAAAGATCCATTCATTTCTCAGTTCAGTTGAGCTCTCGAACGGATCTGATCAGCAGCGAGCGTGCAGGGAGGGGGAGGGACTGCCGCGAGCAAACGTGATTCGTCCCCTGCGAACCAGTTCTGCTGTGCTGAACGAATCATTCACGGGTGGGCGGGCGCCGCAGAGTGGACTTCTGCGAGCGAACGTGTCGTGATCCGTTCACTGAAGGCTACTAGACACAGTGAGTTAACGTGACGTGATCCTGAGTGATAATCAGCGGCTCAAACTGCCAGAATCAGGCCCAGCAAGTTAAGACTTAAAAGTCATTGAAAACCAGCGTTCACCTCCAATACTGATATTCAATGAGGAAACTTTTAAAATATCAAGATTTGTAAACGGAGTTTGGCGCGTTTGTCAAAGCGACAGCACTTCCGCATGAACCGTTCAGCCGTTTCAGTTCACTGAGTGAGTCGGACTACGCAGTACGCAGTCGGAGCTCCGCCCAAGCACTGAACGATTCGGTGAACGAATCTTTTGAACAAATCTTTTTAATTAACTGATTCTAGTGATTCGAGTCACTGAAGTGAACTGTTTTGCCCATCACTAGTTTGTACACTCTATGGCGTAGTATCTGCCTGGGCAGCGACACATAGTTTAATTATTCATTTTAACTGCACAGAGCTGAATTAAATGGCAGGCAGCCTATAGGCTAGCCAGCCAATTGTAGCTAATGTAAAATGGACAGGGACACAAGTCCCGCTCAATGTTGTAAGGTGGGTTCATTGTCACCCTCAATGATTTGTGCTTTACATAGGCCTAATATAGTTTTACTCACTCTAACGTTAGCCGACGCGTATTTGAAAGCTGACAGTATGACGTGACAGGACATGCTGTGATTGGCTACTCTCTTACGTCATTGGCATACGCACCTAGCGCAAATATCCCATACTTCCCTCTTCAAAAAAAATGTATACATCGGAAATGTCATGTTAGATATGGTAACGTTAAATGTTATCGAAATTGTACCGGTAAGCTATAACATAACATTAGTTTGGTGCATCATATATTAGTGTAGTTGTCTGCTCTGTTCAATTCACCCGAAAACCTGACTTCAGTACCATATATGGATTGAAGCTGATCGTGTAATCTTATAATCAAACGTTAACGTTATTAAACGATTAGCGATGTTTCCCTGCTAAACTAGCTATATAAGTGTTAAATGTTAATGTCACTTTATCTGACTGAAACTAGGAATGTCAGCAAAGAGGGAAGGAATTTAGGAATTTAGGAATTTCTTTGCCAAATCTGCCCCACCACCACCAAGTCAACATGTATCTAAAAACTTGACGGGTGGTAGAGCTTTCTCCTACAGAGCGCCACTACTGTGGAACACCCTGCCAAAATTTATAAGGGAATCAGACACTGTCTCAATATTTAAGTCTAGATTAAAAACGCACCTCTATGATCAGGCTTATAATGAGCTATAGTCTGGAGACAGGACCAGAGAAGCATTTAGCCATAGAGTAATGTGGGGTGGCATCCTTTCCTTACTGTCACCTGTCAACAGCTGTGACCCCATCTTCCTGGGCTGGCTCTTCATAGGTGGGTAGGATTGTTTTCCCTCTCATGACTGCATGGTTCCTCAAACTCTGTCTTCATAGCTATGCAGCCATAGATTACTCCTGGCGGGGGCACTTGTCCAACCCTCCCACCCCTTCCCCACCCCCCACCCCTCCAGTTGGTGCTCCTGCTGCTCTATTACACTTCCCCTAACTGTTTTCTCTCTCTGTTTTTTTTACATTCTGCCGGCGGGGCTTAAGCCCCGCATCTCGAGAGTTGCTGTCCGGCTTCCTGTCCGTTGCCGCTTGCCCCTCCCTCCTTACCACCGCTGCCAGCTGCTCCCGCCGCCATCGGCGCCCGGTTCCCCACCATCACTGCCGCCACATCTGGACTGTCATCTAGCTGCTGCAAATTATATTATCATGGACATTGGCTGTTTTGACCATGTTGGTCCTTAAGCCCTAGACCCTGAGCCGACCAGAGGAGGATGGGTTCCCCCATTGAGTCTGGTTCCTTCCAAGGTTTCTTCCTAGTTATACCAGGGAGTTTTTCCTTGCCACTGTTGCCTTTGGCTTGCTCTTGTAGGGAGTTTAGGCTGGGTTTTGCTGTTCTGCTGTGAAGTGCATTGTGACAACTTGTTGTGAAATGCGCTATATAAATAAATATTGATTGATTGATTGATACTACGTCTTGATTTTAGTCATAACGTTAGCGTTATGTTGGCTAATTAACGTTAACCTTACCCGACTGTCTAGGTTGAGATTAGTAAAATAACCTTAGCTGCTTGCTTATAACCGTCTATATCAAATTCCTAACCTAATTGATTGATATATTATTTTTAACTAACGTTACATGCCAATAAAAATGTACTTTGCTTGGTGTCTGTTATGTTCATCCATCACAAATCAAATTGAATTGTAGCTTAGAAGTTAGTGTCTATTGTTTAAAGGTACCCTTGTGTTGTCATGTTAGGCAGCTGAGGAGGAGGCTAGACCTAGAGAGGAGGCAGATGAAGGAGAGACAGGGCTCCAGGTAAGATTTCATTAAATGCATTTTTTTTGCACATATTGGTAGAGGTAATTGAAATACCCCCTTCTTCATGGCATAATGTCATTGCAGTGTCCACTATAGATTAATTGTGTATTATTAAGCTTTAAAGTTTAAATATCTTAGTGTTTACTATGTTCATTTCTCACAAAAATTAAGACATTTTATTAGGGAATTAATGCACTGTTCTGATATAATCATGTGAGGCAGCAGAGGAAACTATAGACCTAGAGAGGCGCCAGAGGAGGGAGAGAATGTCAGTGTGAGGCATATGATGCCCAGGTTGAGACAAAGGTGCAAGGTACCACTTTTTTGTTGTTTAATACTGATTTGGAAAATTATACCTTTTTTTTTTTCTTAAAAAAAAGTATTTTGTCTTATTTTGTTTAGATTGATTTTAGAGAGGAGACATTTTGAATCGTCATTATTGCTAGTTTTACAATAGCCCAGTTTAATGTGCATCTATACTCTGAGCAAAGATGGGGGGGGGGGGGGGGGGGGGGGTTGTTAGCAGCAAAAGTCCTATGTCCCCCCCAAAGTTGAAATGAAACCTACGCCTTTGAACTCAACTATCTCCTTCTGCTTAAATCGATGTTATGCCCAGTATTGTCAGCATATATTAAGTCTAACCTACCCGTATACAAACTACTTAATGAATCAAATGAATGAATGAACAATTAATAACTAAAATACATAATTAATGCCAAGTGAGAATAAACGGCTGTTAAAGCACAACTGGGTAGTTACCTGGCCATGATATGAGTCCAAATAGTGGCGAAATATGTTCCTTAGTTGCTCTGTGCTCCCCTGAGGTGATAATCCATAATAGGGTATTTGTCGCTCTCCATTAATTTTCTACTTCTAGCACGTATACGACCGCGAAAGAAGTGGATTCTGTCAATACAAACAATAACCAGTCTTCGTACAGTGCATCCGGAAAGTATTCACAGCGCTTCACTTTTTCCACATTTTGTTCTGTTACAGCCTTATTCCAAAATTGATTAAATTCATTTTTTCCCTCAAAATTCTACACACAACACCCCATAATGACAATGTGAAAAAAGTTTTTTTGAGATTTTTGCAAATTTATTAAAAATAAAAAACTAAAATTTCTCATTTACATAAGTATTCATACCCTTTGCTTTAACGTATTTTTAAAGTATCATATTTCATATTTGGTCGCATATCCTTTACATGCTGTTACTTCCTGAAGTCTGTGACCATCAACATCAAAAAACTGTCGATATCTTATTTTCAAGTACTGTTACAAGCGATACTATAACCTCTCTGCATTTGAATGGATCTCTATGGAAATTGGGGGGTGAGACTAGATTCAGCTGTAAATTACACTGGTACAGTATGGAACACATGGCTGGCTAAATGGCTGTAAGTTATCAAGGGTCTGAGCTATCAAACGAGCCCCAAACCATCACTCTGTTGCCAGATATGGAGTAGATGTGGATGGATCACTGCAAGGGTTATTTCTCCGGACTCATTTTCCTATAGAACTCTATGGGGAAAAAAGTCAAGTCAGGTTTATTTATTTATAGAGCACATTTCATACAAAAAGTAACACAATGTGCTTCACAAGGCAAAACATGTATAATAATAAAAAATAAATAATAAATAAAAAATGAATAAAAAAAAAAAAAAAAAAAAGGAATAAAATACAAGCGGCGTAAAAAAGGACCAGACAATTGCCGAACAAACACAACATTGACTTAATTAAAAGAAAATTAAAAACCTAATTAAAAGCAACAGTAAAAAGAAATGATTTAAGTCTACTTTTAAAAGAGCTAAGTGTTGGGGCATTTCTGATATCACTTGGCAGTACATTCCATTTGTTTGGGGCATAATGACTAAATGCAGCTTCTCCTGCTTTAGAGTGCACTCGGGGGACAACAAGAAGTCCACTGGCTGATGATCTTAGGTTTCTTGTTGGTTGGTATGGCACAAGCAACTCCTTAATGTAGTGGGGAGCAGGGCCATTTAGAGCCTTATAAACAAATAAAAGGATTTTAAAATCAATTCTGACATTGATAGGAAGCCAGTGTAAGGATTTAAGAACAGGTGTGACATGATCATTTTTCTTGGTCCTACTCAAAATCCGTGCAGCAGCATTCTGTATAAGCTGCAGACGCCTAACAGTTTTCTTGTGGAGTCCAGAAAAAAGACCATTACAATAGTCAAGTCTGCTTGAGACGAAGGCATGTATCAGTTTCTCAGCATCTGAATTAGACAGAAAGCCTCTAATTTTTGAGATATTTTTTAGGTGATAGAAAGCTGATCTTGTTACATTATTTATATGATGGTGAAAGTTAAGATCAGCATCTATGATGACACCAAGATTCCTGGCATGTTCTTTAGTCGTCATGGAAAAGGAACTGAGGTGGGCAGAAATTTCCTGTCTCTTTGCTTTTGTACCTAGAACAATAATTTCCGTTTTGTCACTGTTTAATTGCAGGAAATTTTGGTTCATCCACATGTTAATATCATTAAGGCATTTATTCAGAGTTTCCACAGGGCTTAAATCATTAGGAGAGAGGGAGAAGTAAAGTTGCGTGTCATCCGCATAGTTATGATATTGTATGCTATGTTTCCTTATTATATGTCCAAGCGGAAGCATATATAAATTAAACAGTAAGGGACCAAGGACTGAGCCTTGTGGAATCCCACAGGTCACAGTGACTTTATCAGACGTAAAGTTTTCAATGGACACATAGAAATCTCTATCTAGTAGGTAGGTCCTGAACCAGCTAAGAACAGGGCCAGACAATCCTACCCAGTTATGAAGTCTGTCTAGGAGGATTTCATGATCCACAGTGTCGAACGCGGCACTGAGATCTAAGAGTATGAGGATTGAAAGTTTACCGGAGTCAGTGTTCATGCGGAGATCGTTTACAACCTTAACAAGGGCAGTTTCTGTACTGTGGTGAGATCTAAAACCAGACTGAAAAACGTCAAACAGGTCATTTGATATAAGGTAGCTATTCAATTGGTTAAACACAATTTTTTCGAGAATCTTACTGAGAAATGGGAGATTTGAAATTGGTCTGTAATTACTCATGCTTAAAGGATCTTGATTTTTCTTCTTTAGTAAAGGTTTTATGACAGCGGTTTTAAGAGCACTTGGGAAAATACCAGACTGAAGGGAGCAGTTAACAATTTGTAACACTTCCTTAGTTAAACAGTTAAATACAGTTTTAAAAAAGGTTGTAGGAAGTGGGTCCAGACAGCAAGTGGAGGATTTGAGCTTCAGCACAGCATCCTCCAATGCTGTGGAATCCACAGAAGTAAAATGTGACAAACCACAAGTCCTTTTAATGGGAGTAGGTAGTACCTCTACTTTGCTAAAACTCAAAGAACTTATATTTTTTCTGATGGTCATGATTTTACTATTGAAAAATGTGGCAAATTCTTTGCATTTTGTGGTAGAGAGAAGCTCAGGGTGGATCGAAGAGGAAGGGTTAATAAGCCGATCAACAGTGGAAAACAGTATTTGTGCATTATTCTAATTATTGTTTATTATTTTAGAGAAAAATAATTGTCTGGCACCTTTTATTGCCTTGTTATATTTATAGAGGCAATCTTTGTAAATATCATACTGGATTTGAAGCTTGGTTTTCCTCCATCTACGTTCTGCCTGTCTACTCTGTCTTTTTAGTTGTTTAACAGAGATATCATTTGTCCAGGGAGCTTTTTGTTTTCCAGAGATTATTTTTGTTTTCAAGGGTGCAACAACGTCAATAATATTTTTTACTAGCAGATTGAAGTTGTCAACCAGAACATCCGGTGATAGAGAAGTAGACGGTACCAGAGCGGACATAGAGTTAGTAAAGGCTTCAACAGTGTCATTATCAATGTAACGCTTTTCTATAGTTTGCTTCCTTATCAATTTTTCAGGAGTAAAGGAGACATCAAAATTGATTAAAAAATGATCTGATACTGTGATATCCTTAATTGATGTTACAGCAATATTAAGTCCCTTGGAGATAATCAGGTCCAAGGTGTGGCCTCGATTGTGGGTGGGTCCAGACACATGCTGAGAAAAATCGAAAGATTCTAGTAGGCTTATGAATTCAGGAGAAACAACCCTTAAAGTGATCCATCCACATACCCTATTCTGGATTATCACCCCAGGGGAGCACAGAGCAACTAACATATTTCGCCACTATTTTGGACTCATATCATGGCCACACAACCCAAAGTTCTAACAAAGTTCAGTTGTGCTTTAAGTTACTCTGTAAATACAAAGCATCATGTCACACCATCACTCCATTGTCAAACTAACTCGCTTCTTTAGCCATCTATAACGTTACATCTAATGTAGGCTACCTGTAGCCTACACGAACATGACAATAAAATATGTAAACGAATGCAAAGTGAAACTAAACGGCTGTTAGCTGAAGGCTAGACTACGGGAGACTTCACAATCTGCTCAAATCGATGTTCTGCCCGGTAAGTTGTTTGTCAGCAAATATTCTGTCTGACCTAACGTTACCCGCAGCCTATAGCCTACAAACATGAAAAAATACAACACGTAGGCTAATGAATGTCAAGTGAAAGTAAACAGTTAGTTTTGGCTTTTTTCCCCCCTATCCTGGCTATCCACAACTGTACGTTTACTAGCTAGCTAGCTAGTCATAGGACCATAAAATGACATCCTGTGCACATCCTCTAAATGGACCACAAAGTTATTATGACGTTGTATGACTGTATTAAGAACGTCCTGAAAACGTCGTTTTGACGTTAAGAAAACCATAAAATGACGTCCTGTGGATGTCCTCTAAATGGACCACAACATTATTAGGATGATGAAAATGAACGTTCTCCAGGTGTTATTTTGTAGGGGTCCTTTGATGTCCTAGGGATGTTTTTCTTAATGCCAAAACGTTTTCAGGACATTCTTAATACAGTCATAGAACTATAAAATGATGTCCTGTGGACGTCCTCTAATGTTAGGAGAACCGATCAGAACCACACGCAGACACCAAGATGTAGTAACAATGATGCTTTAATCAGAGTCGATGGAAACAGGTTATAGTCCAGCAAACAGTGCAATACAGGGCAAGCAGAAACGTAGTCAAATCCAGGCAGAGGTCAAAGTCCAAGCAACCAGGGCAATGCGGAGAAGGCAGGGCGAAGTCCCAGAACAGGCAGAGGTCGGAACCGGGAGATCAATCAGAGGGGGCTGGAGAACAGGATGGTGAAGGGCTGGAGCGGGGGTTGGACGGAAGCAGGGCTGGAGGAAGACAGGTAAGGCAGGCAGGAGAACAGGAGCAGGACGGGACAAAACAGGACTGGAAACAGGAACTCGGAACAGGTAAGGAGCAGGCAGGAATAAATGCTGGAAAGTAATGACACAAGCATGAATGCAGGGTACAAGAGGATCTAGCACAGAACAGAGAAACAGGTGAGCTTAAATGCAAGACTGATGACGAGACAACGAGGAACAGGTGAGACGATAACACATGAGGAAACACATATCAGGTGCGGGAGGCGGAGACACGCAATCTGGGAAACGGAAAACATGAAACAGAAAACAGAAAACACATAGAAACGGAGAAACCAGGAAATTACTTATGACACAGAGGCATGGGATGTGACACTGTAAATTCACCACAACGTTATTACGACGTTGAAAATTTACGCTCTCTAGGCGTTATTTTGTAGGGTTCCTTTGAAGTCCTGGGGACGTTTTTCTTAACGTCAAAACGATGTTTCCAGTCATAAGACCATAAAATGACGTCATGTGGACATCCTCTAAATGGACCACAATGTTATCAGGACGTTGAAAATGAACGTTCTTCCACGCGTTATTTTGTAGGGTTCCACTATTGTCCCGGGGACGTTTTTAGGATGTTCTTAATACTGTCATACGACCATAAAATTACGTCCTGTGGACGTCCTCTTAATGGAACACAACATTATCAGGACGTTAAAAATGAACATTCTCCAGGCGTTATTTTGTAGGGTTCCATTGATGTCCCGGGGACGTTTTTCTTAACGTCAAAACGATGTTTTCAGGATGTTCTTAATACAGTCAAACAACGTCATAATAACTTTGTGGTCCATTTATAGTATGTGCATATGACTATTAAGAACGTCCTGAAAACCTTGTTTTGACGTTAAGAAAAATCTCCCCAGGACATCAAAGAACCCCGACAAAATTACGCCTGGAGAAGGTTAATTTCCAACGTCCTAATAACTTTGAGGTCCATTTAGAGGACGTCCTCAGGACGTCATTTTGTAGCTGGTTGCAAGATAGCTAGGTCATACACTCGCATTAATGCAGGTCACGTGGCATGAGAATGCCATCTACGGACTACGGATGGGTTCAAAAAGATAACTTTTCATAAACATGCACAACGAAAGTGTTATCTGATTGAACTTCCCGCTTGTAGTTGAGCAGTGATTGGTTATTAGCAAAGATTTTAGATATCTGACTAGCCTACCCTTTTTTTTTTTTTTTTCAAAACTTTATTCAACAACAGATACATACATAGACAAAACACAGAACACAGCCAGGGGTACATATATTTAACTAAACAAAAGAATAATTTTATAAAAAGATGTTATAAGCAGCACACAGATTAACAGTTTTAATTGCTTTCTTGCTTTTAGAAAATTATATTGTCTTCATATAAAGTTAATTTACCATTATAAAATTTCTGTTTATGAATATGATATTTTGCCAAAAATAAAATAAGGTTAATAAAAAAAATGGTATTCAAGGGTATTATTGTAATGCATAAAACCAAAAATAATGTTTTCGATATCCGCCTACCCTCTTTGTTATTTGTCATGTTCGAGTGACGGACCCGGAAGTAGCCGAGAAAAATTATAAGTTGGGAACAGGCAAAGATTGTAGATAAGACAAGACATGCAACTGGCGCCTTTCCCCATTGTATTTTTTGTCCGCACAAGGGGAAGTGATTAGGCATGCGCAGTAGTGTTTTCTGTTAGCTTAGCAACTAAAGTTACATCACGCATGCTTAAAGTGGCGAGCATCTGCAGACGTTCCAGTTCCGAAGCTGGACCTCTTGCTCTGCCTACCCTCTTTGGAACAGGGGATCAGGAAATTCTCCTTGAAGCTCCAGTGGTCACCGGAGGTATACCGTGAAATTTCTATCTATTTTATATTCTATTTTCTTTTCTCCAGCCGTAATTATGTATGGTACTTAATGTGATCCATCCATATCTACTGCATATCTGGCAGCAGAGTGATGGTTTGAGGCCCGTTTGATACCTCAGATCCTTGATGACTTACAGCCATTTAGCCAACCATGGGTACCATACTATTCCCGTGTAATTTACAGCTTAATCTATTCGCACCCCCAATTCCCATAGAGATCCATTCAAATGCAGAGAGGTTATTGTATCGCTTGTAAGAGTACCTGAAAATAAGAGTCTTTTGATATCCTTTTATACCCAGTTGTTCAATGTTCTGTGCTGCCCTACAAAGGCAAATAGCAATAATAAAGGTACTGGAGTTTGTAGGGCAGTACAGATATAGTGATATATAGTACATACAAATGTAGAGGTGTACAGATATAGTGGTATACACGTAGAAGGGTACTACGTGCTGTCGAGTGCTACTCAGCCCTACAAAGGATTGCCTTTGGGCTGTGGTTCCCAAACTCGGTCCTGGGGGAACCCTGTGTATGTTGCTTTTCTTTCAAAGCACAATTGTAATCCCAGTATTTTAGTAAATAATCCCACTGCACTAATGAAGAAAAATTTATATCTTATTCAAATTGTGGTTGGAACGAAAACCAGGATACACAGGGGTCCTCCAGGACCGAGTTTGGGAACCACTACCTTGGGGCAGTGTCCTACATTATTCCATGACCAAATAAAATGTTTTCCAATGTTCTCCCAAGGTCCTGATTAAACCATAACCAAAGCAGGACCAAGGGAGAATGTTTTTCAATGTTGTGTGATGGTCCTGTTTGTATTCCGTGACCAAGCCAGGACCAGAAGAGAAAGTTTTTCAAAGCACTTTGACGGTCATATTGTGACGTTCTTCTGTGACTAAGGTAGGACTAAAAGAGAAAGTTTTTCGGTCATATTGTAACGTTCTTCTGTGACTAAGGTAGGACCAAACGAGAAAGTTTTTCAAAGTACTTTGACGGTCATATTGTAACGTTCTTCTGTGACTAAGGCAGGACCAAGGGAGAATGTTTTTCAATGTTGTGTGATGGTCCTGTTTGTATTCCGTGACCAAGCCAGGACCAGAAGAGAAATTTTTTCAAAGCACTGTGACGGTCATATTGTGACGTTCTTCTGTGACTAAGGTAGGTCTAAAAGAGAAAGTTTTTCGGTCATATTGTAACGTTCTTCTGTGACTAAGGTAGGACCAAACGAGAACGTTTTTCAAAGTACTGTGACGGTAATATTGTAACATTCTTCTGTGACTAAGGTAGGACCAAAAGAGAACATTATTCAAAGTACTGTGACGGTCATATTGTAACGTTCTTCTGTGACCAAGGTAGGACCAAAAGAGAAAGTTTTTCAAAGTACTGTGATGGTCATGTTTGTAATGTCGGGTAAGTGAGGACTAGGTAAAATGTGTATTTTCTGAATCCAGCGGTTCCAACAGTCAATGCCCTTGTTAAAACGTTCAGCACTCTGAATACTGAACACAAGCGATATTGCGTGCTAGAACCCCTCACTTAACCTACATTCAAAATAAGCTTTACGTGATTTAATTTAATAATTATTATTAAGAATTACAATCATCAATTAAATCGCCAAATTCGTTAATAGGTAAGTCGAACAGTAACCTGGTGGATCAACCAACAAGCCAAAACAAAGTCTAAATCAGGTCTTGAGATTAAATAATTTTATTAAATGAAAAACATTCAATTGGAATAATGAGTTGAAATCATACATTCACTAAGGAATGTAGGCTGACTACTTATAATTTACAAAATGGAAGACATTAAACCAGACATTAATTAGGAAATACCAGTAAAGAGAGAGATAAGCCAAAAATTGCCAAATTATTTACCCTCCAGCTGAACAGGAACAAAAGGAAACGCACGAGGAACCAAAAAGAAAGACTTCTCCAAACAAACTCCACAATTGACTAACTTCTTTTTCTGCGGTACACTCATAAAATACCTCCACAGGAAGACCATCCCTGTCCTGATTGGGTTAAGGTGTGGGGGAGGGGGGGGGGAGGGGTCATTTATGACAGACTGGCTTATCTTTGATGGGGGGTTGAGAATGAGAGAGAGAGACAGAGATAGAGAGAAGGGGGGAAATATTAGATATCCTACATCCCTCTCTTGTAAGAATAGGTGCATGCACCTGCTAAAAACCTATTCTTACATCACCAAATAGGAATCACATTACACATTTGGACATTGAAGATGCAGTTACCTGCTAACAACAAAAACAACTGTCCAAATGGTTCACCAACCATTTTTAAAACATTTAGTCCATGCCCAGTTTAATAGTCCCTTTGTGATCTAGAGTCATATCTCTATTAGACACTCTTTTGTGTCGCTGCTGTTATGACACCCTGGTTCAGTCTCTTCCTTCTCCAGTGTCCGGGTATCTAGACTGGCAAGGGACCAGAAGTTCCCTGGACTTGGGTAACATGCAGTGCTTTTTCCATTAGTGTTGCAATTGCGTGAGTGAAATGCAACCTACTCCACAGTGTCTCTACCAGTTGTGCACGGCGTGCGGGGGCTCTGTCTCCTGTGACAGGAAGCTGGACGATCCACAGGTGGCAAAGTGCAGTCAGGGCCTCTCTTCTGACGGGCGGGGAAGCTCCTCTTTCCCTGTCGGAATCCATTTTGGCTCCTTTAGCCTGGATCCAATTGGGTGGACTGCTGACGGCAGTTGCTTAGGCTAGCTTCCCGCGGCAGGGTGTGGGACCGGTTGCACTTGTTTGCACTTGTGTCTGTGGGTGTCCTTTAGGGAATGGCAGGAGAAGACTGTGGGAGTTGAGGGCTTAGGCATTAACACTCATAGCGAAGACCGGAACAATTAATGATAGCACTGCATGTTATGACCACTGTCAGTCCATGCCGGGGAACCTTACGGACAGGGTTTACCTTCCACGGGATTGCCAGTCTAAATAATCACATGAATAGGGCTGACTTGTCCAGAAGTGTCTATGAACAGTATTTGGCGGGGCACCTACACTCTATAAAAGGGACTTAAACACAACATGGGCATGGTATTAGGTTAAAAGGTGGTGGTAGGGATGGATGGGGGGGGCAGAGAGAGGCCGAGAGAGAGAGGCCGAGAGAGAGAGAGACAGAGAGAGGGAGAGAGAGAGAGAAAGAGCAAAAGACATTAGGCAACATCCCGTCATTCCCTCTCTTGGAACGATAGGTGCATGCAGCTGCTAAGAGCCTATCGTTCCATCATCATAACAACCACACATTTGGACATTATATCATTGTACAATGATAGCTGCATGAAAACAAGTGTCCTAATGGTTCACTAACCATCTTTAAAACAATTAGTCCATGTCCAGTTTACTAGTCCCATTGTGATGATCCGGTGTGGTGCAGACATTTTTTTTTTTTTTTTTTCACTGCTGTCATGGCACCTTGGTTCAGTCAATTCCTTCTCCAGTGTCAGGGTATCTGGACTGGCAAGGGAAGAGGCTCCCTGGACTTCCTTGGATAACATGCAGTGCTTATTCCCCTTAATGTTGTAACTGTGTGAGTGAAAGGCTGCCTAATTCCACAGTGTCGCTACCAATTCTGAACAGCGTGCGGGGGGCTCTGTCTCCTGTGACAGGCAGCTGGACGATCCACAGGCGGAAAAGTGCGGTCAAGACCTCTCTACTGACGGGCGGGGAAGCACCTCTTTCCCTGTCGGAATCCGTTTTGGCTCCTTGAGCTCGGGTCCAGTTGGGGGGACTGCTGACGGCAGTCGCTTAGGTTAGCTTCCCGCGGCAGGGTATGGGTCCGGATGCACTTGTGCCTCTGGGGGTCCTTCGGGGAGTGGCAGGAGAAGACTGTGGGACTTGAGGGTTTAGGCCTTATCACTCACAGCAACATGTGAAGAGGAGAACACTGCATGTTATAAGCACTTAGTCCATTCAGGGGAACCTTACGGACAGGATTTACTATCCACAAGATTGCCAGTCCAAATAATCACCTGAATAGGGCAGACTTGTCCACAAGTGCCCAGGAACAGCATTGGAGGGGGCACCTACACTTTAGAAAAGGGACTTAAAAACATGGGCATTGTCTTATGTTAAAAGGTGGTGGTAGGGATGTGGGGGGGTGGTGAGGGGGGGGGGGGCAGGGGCAGGCAGAGTGCCAGTTTTACCTCCTAGAACCCCAGTGTGGTTACTGGCAGTCCTTTGGCTGCGGAGGGCCACAGCGTTCAGCAAACCGGGATGACAGGAGGCATCCTGTCATCTTGCTTCTTCCGCACGTGGATGCCCCTTAACCACGCCCGTCTCATCTCTGTCCAGGGGTCTATGCCAGTTTTGGCTTTGGTTCCCTCTCTGGGCAGCTGGGCTGATCGTTGCTCGTAGGCATGCAGTCCATCACTGCTCTCCGAACACTTCTGATGTCGGAAAAGGGCTCTTGCACTCTCCCTGGATGACGTGTGTGTGCAAAGTTTGCAGGTGTGGCTCGGGGGTGGAGAGACGAGGGTGGGGGAAACTGTTGTGCTAAATTGGCTGCTTTCATCTTGCTTTGGATTGCAAGACAACACTCTGGCGGAGACTTTGAGGGCCAGAGGAGTCGTAAAACGGCCGGGGGTTGGCTTCCTGCTCCGTTTCTCTCGGGGTCTCTTTACAGCTCTGATAGGGGAGCGAGACTTTCGCAGAAGTCCCCCTATCTCCTCCATCACAGGAACTGTGGAAGTGGGAGAGTCCACAGAGCACACCCCTTCTGTCTGTGCAGCAGATAGAGGTTCCCCGGATTCAGCAGGAGGGGAAGCAGCAGGAGGGGAAGAAAAGTCCACAAGGGGTGGGGTGGGGTCCTCGGCCTGGGTGGACTTTTCTGTGGGGGCTGACTCCACCTGTTGGGGTGCGTAGACCTCTCCACCTGGCAGGGCTGATGGGCCTGTAGAAGCCGGTTCCGCATCCTGCGGTTCAACGGTCTCCTCACCAGGCTGGGCTGCTGCGTCTGCAGTAGCAGGTTCTGCCCCCAGGGGTTCGACGGTCTCCTCACCAGGCTGGGCTGCTGTGTCTGCAGTAGTAGGTTCTGCCTCCAGGGGTTTGACGGTCTCCTCACCAGGCTGGGCTGCTGTGTTTGCAGTAGCAGGTTCTGCCTCCAGGGGTTTGACAGTCTCCTCACCAGGCTGGGCTGCTGTGTCTGCAGTAGCAGGTTCTGCCTCCAGGGGTTTGACGGTCTCCTCACCAGGCTGGGCTGCTGTGTCTGCAGTAGCAGGTTCTGCCTCCAGGGGTTTGACGGTCTCCTCACCAGGCTGGGCTGCTGTGTCTGCAGTAGCAGGTTCTGCCTCCAGGGGTTTGACGGTCTCCTCACCAGGCTGGGCTGCTGTGTCTGCAGTAGCAGGTTCTGCCTCCAGGGGTTTGACGGTCTCCTCACCAGGCTGGGCTGCTGTGTCTGCAGTAGCAGGTTCTGCCTCCAGGGGTTCGACGGTCTCCTCACCTGGCTCAGCTGAGAGGACTGCAGCAGCGGATTCCACGTCCTGTGGGGTCACATCCTCTGTGGTGGCTGGTGTGATACAAGACACAGAGCTGTTTCCCCCAAATTCCTCCAGGGAAGGGGGGCTCACCAGGGGGGCTACATTGTCTGTGGAGGTGACAAAATCCACAGAATTGTCCAAGCCTGAAGGGGGTGGGGATGAGTCAATGGAGAGTGCTGTATTGTCCTCGGTGGGGGGTGGTGCCTGGGTTATGGCTGGAATGGCGCCATGCACTGCTCCTTCCAGCGCATGCTGGACTGCCACAGAAGAAACTGGTTTGGCAGTAACTCCTGACTTAGAGTGGTGCTTTTCCCAAGCCAGTTTCCACATCTGGTTTACCTCCTCCCATGCCTGCTTTGACCGCCAGAGGTAGAGAAAATGTTGTCTTTTCTCTAGGTACGACCTTATCCCTTGGACAATCTTGCGCTTGGTTTCATCACTATCTGGAGAAATCAGATAGTCCAAATACTCAGTCCGCAGGTTGTAAAGGGCCTCCTCCTTCAGCTGGTCCATTGCCTTGAGCTGTTCTGCAAATTTTGGGCACTGGGCTATCAAATATTGCCGTTCTGATAACATGAGATACCACTGCTGATCCAGCCTTGACTGGCCAGGGAATGCTGGTAGGTTAGCAGTGGAGGGTAAATGAGGCATCTCTCTCTTTGTCTGGTATGCCATAATAATATTATTTTATTTTTTTATTTTTAAATTAAATAAAATCAATAAATCTAAGACCAGTCGATTAGAAAAAGATTTGAACTTGTCTCAGAGTTTACCGCAGTTTACTCAATAGCAAAATTTAGTATGCTATAGGACAACCTATCTCGGTGGAACCTCCAATTATGTCGGGTAAGTGAGGACTAGGTAAAATGTGTATTTTCTGAATCCAGCGGTTCCAACAGTCAATGCCCTTGTTAAAACGTTCAGCACTCTGAATACTGAACACAAGCGATATTGCGTGCTAGAACCCCTCACTTAACCTACATTCAAAATAAGCTTTACGTGATTTAATTTAATAATTATTATTAAGAATTACAATCATCAATTAAATCGCCAAATTCGTTAATAGGTAAGTCGAACAGTAACCTGGTGGATCAACCAACAAGCCAAAACAAAGTCTAAATCAGGTCTTGAGATTAAATAATTTTATTAAATGAAAAACATTCAATTGGAATAATGAGTTGAAATCATACATTCACTAAGGAATGTAGGCTGACTACTTATAATTTACAAAATGGAAGACATTAAACCAGACATTAATTAGGAAATACCAGTAAAGAGAGAGATAAGCCAAAAATTGCCAAATTATTTACCCTCCAGCTGAACAGGAACAAAAGGAAACGCACGAGGAACCAAAAAGAAAGACTTCTCCAAACAAACTCCACAATTGACTAACTTCTTTTTCTGCGGTACACTCATAAAATACCTCCACAGGAAGACCATCCCTGTCCTGATTGGGTTAAGGTGTGGGGGAGGGGGGGGGGAGGGGTCATTTATGACAGACTGGCTTATCTTTGATGGGGGGTTGAGAATGAGAGAGAGAGACAGAGATAGAGAGAAGGGGGGGAAATATTAGATATCCTACAGTAACGTTGTTCCATGACCAAGGTAGGACCAAAAGAGAACATTTTTCAAAGTACTTTGATGGTCATGTTTGTAACGTTGTCCCATGACCAAGGTAGGACCAAAATATAATGTTTTTCAAAGTACTGTGACGGTCATGTTTGTAACGTTGTCCCATGACCAAGGTAGGACCAATAGAGAACATTTTTCAAAGTACTGTGATGGTCATATTGTAACATTCTTCTCTGACCAAGGTAGGACCAAACGAGAACATTTTTCGAAGTACTGTGACGGTCATATTGTAACGTTCTTCTGTGACTAAGGTAGGACCAAAAGAGAACGTTTTTCAAAGTACTGTGATGGTCATATTGTAACGTTCTTCTGTGACTAAGGTAGGACCAAAAGAGAACGTTTTTTCAAAGTACTGTGATGGTCATTTTGTAACGGTCTTCTGTGACCAAGGTAGGACCAAAAGAGAACGTTTTTCAAAGTACTGCTGGCCCGATTCCGTCTTGCCGGAATGTTTATTCGGGCCGAGTTCGGCAGCCGGACTCGCACCGACGTCAAAATTGTCGGGCGGCACAGAATCGGCCCGAGTACATTGGCCCGATTCCAGCAGCCGCATCCCGCCCGACACTGCCTGCATTCAGCCAGAATCGGCCCAAATGCCGACCGGAACAACCGGCATCGGGCCGGACATGGGCCAACACTGGCGCAGATGTGATTTGTTTTCATTTAGCCTGTTCCCACCCCCTGCCCCTATGTATATATATACAGTCAAGCTGGAAAGTCTGCACACTCTTTCACCTTCTCCACGTTTTATTACGTTACAGACATATTCTACAATAGATTGAGTTCATTTTTTGTCTCGAAATTCTACACAAAATAGCCCATAATGACAAAGTGAAAACAGGTTTTTAGACATTTGTGCTAATTTATTAAAAATCACAAGTGTACACAAGTGTGCAAACCCTTTGATATGACACCCAAAAGTGAGCTGAGGTGCATTTTGTTTCCACTGATACTGCTTGAGATGTTTCTACAACTTAATTGGAGTCCACCTGTGATAAATTCAATTGATTGGACATGATTGGGGATTGCTAACACCTGCCTATATAAGGTCCCACAGTTGACAGTGCATGTCAGAGCAAACTCCAAGCCATGGGGTCAAAGGAATTATCTGCAGACCTCAGAAACAGGATTGTGTCAAGGCATAGATCTGGAGAAGGGTACGAAAAAATCTCTGCAGCTTTACAGGTCCCAAAGAGCACAGTGGCCACCATCATTCGTAAATGGAAGAAGTTTGGAACCACCAAGAATCTTCCTAGACCTGGCCGCCCGGCCAAACTGAGCAATCGGGGAAGACAGGTTGAGCAGGAACCCGAGGGTCACTCTGACAGAGCTCCAGCGTATCCTTGTGGAGATGGGAGAACCTTTCAGAAGATCAACCATCCAGGCAGCACTCCACCAATCAGGCTTTTATGGTAGAGTGGCCAGACGGGAGCCCCTCCTTAGTAAAAGGCACATCACAGCCCGCTTGGAGTTTGCCAAAAGGCACCTAGAGGACTCTCAAACCATGAGAATCAAGATTATCTGGTCTGATGAAACCAAAATGTAACTTTTTGGCCTGAATAGCTCATCACCTGGCTAATACCATCCCTACAGTGAAGCGTGGCGGTGGCAGCATCATGATGTGGGGATGTCTTTCAGCAGCGGGAAAGGGGTGACTAGTCCTGATAGAGGGAAAGATGAATGCAGCTAAGTACACCGAGATCCTTGAAGAAAACCTGCTCTAGAGCGATCTGGACCTCAGACTGGGGTGAAGGTTTACCTTCCAACATGACAACGACCCGAAGCACACAGCCAAGAGAACAAAGGAGTGGCTTCGGAGAAAGTCTGTGCATGTCCTTGAGTGGCCCAGCCAGAGCCCAGACCTGAATCCAATTGAACATCTGTGGAAAGAGCTGGATATAGCTGTGTACCGACACTCCCCATCCAACCTGACGGAGCTTGCAAAGGATATGCCAAGAGGAATGGGCAAAAATGTCCAGAAACAAGTGTGCCAAGCTCGTAGCTTCTTTCCCAAGATGCCTTGAAGCTGTAATCGCTACCAAAGGTGCAGCAACCAAGTATTAGGCTAAGGGTGTGTACAGATACAGTGCATCCGGAAAGTATTCACAGCGCTTCACTTTTTCCACATTTTGTACTGTTACAGCCTTATTCCAAAATTGATTAAATTCATTTTTTCCCTCAAAATTCTACACACAACACCCCATAATGACAATGTGAAAAATGTTTTTTTGAGATTTTTGCAAATTTATTAAAAATAAAAAAATAAAATTTCTCATTTACATAAGTATTCATACCCTTTGCTTTAACGTATTTTTAAAGTATCATATTTCATATTTGGTCGCATATCCTTTACATGCTGTTACTTCCTGAAGTCTGTGACCATCAACATCAAAAAACTGTCGATATCTTATTTTCAGGTACTGTTACAAGCGATACTATAACCTCTCTGCATTTGAATGGATCTCTATGGAAATTGGGGGGTGAGACTAGATTCAGCTGTAAATTACACTGGTACAGTATGGAACACATGGCTGGCTAAATGGCTGTAAGTTATCAAGGGTCTGAGCTATCAAACGAGCCCCAAACCATCACTCTGTTGCCAGATATGGAGTAGATGTGGATGGATCACTGCAAGGGTTATTTCTCCGGACTCATTTTCCTATAGAACTCTATGGGGAAAAAAGTCAGGAGAAACAACCCTTAGGGCCCTATCTTGGCGATCTTGGCGCTTAGTCTAAGCGCATGGCGCTAAGTCCATTTAGGGCGTGTCCAAGTCCACTTTTGCTATTTTAACGGCGTGTTTTTTTGGCGCTAAGCACGGCGCATGGCGCAACTGGGCTGAACCTAGTCGCTTCATTAATTATAGGTGTGTCTTGGGCGTGACATTCAATAAACCAATCAAAATGTCATATCCCATTCCCTTTAAAAGCCTGCTTTTCCACCTTGGCGGATTGCTTATGATGGCGAAACAGACATGCTCGTGCGTGTTTAGTGTGATCAAGGAATAGGCTAAATGGAGTATGATCAATATTATTCGGACTAACCATTAGCCTATGAGTTCCCGGTAATTCCAGACAGGGCTGTTATTTTACAAAATATGTGCGGTTAAATTTCGTTAAAAGGACCTGCAACAGCTGAGAATAAGCTATCAATGGCTTCAGTCTCACCTTAGAAAACGCCAAATTAGCCTGCTTGTTCAGCGAATTTCGTTTGATTATGCAATGAAAGTGTCAAACATCAATTCCAAGAGGCTGTTCTCATGAAGTTCTCTCGAAGTTCAAGCTTCATCCGAAGTTCATTAGGCTACCTGCATAGTAGGCTAATATTGATTAATAACATACATACCGTTATTTTGCCTTAATGATGACACTAAATAGCCATACAATAAAACTGTCAGGTTCGCAACCCATAAGTTCACGCATATTTCCCCTTGTTTAATAATGTCCTGTTTATGGAAATGTGACCAACCTGTTTTACTCGTAGCGTAATCCTTTAAAACAACCCACTTTCCCAGGAAGACCGTTAAACGTGCAGAGAATGGCATTCAAATTAATTGTGAATTAATTGTGTAACGTGCTGCAAATTTGTTTTAGTTTCTAATTAGACGCTTAGTTCTCTTTAAAATCGTTTTGTTCAGTTAAGGAATAACGGGTGAAATCAGCTGGGTTTTAAACGGTGAGAGTATGGAAACCTGGTCACTGTAATTTAAAAAAATATGAAGGACGAAGAATAGCTAAGTTACAATTTAGTTAACATGGTGACATCTCCGTTTTTTAACCATAGGCTATCGAAAAAAACCTTACGCACAGCGAATTCGCTGTAGCCTAGGCTATTTGAAAAACAATAAATGCAATATTCACTGGACAAGGTTTTGAACTTTTTTCAGTCACAAACCATTCTATTTACTTACAGGCTGTATTCATAGATAAACAGAGCTGTATTGTAATGACATCTGAAGCGCATTTTCAGAACTTAAATGTCCGTCTATTGCCGTGCGCGAGTTTCCATTGAATGACAATTCACGCATTAGGTGCAAAGACAATTCGCGCATTAGGCTTGATAGCTATAGGTGTTATCAGCTCCTTTTTAATGGATAGCCATTGTCCCGTACCATTGCACATCGCCTGGATGTTGATGGAGTGGGCTGAGAGCAATGTAATGTGGCATTGTTTCCCTTCGCTGAGGGAAAGGTATGTGGACCTATGGAACCTTTTATTATTATGCATTTTTGATATAGCCTACACAATAATAATATTTCACATTGTGATCTAGATATTTTAGTCATGCCTGTGCACGTCCCTGTGTGTAACAGACAGGAGGGTATGCGCGTTGTGCACACGCCTATGTAGACGCACTTATATGCGCCGTTAAAATAGCATGTAAACAACTGCGACATGACTTTAGACCAGGTTTGTGGTGGTTCTAGCGCAAGCGCTTTCTGCTGGCTCAAGATAGCAATACGCCAAAAAGAATCCTGGCCACTCCTCATGTTAAGACCAACACGCCCAGTTCACTAATGATGGCGCAAGACTAGTTAATGGCGCAATGCTAGTTTGACGGCGTAAGCGTTAGGCGTAATTATGGACCTAGCGCCGGGTGTAAGATAGCAAAGACACTTGCGTTTGCGTTAGCGCCGCTTTGCGCCGGGTGTAAGATAGGGCCCTTAAAGTGATCCATCCACATCTACTCCATATCTGGCAACAGAGTGATGGTTTGGGGCTCGTTTGATAGCTCAGACCCTTGATAACTTACAGCCATTTAGCCAGCCATGTGTTCCATACTGTACCAGTGTAATTTACAGCTGAATCTAGTCTCACCCCCCAATTTCCATAGAGATCCATTCAAATGCAGAGAGGTTATAGTATCGCTTATAACAGTACCTGAAAATAAGATATCGACAGTTTTTTGATGTTGATGGTCACAGACTTCAGGAAGTAACAGCATGTAAAGGATATGCGACCAAATATGAAATATGATACTTTAAAAATACGTTAAAGCAAAGGGTATGAATACTTATGTAAATGAGAAATTTTAGTTTTTTATTTTTAATAAATTTGCAAAAATCTCAAAAAAACTTTTTTCACATTGTCATTATGGGGTGTTGTGTGTAGAATTTTGAGGGAAAAAATGAATTTAATCAATTTTGGAATAAGGCTGTAACAGAACAAAATGTGGAAAAAGTGAAGCGCTGTGAATACTTTCTGGATGCACTGTATGTAACCCCTAAATAACCTATTTTTGTCAGTAAAATAAAATTGCATATTTTCTAAAAACCAGTTTTCACTTTGTCATTATTGGCTATTGTGTGTAGATGTTTGAGGCAAAAAATGAACTCAATCTATTGTAGTATAAGTCTGTAACGTAATAAAACGTGGAGAAGGTGAAAGGAGTGTTCAGACTTTCCGGCTTGACAGTAGTTTTATAAGCTATATGCTGCTTCATGATGATGTTTACAGGTTATACCATTTTCTATTTCAAATTGACACAAAGTAGACATTTTCACATTAATCAGAATTTTATTGCAGCCTACAAATGATCACTTCACATAATCAAAGAACAGGACAAATGACATAAATAGCAACACATATAAAGGATAAATAACAAAAGTAGAGTAAACAACAGCAAAATAACGTTAAGTTTCTCCCCCAGAAAACACAACGTTGTGACAACCTATTGCTTTGGTTCCCACAATGTGGAAATGTAATTCCCCATAAAGTGGCGATGTTAACTGACCGTCTTGACAATCGGCGACATTCTGACAACATAGTCTGGAGTAACTTGTAGCAGCACCAGCGCCCTCTCACGATAAAAATATAACAGCAATGTAGAATGTAGAATTTGAAATTGCAAGTGACCAATATTTATGTTGCTTTGGAGCCTACATCCTGCACTGTTAAAACATTTTCTGTTTAAAAAAAAAACAAATAAAAAAAATAAAAACAGTAGAGCTGGCAGCAGGGTTGCCAGCATGTTACTGTAAAATTAACAGTTTTACTGTTGCAGAAATTTAGTTTGATACCGTCTTTTATGAAAGACAGCATACAACCTTAAATTATTACAGTATACTTTTACAGTATAATTCAATTTAATTAAATTTTATTTGTATAGCGCTTTTTACAGAGAACTGTCACAAAGACACTGCACAGAGAAAATATAGTATAATACTGATAACAGAATTGTAATACTGATAACAGTTAATTGTCGTTTTTGCACTACCTCTACTGGTAAGCATAGCTACAGATTCTTCCGGTAAACAAACATTATTGTGTATTGCAATACTCATTTTGTTAAGAGAATGACTGTTTCATGTTAACAGTTATGAAAACCTTGTCAATCTTGCCAAAATAACCCAGTGTCCTACCTCAGTGAAGAAACTAAACATGGCCTTTTCAATTATTTGACTTAACAATTTGAGACAAACACAGCTTCTAAGTGCATCTTACAAACCATTTCTTACTTTATTGTAAAGAAAGTCTTGATTGCCCTTGCAAAACATTTGCACATCATTTGCATGTACATGGGGAAAAAATATAGACATTTAGGCAAAAGTACTTAAATTAACTTAGTCATAACCAAAAATAATTAATTTGATATTTGTAGTCAAGTTAACACCTGAGTCAAAGCTTTAGTGCTAAAATGTTAAGTAATACAACCACAAGAAACACCCAAAAGATAAATAAATAAAATTGGGATGGCAGGTATGCCATTGGGATGGCAGGTATGCCATCTGCCAAGTTACGGCTTGGCGGGGCATGCCCCATACCTATACAGCACCGAGAGTTTGGCACTTTTCAGGGTTTCCTACAGAAGTAACCACAATTACCATAGACTCTCAGCCCTTAAAAACATTAACTTCTGTATGTTCTGACCTCATGTAACCACACAGCATTCAGATACAACTTCACACATCCACACAATAAAGCCCCAAACTTGGGTTATTTTGTCATTTTTCTCCTTCTTCTTCCTATTTTTCCTGCCAAACTGCCTGCCTCCATCGCGATGTTATCCAATGGGGAGAATTATTCTTTGAGGGTATGGTCCGTATACCTGCTCATCAAGGTTATCGCCCAATAATAACGCTTCATACTAATGTTTTTTAATGTCAATATAGCTAATGTCCAAGAAGCTACTGCGGCCTAATGCTCAGAGTTGCTGTCTCTGACACAGAGGATTGTGGGTTCGAGCCCAGCAGGGCACATGCTTATTTTCCACAAAAACAATGTGCAAGTACTTTTCATTTATTACACTGTTATTATTTTCACATTAACACATTAACGTATTTTTATTGCAAAGGCAAAAGAGGTTTCCAATATTAACTGTTCAATGTTTCACTTGTATTTCACTTGTACTACATCACAGCCTCCCCAAACCCTCACTCTTGTCTGGTTTGGGGAGGGTGTTACGCTCTGCTCTTGCGGTCATGACTGACTGAAGTCCGAACCTCAACGTACCCTTGCCTCGGCTAACATTTCTTTATTCATTAATTTCTTCACTTCAGCTCTGTGCACTTTATCCTTTTCACACATAACACAATGTCACCATAAGATGAACTACTAGGAAAATTAAGAATTTATGATAATACATTAAGAATCGACGATAGTATTTTTATTGCAAAGGCAAAAGAGGTTTCCAATATTAACTGTTCAATGTTTCACTTGTATTTCACTTGTACTACATCACAGCCTCCCCAAACCCTCACTCTTGTCTGGTTTGGGGAGGGTGTTACGCTCTGCTCTTGCGGTCATGACTGACTGAAGTCCGAACCTCAACGTACCCTTGCCTCGGCCAACATTTCTTTATTCATTAATTTCTTCACTTCAGCTCTGTGCACTTTATCCTTTTCACACATAACACAATGTCACCATAAGATGAACTACTAGGAAAATTAAGAATTTATGATAATACATTAAGAATCGACGATAGCCTAGTATAAGCTGCAATCCCTTAAGACATCGGATTTATAAACCTCCAGTTCCCCAAACATACCTGATTCATTGTTAGTCACTTTAAAAAAATTACTATAGCCTCCAAACATTGCTCTAGTCTACGCTACTCTGCAGACAATGTAGCTTACTGCAAACACTTTTAATTATAATAATAATAATAAGAAGAAGAATAATCTCTGGTAAGTTACTTTCTTAGTAGTATCTATTGTTTTCTTTCTGGCTAAGATGGTTAGCGTCAAGCCTTAGTATTGCGAGAGACGTGGGTTCGTACCTCGCCCGGTTGATATTAAAGTGTAATTTCATTTTGGACTCAAACAGTGTGCACATGTTCTGGTTTTCTCATGCAAGAATGTTTTTTTATTGCAAAGGCAAAGACACGTTTACAATATTAACTGTTCACTTGTAGCCTGTTAGTTAAACAATTCAGTCACTGGACACCACGACAGTAATGCAATGGGCTAGCTAACGTAGCCTCCAAACATTGCTCTAATCTGCGGTACTCTGCAGACAATGTATCTTAATGCAAACACTTTTAATTATAATTATAATCAGAAAAATAATCTCTGGTAGGCTACTTTCTTAGTAGTATCTATTGTTTTCTTGCTGGCTAAGATTCCTGGGAAATATGCGTTGTCCAATTAAGCTTGTTAGCCAACGGTAATTTTGCCAGAGAAACGTCAGTCAGCTGCTAGTCAGGAAGCAGGTACAAGCTAGGCTACTACGAAGCGAACCAACATGCCTTACATCCATTGCACTACAGAAAACTAAACTAAACCTAGCTACATGGTCCGGTACCAAAAGATTTCCCGCAGACAACGTTAGACTACACTACCGAGAAAAAAAAAAAAAGGTATTATGCTGTGCTTATGAAGTTCGGCAGCTCGTAGCCCAGACATGAAAGCTTGGAGTTACGCATCTGACAAGCCAGTGTTGAATAGCCTACCGTTATTTCTATAGAATACTAATACGCCTATTTTACAACTGTATTTCCATATTTTAGGCTGTATGTATTTCTTTCAGATACAATGTGTTTGTGTCTAGCCTATTGTGCATGCATGTCTCCATATAGACTTGGTTAATTAATGTACATGCTTCTTCATGATCCATAGTTCAGGTGGTGCTGTTCATTGTATTTCATTAGACATTAAATGCAGCTCATCGACAAACTCTTTTAATGTAATTGTGGGCTATCGCTAATAGGAGAAATGCATTTATTTGGAATGCATGTATTATTCTGTAGGCATGTCTCTCTCGATGTCATTATCTTCATGCATTGTTCATCATTAGTTAGCTACCAAAAATAAGTGATATCTGAACAAAAACGTCTCCAACGTAAAAAAAAGCCAGGTTACTCACGCATAACCTACAGATCGCTGTCTATAAGTCCTTAATTCCAACTTGCAAAAACTAGGCCTGCCTTTAAAAGTATTGATATCAAAATGTGGCCAAGTTACAACTAAAAATATTGCCTATCGTAGCTCACACTAAATAAACTAGCTCTATTCCAACGCAATGCTATCCAAACTTTCTTAAATTATTTAATGCAACTTGGCCCTGTGTTTCTTCATCTTAGCATATGAAGAGATTGTGCCTCATGGAACAACATGTCGAGCCATGTGGTGGCGCTATATAGATCGAAATATAAGAAAATATTTAAAAATTCACTAAAAATAATGACGCCCACTGCATACGCCCATTTTTATCTAGCCACAAATTGTGGGATAGAGGTCCGTCTGCTCATACTGAACAAATTTGCCTCAAGGAACCATCAAGTTAGCCCTATTGGATTTTCCGCTAATTAGCATTACTTGTAAAACACTTAAAATACTAATCCTCCTATAAAATTTGACCAATTTACATGAAACCTGGTAAATACACTCCTTACACCATGCGTCATAAAACCTATATACAGAATTTTGATATTTTAAAAGATGGCCGAATGACAAGCCAATAAATATCCAGTGGGCGTGGCTTATCACAAAAATGCTAATAATTCCAAAACCATTTCACAGAAAGTTATGAAACTTGGAAGGTCTTTTAAGAGTAACATCTGGACCTGACCTCTCCAGTTTCAACCCAATCGAGCCATATGGTGGCGCAATAGAGATCCAAATATAAGAAAATATTTAAAAATTCACAAAAAATCACTGCCGACGCCCCGTTTGATCTACAGTCACAAAATATGGTGGATACATCCTGCTACTCCTGCCCAAAAACAATACAATAGTGTCAGGTAAGTGAGGACTAGGTAAAATGTGTATTTTCTGAATCCAGCGGTTCCAACAGTCAATGCCCTTGTTAAAATGTTCAGCACTCTGAATACTGAACACAAGCGATATTGCGTGCTAGAACCCCTCACTTAACTTACATTCAAAATAAGCTTTACGTGATTTAATTAAATTATTATTATTAAAAATGACAATCATCAATTAAATTGCCGAATTCTTTGATAGGTAAGTCGAACAGTAACCTGGTGGATCAACCAAAAAGCCAAAACAAAGTCTAAATCAGGTCTTGAGATTAAGTAATCTTATTAAATGAAAACATTCAATTAGAATAATGACTGGGAATCATACATTCACGAAGGAATGTAGGCTGACTACTTATAATTCACAAAAGGAAGACATTAAACCAGACATTAATTTTAATGTACCAGAAAAGAGAGAGATAAGACAAAATTGGCAATATTATTTACCCTCCAGCTGAACAGGAACAAAAGGAAACGCACGAGGAACCAAAAAGAATGACTTCTTCACCAAACAAACTCCAAACTGACGAAATTATTTTTCTGCGGTGCAACTATAAAATACCTTGACAGGGAGGGGATCCAAGCCCTGATTGGGTTACGGTGTGGGGGAGGGGGGGGGAGAGGGGTCATTTATTGACAAAGACTGGCTTATCTTTGATATTGGGGGGGTGAGAGTGAGAGAGACAGAGCGACAGAGATAGAGAGAAGGGGGGGAATATTAGATATCCTACATTCCCTCTCTTGTAAGAATAGGTGCATGCACCCGCTAAAAACCTATTCTTACATCACCAAATAGGAATCACATTACACATTTGAACACATTTGAACATTGAAGATGCAGTTACCTGCTAACAACAAAAACAACTGTCCAAATGGTTCACCAACCATTTTTAAAACCTTTAGTCCATGCCCAGTTTAATAGTCACTTTGTGATCTGCTGGCCAGCAGATATATGGACACACTGACCTATGTCCCACGATGATCCAGTGTGGTGCGGAGAGATATCTCTATTAGACACTCTTTTGTGTCGCTGCTGTTATGACACCCTGGTTCAGTCTCTTCCTTCTCCAGTGTACGGGTATCTAGACTGGCAAGGGACAAGAAATTCCCTGGACTTTGGGTGGCATGCAGTGCTTTTTCCCATTAATGTTGCAATTCCGTGAGTGAAATGCAACCTACTCCCACAGTGTCTCTACCAGTTCTGCATGGCGTGCAGGGGGCTCTGTCTCCTGTGACAGGAAGCTGGACGATCCACAGGTGGCAAAGTGCAGTCAGGGCCTCTCTCCTGACGGGTGGGGAAGCGCCTCTTTCCCTGTTGGAATCCATTTTGGCTCCTTTAGCCTGGATCCAATTGGGTGGACTGCTGACGGCAGTTCCTTAGGCTAGCTTCCCGCGGCAGGGTGTGGGACCAGTTGCACTTGTTTGCACTGTGTCTGTGGGTGTCCTTTAGGGAATGGCAGGAGAAGACTGTGGGAGTTGAGGGCTTAGGCATTATCACTCACAGCAACATGTGAAGAGCGGAACAATTAATGATAGCACTGCATGTTATGACCGCTGTCAGTCCATGCAGGGGAACCTTACAGACAGGGTTTACCATCCACGGGATTGCCAGTATAAATAATCACATGAATAGGGCAGACTTGTCCAGAAGTGTCCAGAAACAGTATTTGGCAGGGCACCTACACTCTATAAAAGGGACTTAAACACAACATGGGCATGGTATTAGGTTAAAAGGTGGTGGTAGGGATGGGGGGAGGGGGGGGGGCAGAGAGAGGCCGAGAGAGAGAGACAGAGAGAGAAAGAGCAAAAGACATTAGGCAACACCCCGTCATTCCCTCTCTTGGAACGATATTGTCCTTTTAATACTTTGAATTATTATATGCATAATGTATTGGAGCAAATATTTGAAAATAAATACTGAAATTTGTAAAAAAACTTGTGTGACTATTGAAAAGTTGGGCAAGATAGATTTCAAAAGTTGCTTAAATTAATATAAGTGAAGTCTTATCTGAAATTAAATGAGTATTCAATGTGAAAGTGACTTTTTTTACTTATTGGGCAAGGATTTATTAAACAATATTTTAAAATATACTTTTTCAGGTTCCTGGTAACAGGGTTGTGCCAAGCATAGCACACAACAAATAAAACATCTCATAAAAAAGTGTACCTTTGATGCCTGAGCTGGACGAATAACATTATTTGATGATTTATTACCTGTTTTTCTTAAAATACCTAACAGAAAATGATCAAATAAAGGGTCAATTTTTCTAAAAGTGTTTATCCCTAAATTGTCCTTCAGTTCTGGAATGACCCTTAAACTGTTCAATATTTTTTGATTCCCAAAAATGGCGGGACTATGTACAAAAGGTTCTATAATTTCTAAACGGTTCATCCAATATGGATGAAAATACCCTCAAATTAAAGCGGACAGTCTGCACTTCAACCTCATTGTCATTGTATCCTTTCAAACTCAAAGTCCTAGAGTACAGAACCAAAATAACAACGCGATAACATCTCCACATCCAATGAGTTTGGAGGATGATGTCATTTTTTTCCTTGTTTCCAAAACCCAAATCAAACAAGGAAAAGTGTAGGATGTGTATAAAACTATGGGCGACCTCATTCACAATTGAACCCCTCAGAGATTACGAAGCACATCTAACGTTATGTTTGCTCCAAAGTAAAAAGCTTGTTAACATCAACGTTACCCTTATTTGGTGTTAATATGTTTGGTGTTTTGGTGGTAACCATTACCATAACTGAAAAAAAAGAAACTAGCTACACAATGGTAGCCAATTGACTTAAAATATATCAAAATCAAAATCAATTTCAACCGTTTTCAATGGTCTAATAATGCAACGTTAATCATCTCCTTTAGCTTTGGCTATCCGTAATGGATGTCAGCCGGATAGCTACTGTTTAGCTCTATCTAAAAAGGAACACAAATGAAATTTTAAAAGAAGCTTTTACTCTGTGCCACATCTGCTTTTTCTTTACTCTCTGTTAGAAGAAAAACTAAATTAAAAATACCTCTGGAAGCAGCTATCCCAGAGACCAAGCAGATGTCTTTATAGTACTGCTTAATGAAATGACAACTCAATTAGCATGCAAGAATCCCTACTTCTGATGTATTTAAACTACAGATCTAAATTATTTGCTGCAAATTTCCTATGAAATCCAAAAATTATTGACATCCATTGAGGGGTAAAAAGATAACATAACAATGTGTTTATCATAAAACTGTTCTTTAGCATATCAAAGTGATATGTACAATTTTTAAAGTGGCTGAAAATCTAAAAATGTTCAGGATCAGATACATGAGTGTATTGTATTTAATTATGCCATATGTAATGACCTGAGGTTGACATGATAATAGCAAGACAAGTATACGGTACCATTTATTTTGCACTCTGGTCTCTCATCATCCTCACTTTCCAGAGGTAGCCATAGATATTCTGGAGGCTTCCCGTTCCTAATCTTTTGGGTAAAATAAAATCAAATTGTATTTTTAGGGGAATTATGAGGAAAGTTATTGAAAAAAAAGTTAGTGAAAATATCAAGGAAATGAGGCTGAGAAATCACCCACCCAAAACAGCATAGCACCAAAGACGATGTCTATCATTTTATCAAATTGTTTAGCATCCAATTAAAATTTTTATACAAACCCCAATTCCAAAAAAGTTGGGACAGTACAGTTGAAGTCGGAAGTTTACATACACTTATGTTGAAGTCATTAAAACTCATTTTTAACCACTCCACAGATTTCATGTTAGCAAACTATAGTGTTGGCAAGTCAGTTAGGCCACCTAATTTGTGCATGACACAAGTAATTTTTCCAACAATTGTTTAGACAGATTATTTCACTTTTAATTCACTACATCACAATTCCAGTGGGTCAGACGTTTACAGACACTAAGTTAACTGTGCCTTTAAATTTTTTTAAATTTTGTTGCCTATCCTTTGCATGCCATGACTTCCTGATGTCTGTGACCCAACAACATCAAAAGACTCTTTATTTTCTGGTACTCTTACAAGTGATACTATAACGTCTCTGCATTTGAATGGATCTCTATGGGAATTGGGGGGTGGGACTAGATTAAGCTGTAAATTATGCTGGAACAGTATGGAATACATGATTGGTAAAATGGCTGTAAGTCATCAAGGGTCTGAGGTATCAAACAAGCCTCAAACCATCACTCTGCTGCCAGATATGCAGTAGATATGGATGGATCACTTTAAGGGTTGTGTCTCCTGACAAATTTTCCTATTGAACTCTATGGAAAAATAAGTCAGGAGAAGAAACCTTTCAAGTTATCCATCTGTATTTTTGGAAGCAGAGTGATGATTTAAGGCTTGTTTGATAAGTCAGACCCTTGATGACTTACAGCCATTTAGCCAACCATGTGTTTCCATACTGTTCCAGTGTAATTTACAGCTAAATCTAGTCTCACCCCCCAATTCCCATAGAGATCCATTCAAATGCAGAGACGTTATAGTATCGCTTGTAAGAGTACCAGAAAATAAGATATCAAGAGTCTTTTGATGTTGTTGGGTCACAGACATCAGGAAATCATGGCATGCAAAGGATATGTGACCAAATACTAAAAATTTAAAGGCACAATCACTTAGTGTATGTAGACTTCTGGCCCACTGGAATTGTGATATAGTGAATTAAAAGTGAAATAATCTGTCTGTAAACAATTGTTGGAAAAATTACAAATGCCTATAGTTGCATGCATCAACTTCACAATTAGCGTATATTTACTAAAATAAATAAAGCTGATAAGGTAACGCATTATCTCTATGGGAATTGGGCAGTGGGACTAGAGTAAGCTGTAAATTACATGGGAATAGTATGGAACATTAAATATATTTTCTTTGTACTGTTAAATATATGTAAAAGAGAATTTACAAATCAGTTTTCTGCTTTTATGTGCCTTTTACATACTGTCCCAACTTTTTTGGAATTGGGGTTTGTATATAGCCTATTTCATGGTTTTCCAAAAATACATGATAAAGTCATTGCTACATCTTACCTGCAAGCCTTAAAATGTATTATTTGTAGTGTAGTGTAGCCTCAGTGGATTGTGAGATGTTTCTTCTTGTCAAAATATTTCCTTCAGGTTTAAAATTATTGATGTATGATATGAAGTTCAACCTTCTGGCAACATTGTCACAACGTTGTTGGAATGCAGAAAACGTTGTGACAATGTTATGTGTTTGCTGGGTCTCTGCCTTGGTCCTCAGTCTCCAGCGTTAGTTGGAGCCACTGTTTTATCAGTTTTTTGATCTCCCCATCTGTGGCCTTGGCTGGTTCTTCCTGACTGCAGCGAGAGATTATTCTGCAATATTCCTCTATGACCATTATCATAACACACGTGTAAATTGTATTGAAATAAATTATGTTATTCTATGTTAAAACTATGTTCTTTAAACGTATATAACGTTAGTTGTTAGTATGTTTACCCCGTCATCAGCTCAGTTGCTGGTTTACCTCAACTCAGCTGCTGGGTTGAGGTTGAGAAGACAACGGTAACTTAGCAACGGTAGCTTCCACCTCGCATTGAACTGTTGGCTATAGCTAACGTTGGCACTAGCTAGAGTAACTACACTTCGCCAGAGTAAACTTTTCCCTTGTCCATAAGCTAACAAGTTATTGATCATTGATAGTGTAGGATATCTAATATTTAGATATATATAAGTCAAGTACCCCCCCCCCCCCCCCCCCTTCTCTCTATCTCTGTTGCTCTCTGTCTCTCTCTTACACATTAACCCCCACCAACATCAAAGATAAGCCAGTCTTTGTCATAAACCCCTCTCCCCCCCTCCCCCACACCTTAACCCCATCAGGGCTTGGATCCCCTCCCTGTCAAGGTGTTTTGTAGTTGCACCGCAGAAAAAGAATTTAGTCAATTGTGGAGTTTGTTTGGAGAAGTCATTCTTTTCGTTTCCTTGTGCGTTTCCTTTTGTTCCTGTTCAGCTGGAGGGTAAATAATATTGGCAATTTTTGGCTTATCTCTCTTTACTGGTATATCCAAATTAATGTCTAGTTTAATGTCTTCCATTTTGTCAATTATAAGTAGTCAGCCTACATTCCTTAGTGAATGTATGATTTCAATTCATGATTCCAATTGACTGTTTTCGCTTAATAAAATTCTTTAATCTCAAGACCTGATTTAGACCTTGTTTTGGCTTGTTGGTTGATCCACCAGGTTACTGTCCGACTTACCTATCAAAGAATTCGGTGATTTAATTGATGATTGTCATTTTTAATAATAATAATTAAATCAAAATAACGTAACTTATTTTGAATGTAGGCTAAGTGAGGGGTTCTAGCACGCAATATCGCTTGTTTTCAGTATTCAGAGTGCTGAACGTTTTAACAAGGGCATTGACTGTTGGAACCGCTGGATTCAAAAAATACACATTTTACCTAGTCCTCACTTACCCGACAATAGTATTATATAATAAATGGTAGCCAGCTAACGTCAAGCTCACTCTAGCCAGCTAACATCGTTAGTAACGACCAAGTGAAGAAATGAGACAAAAATTAATTGTTAAAGTCTCTCTGAATACATTTCACTAATGTTATCCTTACAGCCAGCTTACCGTTAACTTTATTTGGCATTTAAATTTACTTTAACCATAGAAAACCTAGCAAGCTGAGCTAACGTTAGCTGTCGCTTCCGTTAATTTACCTCAGAACCAGGCAGAAAACGGTCAAGACAAGTTCTGAAAGGGAGAGATAATTAACGTTAATGTTTTCCTTAATTTGGTGGACATCAGGACAACCAGAAAATAAACGTGTTTAGCTATAGACATACATCTTAAATTACTGTAAACTATAAAAAAATTTGGTTATGTTAATGTTAAATAAAAGAAACTTGGCCAGTACTTACCCAACTGTGTGCGCTTCATTCTGTCAGTCTCACAGGAAGAAGACAGTTTCACATGCAGTTTATTAGTTTCAGTCATCCTCACGTCACTGATCTGGCTCAGAAGACACTGTAAACTCATTATGTATTTGTTTACCCCATGACCAAGGGTGACTGCTGAAGTTGTGCTATTGGATGCACCACTGGGCTAAGATTAATTTGCCCCCTTAACGGAAGCGCACATATTCAATCCCTTTTTTGAATCACGCAAAATAACTGTTTAAAAGTTTGGCCGTTTAAAGGTTAAGCAATCTTTGATTTTCTTAAATAAATACACACATAAATCAATAAAAATAGATTACATAACTAGGATCACTTCCCTGATAATTGATTGAAACATGGATCAAACATAGACAAATGTTTAATCGGAAATTGTTTTATTTTTAATCGTTGCCAGTTTCCACAACATGCCGAGCAGTAACCAGAATCGGCCCGATTCACGTTTGCCAGATCGGGGTGAAACGCCTCAAACAAGAATCGGCCCGAGTGTGGCTAGCCACAGCCGGCCGCATCTTAGAATCAGGCGACTCTGCCGAAGGTAGGCCAGAATTGGCCCGAATAACTGTCGCTGTAGCCGACACTCAGCCGACAGTGCCAACACTTAGCCGGAATCGGCACAGGTCCGTAGGCTACCTGGGATATAGACTGTGTCCGAATCAGAGCCCTGTTCCCTGTCGACTCAGACCCCTGTCTACTATGTCCCCTGTCCCCTCACATTGCAAGCAGTGTGCGAAAGAAATCCCGCAAAACTCTTTCCAAACTAGTGAGGAAGTAGTTTGTAATATCTTTCTAATTTATTTTATTTTTATTGAGAATATCATTCAGTTAACATATGACAATTGTTACAAAAAACCCCCAGAAATAAGGGGTTCATCCTGGTATTTTAAGTGCCCCCATTTGTGAGAAAAAGTCGCCCACTCAAAAGCTTTTTGACGAAGTGGACTGAAATATGCATACTCAAACCATCACTCTCCTGCCAGATATGCAGTAGATATGGATGGGTCACTTTAAGGGTTGTTTCACCTGACAAATCTTCCAATTGAACTCTATGGAAAAATAAGTCAGGAGAAGAAACCCCTCAAGTTATCCATCCATTTCTACTGTATTTCTGGCAGCAGTTATGATTTAAGGCTTGTTTGATACGTCAGACCATCGATGACTCAGAGCCATTTAGCCAACCATGTGTTTCCATACTGTTCCAGTGCAATTTACAGCTAAATCTAGTCCCACCCCCCAATTGCCATAGAGATCCATTTAAATGCAGAGAGGTTATAGTATCGCTTGTAAGAGTACCAGAAAATAAGATACCAAGAGTCTTCTGATGTTGTTGGGTCCAAGGTTATTACAGTTAACGAAAATTGAAACTAAAACTGTAATGTATTGTTCCAAAACTAACTGAAATAAAATAAAAATGACCATGAATTATTTTTAGTTTTAGTTTCTGATCGTCCTCCTGACTGTTGATAGCACAGAACGTTTTTGTTTGGATAATCCGGATTGGGATGGCAGGTATGCCATCCGCCAAGTTACGGCTTGGTGGGGCATGCCCCATACCTATACAGCGCCGAGAGTTTGGCACGTTTCAGGGTTTCCTACATAAGTAACCACAATGACCATAGACACACAGCCCTTAAAAACATGAACTTCTGTAAGTTCTGACCTCATGTAACCACACAGCATTCAGATACAACTTCACACATCCACACAATAAAGCCCCAAACTTGGGTTATTTTGCCGTTTTTTCTCCTTCTTCTTCCGCTTCTTCTTCTTCTTCCCATTTTCCTGCCAAACTGCCTGCGTCCGTCGCAATGTTATCCAATGGGGAGAATTATTATTTGAGGGTATGGTCCGTATACCTGCTCATCAAGCTTATCGTCCAATAAAAACGCTTCATACTAATGTTTTTTAATGTTAATGTAGCTAATGGCTTCATACTTTCAAAGAAGTTACTGTGGGCTTAGTGGTTGAGACTGCAGCCTCTCACACAGTGGATAGTGGCTTCGAGCCCAGCAGGGCACGTATTTTCCACAAAAACAATGTGCAACTGTTAAGTACTTTTCATTTCTTAGACTGTTATTATTTTCACATTGACACATTAACATATTTTTATTGCAAAGGCAAAAGAGGTTTACAATATTAACTGTTCAATGTTTCACTTGTATTATATCACACTCCCCCCCCAAACCGGACACTCGCCTTTGTCTGGTTTGGGGAGGGTGTTACGCTCTGCTCTTGCGGTCATGACTCACTGACTGTGGAAACCCCTTGCCTCGGCCAACATTTATTTATTAATTTCTTCACTTCAGCTCTGTTCACTTTATCCTTTTCGCACATAACAGAAGGTCACCATAAAATTAACTACGAGGAAAATTAAGAATTTACGATAATAGCCTATATTAAAAATTGAGGATAGCCTCTTTTAAACTGCAAACTTTTAAGCGATCGGATTTATAAACCACCAATTCCCCAAACATATCTGATTCATGGTTAGTCACTTATAAATAGATAGCCTCCGAATGTGGCTCTAGTCTACGCTACTCTGCTGATAATGTAGCTTACTGCAAACACTTTTAATAATAATAATAATAATAAAAAGAAGAATAATCTCTGGTATGGACTTTCTTAGTAGTATCTACTGATTTCTTTCTGGCTAAGATTCCTGGGAAATATGCGTTGTCCAATTAAGCTTGTTCGCCAACGTCAGGAAGCAGAAACAAGCTAGGCTACTACGAAGCGAATCAACATGGATTGTAGCCTACATTCATTGCACTACAGAAAACGAAACTAAACCTAGCTGTCCGGTACCAAAAGATTTCCCGCAGGTAACGTTCTACACTACCGGAAAAAACTCTGCTGTGCAGAAACTCATAGCTCGTAGCCCACACATGGAAGGTTGTAGTTACGTATCCGGCAATCTAGTGTTGAATAGCCTAACGTTAAATGTATTTCATAGAATAATAATAGCCCTATTTTAAAACTGTATTTCCATATTTTACTGATGCAAACTATTTAGGCTGTACTACCTATTTAGGCTGTATGTCTTTCAGCTAGAATGTGTTTGCGTTTAGCCCATTATGCATGTATGTCTCCATGTAGACTTGGTTAATTAATTTACATGCTTCTTCATGATCCATAGCTCAGGTGGTGCTGTTCATTGTATTTCATTACACATTAAATACTGCTCATCTACAAACTCTTTTAATGTAATTGTGTGCTGTCTGTAATAGGATAACTTCTCATTCTTGTCAATAGAGGGCGTTATGGTTACGCGAATGTCTGCATAACGTAGCTACATTTCTTTGGAATGCATGTTGTCGTGGATTTTTCCCTTTAAACCCACAGTGAGCAAGTCTGTCCAAACAGAACCACAACAAACCGATGTAAATAGAATAAGAAAAAGAATTTCAGTTTATTGAGATAAACTTTAGAACGAGAGAGATTCTCACCAGAATCACTCTGCCTTAGAAACAGCATACAGAGCAGATTTATACACAATAATCGTTGCTTTACTGATTTGCCACAAGGGGCGGTTTCTAAACATACAGAGACAAGGGTATCCAATTCTTGATGTTTTGTCTCTCTATAACTATCAATAACCTTCAAAACAAGTAACGAAAACATCTGCCTTACAGACTGCCTGTCTCAGCAGAATGTGAAGGAGAGACACATAGGGAGTGAACCATGACCTACTCAGTGTTCACAAAGAATACATTATTTAATTACTTAACTCCATATATAATTGATCTATTATATTAAATGCTTAATGATAATCATGTGATTGTCTCTATGTTAATACACACATATTGTAAAACAGAAAATTCCTTCACATTTCCCTCCTTTTATCATTTCATGATAACTAACAATTTTCTGTTACAATCTACCTAATGTACTCAATCAATTAGTAAGTGATTCATTTTAATAACATCATAAATGATTACATGATTATACAGACCAAATACAATAATCTTGTGTGGATATGTACAATACTCCAATAATCCAGGGGGAATTGAAAAACCGGCAGATTCAGGACTTATATGGGACAAAACTAGCACAGAGCCAGAAAACCCAATCAGTTCCGGAAAAAATAATCCCCCGATCCCCTCCCTTAGGGCAATCAAGCTTCGCTTCCGGATATTAGCAATTATTGCACATCATCCATATCTGATTAATAACAAGAATCAACATAGGTAAAAATAAAAATGTAAAAAATATATAAAATGAAATCATAGTGAATATATTAACAGGATAGAATAGAATTGAATATAAAAATAATTTTCACTATAATGTACTACTGATTATTTAACATATACAATTATTACTATCAAGAGAAAGTCTGAAAGAAAAGAAAGATAAAAAATAAAAACCCATCATGTAATGGAGACTTTTCACAACTCCTGGAATGTCAACCTTTTATCTCTTCACATTACAACACTGTCCTCCCACCAACCATGTGACAGGGTGGGTACATAATTCAGGCCTATACTTTATATAGGGTCGTCAGTAAACTCAGGAAGTTGTCGGAGAAGGAATACATTATCTTGTTCCGGATCAGGAACATATTGCTGTAAGTACTGACCTATAGCAGCTTGAGTCAGGAATCACATATGTGGCAATGAGGGCGCAAACTCTACTCCAGTCAGGGGGGAGAGCAGAGTGCCCACAAAGCAATTACCAATCAGATAACAGCCGGCTCCCAAGACGAGAGGATGGTGTTATCCCGGAACAGTTTGCAGTTTGCTTCCTATTCCAAGGTAATGAGATTGCGTGTGACCAGTTCTTCCTACATATCTCATCAGCCATGTCAGGGTAGTCTCTGCAAGGACTATAGGAATCACTCAGACAGTCAAAACACTTATCAGGATGCATGGGCGGACAGTGATGAGTGTAATGAGGCCTAGTATCAATAGGCCTACCTTCAGGCTGCAGCCTAATCTTCTCAAAGGGTTGTACCCCTCGGTGTTCCTGCTGTCGTCTGGCATGTTGGGAGCAGATATTACCGTCACGTGCTCCTTGAAGTGGTGGTTCTCTGAGTTTTTAAACTCCGTGAGAACTTAGTTGTCCCTGCGCGTCGGTCGAGGTGGGTCTCTCACCCTTATCCCTCCTTTGGCGCTGGTGGAGCTCTTTTGCAGTGGCTGGCGTGGACCCAAGAAGTACGGCCTTCCACTCGCACGGCTGTGGGCGTGGTGAGTAGTATCTGGAAAGGACCCCTCCACCTGGCCTGGTGCCACTTCTTCCTTCTGAAGTCCTTTATCACCACCCAGTCTCCTGGCTGCAGGTCATGTAGAGGCCCGCTGGCTGGATCTGGGAGAGCTGCTTTCACCTGTTGATGCACAGATCTCAGAACATTGGTTAGCTGAACACAGTAACTCACCATGCGAGTGTCAGCTAGCTCCTTGTCCAACATCAGCCCTGGGGGGTGACATCCAGTCCTCATGGGCCGCCCTGTGATGACCTCATAGGGCGACAACCCTGCAGCAGCGTGGACCCTCCCCCGCATACCTGTAAGGACAATTGGCAGGGCCTGGACCCAATCCAGACCTGTCTCTGCCATCACTTTAGTTAACCGGTTCTTAATGGTTCCATTTGCCCTCTCTACCGCCCCTCCACTCTGAGGGTGGTAAGCACAATGGAACTTTAACCTGATCCCCAATTGCTCGGTCACTTTGTCCAACACCTTGTTTAAAAAGTGTGAGCCTCTGTCTGAAGACAGCTTCCTCGGGATCCCCCACCTAGGAATAAGCTCTGTTAGTAGGGCTTTCGCCACTGCTGCAGCATCAGCTTTCCCTGTAGGAAAAACTTCAACCCATTTTGAAAACATGTCAACAAACACCAAACAATATTTCTTACCCCTGCATGGGTTAAGTTCAATGAAGTCCATCATCAGGTACTCGAAAGGCTCCTGTGGAGCCGGGTGGGCCGCATTTGGAACCTTCTGGCCCCTCCCAGCATTATTTACAACACAGATAACACACTTTTCACAAAAGTTTTTTGCATAAGTAGAAAATCCGCTTGTGTCCCAGTGTCTGGACATCAAAGATATCATCCCTCCTTTTGACACATGATCCAGTCCATGAGTCAATTTAGCATAATAGGGAAATAAAAAACGAGATAAACAGGGTTTACCAGTAGGGCCTAGCCAGACCCCATCAGTGTAGGTGCCGTCTCGCTTCCATTTGGCCTTTTCCTGGGGTGTGGCCCCAGCTTGGCAGTCCTGTACAGAGGCCATTGGAGTGTCTGTGGGAACAGCAGCCTGTGTGAGCAGACTGAGAGTTGTGTGAGGGGGGGCGATTGCAGCCGCCTTGGCAGCCAAGTCCGCCTGCTCATTACCTTGAGAGATAGCATCAGTCTGGTTTGTGTGAGCGGAGCATTTACATATAGCAATGGCAGCAGGCAAAAGAATTGCCTGTAGGAGGCAGCTCACTAAGTGTCCATTCTGTATAGTTTTCCCTGTAGAGGTAAGGAAGCCTCTATGCTGCCAAAGAGTTCCAAAGTCGTGCACAACTCCAAAAGCATATCTGCTGTCAGTGAAAATATTTACAGTTTTACCTTCAGCCAAATGGCAAGCGCGTGTAAGAGCGAACAGTTCAGCTGCCTGTGATGAGAGATGTCCAGGAAGGCGGGCTGACTCCAGAACCTGGTGTTGTGTCACTACTGCATAGCCAACCTGACTGTCACCTGTGAGGGGACATCGACTGGCAGAACCGTCAACAAACATATCAAAGTCTGCATTTGAGAGGGGAGTGGTTGCGAGGTCAGGACGGGGGGAGAGAATTTGATCTAACACATGAACACAATTATGTGGCTCCCCATCCTCAGGTGTAGGTAAAAGAGTAGCGGGATTCAGAACATTGCATCGCTTGACTGTAACATTTGGCAAAGAGAGCAACACATGTTGATAGTGAAGCATTCGAGCTGGTGAGAAATGGGCCGTTTTCTGTTTTAACAGAATTTCTGCTACCGCATGCGGAACAAGGACAGTGAGAGGACGATAAGCAACAAGTGATGCAGATGCAGTTACCGCCAAAGCCGCTGCTGAAATGGAGCGCAAACAAAGAGGAAGGCCCCTAGAAACAGCATCAAGTCGCTGAGAATAGTACGCCACAGGCCTGTGTTTATCACCGTGCTTTTGCAAAAGAACAGCAGACATGTAGCCGCCCTTTTCATCAACAGTCAAAAGAAAAGGTTTAATCATGTCAGGCAGGCCCAAAGTAGGAGAAGAGGCCAATTGTTGTTTCAACTTCTGAAAAGAAATTTCAGCAAGCTCTGTCCATGTGACATTATCATTAGCCGCTAGATCATGGCCATGTGCCAAATCTTGCAAGGGTTGGGAGATTTCAGCGTAATCAGAAATCCATTGCCTACAGTACCCTGTCATGCCTAGAAAAGACATTACCTGCTTTTTTGTAACCGGTTTAGGGAGGTCAAGAATCGCTTGGATTCTGTCAGTTCCCAAAGATTTGCCTTCTGCAGAAATAGTGTGCCCTAAGTAGGTAACAGTATTTAATGCAAGTTGCAGTTTCTCCTGTTTAACTTTGTGGCCCTCTGTGGCTAGGAATGTCAACAGTTCAAGTGAATCCTGAATACAGCTGTGCTCGTCTGGAGAGCAGACGAGGAGATCATCAACGTATTGAATCAAAGTACTTTGGCCTGAAGAAAACTGGAATTGTTCCAAGTTTTCCTGCAGCGCTGCTGAAAAAACTGCTGGTGATTCAGCATACCCCTGGGGTAATCGAGACCAGGTATACCTTTTTGCCCTGAATGTAAAGGCAAACCAGTACTGGGAATTTACATCAACAGGAATACTAAAAAATGCATTCGCTAGATCGATCACAGAAAAATATTTAGCATTACCCGGGACCTGTGCAAGAATGGTCGCGGGGTTCGGCACAACGGGAGCGCGCTGTTGAACGGCGCTGTTCACAGCTCGTAAATCTTGTACGAACCGCCAAGACCCATCAGGCTTTTTTACAGGCAAGATAGGAGTGTTGCATGGAGAGTCAGGACAGGGAACCACAACACCAGCTTCTAACAACGCATTAAATACGGGGACAATGCCGTCTTCGGCTTCTGGGCGTAGGGGATATTGACGTTTGCATGGTCTGTATTCAGATTTAGGGGTTACTTGAAGTGGAGTAACTCCAGCTATGAGCCCCACATCATTTTGGGATGTTGCCCACAATTGAGAGGGAATTGCACTGAATCTCGGGTCTGACAAATGCAAGTAGGCTTGGGTGTCACACAACAACTCATGAATGCTGCAGACAGCTGTCAGAGAGTTCGGAAACTGGTGCGCAGTGACACGCAGAGAGGGAGAATATTTTGAAAATTCCCCTGTCTTTTCCCAGTCCGTGGTGTTCAAACATAATTTCACCCATGGTCCTGTGTCCTCCCATTTTTTATTTGAGGCTTTGCACAGTGAAACATGGGGTGCACTTCCCGCTATGGAATAGAATTGCTGATGTGCTGAGCTCAATTCTACAGACAATGCACAGAAATCGCGACCAACCAAAAACAATGTTGAAATTAATTTACAATCACCGTACCAATTCTTCTCAAATTCCCAATCTCTACCTCGACTAAAATGTGCTGTTACATGTAGTTGTAATTCTGTCAGTCTGTCGCCAGTGCCTGTCCACTCAGTTTTGGCCATTTGTATGGCTTTAGCTGTGACTGAGGATCTGTCCAGATCCCAAGCATAGTAAAACATTTCTAGAGTTTCTGCCGTAGCAGATCTGTCAATAGTTAAACCGTCATCAGTACACTGCACACTCAGACCTAATTTGCACATTAAGTCTCTGCCAAGCAGGTTTACCGGACATACAGGGGAGAACAAGAACGCATGTTTCAAAGTAATATTTGAGCCCGTATTGAAATCTTGCACCAGTAATGGAGCTGTAAATTTCTCTGTCGTGGTATTTCCACCAGCATCTTGGCTGAGCATGGTTTTACCACTAAAAAGAGGAGGTTTTGAATCCCATGATTTAGCTGTTATTACAGACCGACCAGCTCCCGTATCCACAATGAAGTCTAATGCTCGCCCATCAACTTTTAATGACCAAAGTGGTAACGCATTTGGAGCCGTATGGTAAAGGAACCCAGCAAACTCACCCTCCTTGTCCGCATGCGTTTCCTCGTCTCCCACAAAATGTCATTGTCCAGGTAATCCAGATTGACCCCCAGGATGTTGGAAAGTAACATTCCCGTGGGGTGCTGTGTCCCAATTATCAGCATTACCGGAAAATTTACAACCGCGAGCCCAATGTCCTTTTTTTCCGCATTTTCGGCAAACATCATAATCCACCATGGTAGTGGGTCCCATGGAGTTGGGTCTCTGTCTGTTCCCTTGATTCCGTCCTCCACGTCTGCCGCGGCCTCTCCTTTGCTGCTGCTGTCCACCGGCACCGTCTCGGTTCCCCTGGTAGGAATTGAGCTGGGCCAGCTGCAGCTGAGAGGTCATCTTGTCGCTCTTCTTTTTGTCTTTGTGTTGCTTGTCGCGGTCCTGTTCTTCGCAGTGAACAGCATAACGGAGAACGTCCTTAAGTCTCCGAGTCTGCCAGCCAACAGAGGAGGTCTTAGTAGCGGTTGCAAGGTGTTTATCCAATCCATCCAGGAAACAGTGGGTTAGCTGAGTCTCGTACGGAGTAAGAGTCTCGCTGTTTTCCGGTTTGTCCATTCCACTGTGTGCGTCGTACTTATCTGAAAGTCTCTCAAGAAAGTCATTAACAGTTTCACCAGGCTTTTGTTTAACCTGTCTAACTGCTTCCCAGTTCAGACGAACAGGGAATTCGGTTTTCATACTGGTTTCCAAAGTCTTAATTTGTTCCATATACTCAGAAGTAGCACCATCATTGTATGGATGGTAGGCATCTCTACCTCGTGCAGTTCGCCCTTGTGGGAAGTTACCTGTACTGTGGAATCTGGGCCTACTGAAGCTGCAGGTCTCGCTCTGGTCGCCGGCCCACTCGCAGATGGTTGTGCAGCAGCACTGGAATGCGCTGCCTGGAGAGCAGGGGCTGAGGGATGTCCGTGAGCTCCTGCCGCTTGCTGTGGAACATAAGCTGGAGGACACGCAGGACAGTCCAAGTCCAGGTTAATTTTGTGTACGCTTGCAAGCTGTGCTACATCGGGATACAAAGAGCCGCCGGAATGCACAACAGGAGATAGCACTGAATTACTTTGTTGGGATTTCTCCACAGTATTTTTATTTTCTCCCTTGGTCTGTTTTTCCTGCCTTAATTTTGATTCCTTTCCCCACAAATCTACTACATCCCAGTCGGGTTGCCATTTATTTTTACGTTTGGTGTGTGGTTGCCGGACCATATTTGTCATGCATTATTTTCATTGGACCCATAAATTCAGAGTCCTGCTTCTTTGAATTGTTAGAACCCATTTTTCGTGCGTTTGTCCCACAACCAAACTATGCCTTTTAATTTTTATTTTTTAAAAATTAAAAAATTTTTTTTCCTTTTAATTAGGCCTATTTTAGTCAGAATCAGTTTCAGATTCTGCACTATCCTCTGGATAATTGCCCTCACTTTCAGGGTGAACGTTTAGCCTAACTTCTATTAATGCCGTTTCCTTCTCTTTTAACCACTCACCTCTAGGTATAGCTACAACAGAAACCAGAGAACCACTTCCAAATTCGTCAAACTCATTAAGTGTCTCGTACAGGTACAAATGACCATAATCATCTCCTCTGCAAAAATGCCTCTCCTGTACTAGTCCGTGTATATCATTTGCCTCTACTGACAATACATGATACCACATTACAAAAATGTTTCAGAGCTCATTACAAGAGAAAGAAAAAGGTGAAAGAAAAAGAGAAATATTAGTCCATGGGTGGGAGTAGCATACAGCCTCCACAGTTTGAATCACTCCACAGAGTGACGGACCCGTCGGTCACTAATCAAACTTTTTAGAATTTGAGCGCGATACAGCCTCAAGTTACGTTTTGCTGTGGTGGCTCACCTGTGATTCTCTTTCTATGGATTGCGTATTGATCACCCCAGACAGACGTCTTACTCTCCTCGGTCCGGTCGCCGCCGTCCTTCCTCTAGGCCACTGGTTACAGTTACCTCTCTATGAGAAGGTGGGTTGCGGTATCGGGGTTTGAACTCCCGGCAGTGATCACTGTCTTAAGCCGTTCCGACTTGAGAGAAATCTGCGTAGGAGAAAATCAAGTTAGCAATCCTGCCGACTACGCCATATTGTCGTGGATTTTTCCTTTTAAACCCACAGTGAGCAAGTCTGTCCAAACAGAACCACAACAAACCGATGTAAATAGAATAAGAAAAAGAATTTCAGTTTATTGAGATAAACTTTAGAACGAGAGAGATTCTCACCAGAATCACTCTGCCTTAGAAACAGCATACAGAGCAGATTTATACACAATAATCGTTGCTTTACTGATTTGCCACAAGGGGCGGTTTCTAAACATACAGAGACAAGGGTATCCAATTCTTGATGTTTTGTCTCTCTATAACTATCAATAACCTTCAAAACAAGTAACGAAAACTGCCTGTCTCAGCAGAATGTGAAGGAGAGACACATAGGGAGTGAACCATGACCTATTCAGTGTTCACAAAGAATACATTATTTAATTACTTAACTCCATATATAATTGATCTATTATATTAAATGCTTAATGATAATCATGTGATTGTCTCTATGTTAATACACACATATTGTAAAACAGAAAATTCCTTCACAATGTCTCTCTCCGTGTTTATCTTCATGCATTATTCATCATTAGTTAGCTATACAAAATAAGTGATATCAGATCAAAAACGTCTCCGATGTAAAAAAAAAGCCAAGTTACTCATGCATAGCCTACATAGCGCTGTCCAGAAGTTCTTAATTCCAACTTGCAAAAACTAGGCCTGCCTTTAAGAGTCTTGATATCAAAATGTGGCCAAGTTACAACTAACAATATTGCCTATCGTAGCTCACACTAAATAAACTAGCTCTATTCCAAAGCAATGCTATCCAAACTTTCCTAAATTATTTAATGCAACTTGGCCCTGTGTTTCTTCATCTTACCATCTCAAGATGTGTAAATGTCTGTTTGTGAATTGTAGAGAAATCTGTAGCAGCAGCATACATTTTAAAACCTGTACATTTTCTAAAGTAAACTTTACAACAAAGTATAAACATATCCTTTCTGGAGTGTAATTATTTGTCAACTGTTTAAAACATGAATTGAAATGATATGTTGTTCCATGAGGCCATTTTTGTTATTTGACCTTTAAAGTTTGAATGACCACGTTCTCTTGAGATGGTAAGATGTAAAAACACAGGGCCAAGTTGCATGAAATAATTTTGGAAAGTTTGGATAGCATTGCTTTGGAATAGAGCTAGTTTAATTAGTGTGAGCTACGATACGCAATGTTGTTAGTTGTAACTGGGCCATTTTGATATCAATACTTTTAAAGGCAGGCCTAGTTTTTGCAAGTTGGAATTAAGAACATACAGACAGTGCTTTGTAAGCTATGCGTGAGTAACTTGGCTTTTTTTTTTAACGTTGAAAACTTATTTTTTTGTGTACTAATGTAATGTGTTTGGTAGCTAACTAATGATGATAATGCATGAAGATAATGACATCAAGAGACATGCAGAATACATGCAGACACACATGCATTGTAGCTCAAAGACATAGGCGTGAATTCTGTGCTTTAGCCTACCATGAACAACTAAATTAAAGTGTTTGCAGTAAATTTAACTCCATGACGGTACGTAGCCTATAGAGTACTCAAGTGAGTACGTCAGACGTGGGCGGAGTCTGGTTTCGGAAGTAAATTCCCAATGACAGACAGGACGGGCTCCGGCTATTCGACTATTTCTTGAAATCTGATTTATAGAATGAGCCGAAAACATTTCTGCTGTGGTATAAGGATATGGACCATATATAGCATGTTCCAATTTTTATTTTTTAAAGAAATGATTAATGATTGTAGTTCGACTTGTAGTCCACTTTAACAGACTACATATCCAGGACTGCAACGCACGGGTGGTTCTCTACCAATAAGATATCATCTCGTCTGACTGGACATTTTTGGCAGATGGGAGTACTGCTGCTGAAGACGAGCTAAGGATAGCTTGCTAAGTTGAGAAGCCCGCCCGACAAGGTCAGAAACTATGCTACGGTCAACCGCATAAAGCAATTTTAGCTTTTAGTTCTTCAAGCTAGCTAGCTAACGTTATAAGAAATTGTTTAAAAACAGAGCTGTGTGCTACTGCTTGCTAACGTTATACGACAACGTTGGGAGACAACGCTGCTCGTCCGGATGGACGTAGAGTTTTTAAATAGTGCCAGCGGTGGTATATTCACAAAAAAATACTAAAATGTAAAATATACTCAAAGCTGGTCTAGAGAAACGAGGAAAAGACCAGCCCATGTGGGAGGAGGCAAGGTTAAACCCCCAATAGGTGGAGTTGAAAACAGGATAAAAGGCCCAGTAATTCAGACTGGGGGGGGGGGGCTTTTACGACTGGAGACTGTATGTGTGTATTGGTATGCGCAAACCAGCCCGGGTTTTTGTATGTCATTATTGAATCATATGCAATAAACCGAATTGCATCAGACTCTGAGGATCATGGTCGTTTTTCCTGAAGAAATACTCAATGGTGTGAGAGAACGGGCGTTATATTGAAAATTCCAGGAAATTGACGGTAAGACAATCACTAGAAATGGTTTAAAAGTAAGTTTTAGTCAACATCTATGCTCTAAATGAATGGGGAATTTACTTCTGAAACCAGTGTGACGTAGTCACTTGAGTACTCTATTTGAACTTTATAAACTTTGCCCCTAGTGGTTGAGACGTATCCGTCTCAATTACAGTATTCATGTTTGTCTAAAATTATGAACTACAGCTTTAAGAAAACCCCGTAAATTTTGGCTTACGACCGATCCTGTCGCCACAGCCACAGGCTGTAAAATGCATAAAATGCACCGTTTATACACGCTAAGAAAATCATGTTCATGTATAGAAACAATAATATTTGTAAAAAAACGTAAAAAGCATTTTCCCTTGCTTACTGTACTATATACAGTACCTGATGCACTTTCGGTTTAGAAGACGCCTAATTTTTTTCTCTCCAAAATCTGTCGTATAAATATGTTTAGGGATGCAAGTACTTACCAGTATATTCAGCTACAGCAGTTTTCTGATTAACCCTGAAGAGTTTCGTGTTACATTTGTCCCATACAGTCCACATTTCCACAGCGACCATCTATCGCACTTAGGTTTAAAATACGTTGCTGTTGTGTAGAAAGTTTTGTACGGTTTAAAAAAATAAATGTTATTAAATACATTAGGCTACTTATGTCATGGTTATTATGTATATAGCTACTAGTGACTATTCTGAAATAAATGTATTTTGTTGAAAATTTCTGAATACAGCTTCTTCAATTCCAACTGTAAACCTTGGATGTGCATGGAATATGTTTTGAGATATTGACATTTAAATGAAACTTGTAGCCTAGCCTACAAACTACATGGAAATTGCCTCTGGAGGGCCAAAGTAAATAAGGTTAAAGGGTTGTATCGCCTTCATGGTAGACGTAGCCTAGTAACACACTGTGGAAGAAAATTAATCATCCAGAATGTGTCTGAATATTATTGTTATAATCAGTATTTATATAATCCTGACAGGCACTGTTCAGAGTGTAAGGGTAGGGAGATTGAGGGAGTGCCCCTCAGCTTCCACCCAGGTATTCTTAGAGGTAAATGCATGAGGGGGAATGATGAGGTCTAAAATAATATATGACCACTGTATGGCCTACCTGTGAAACAGTTGTGTTAATATGAAGGTGTTTTTCTGTGTCAGGCAAAACAGTGCTAGTGTTCCTCTTGAACCAGAACAAACCTTCAAGGACATATGGGTAGACACACACACACGACCCATTCATACTTTTGAATTGCTGGCCTTTTTGGAGGGATCTGAGCAAGAACCCCCTCAGCATTCCAGAGAAGTCAGCCTAGGTATTCTTGTCTGAAATGGTCAATAGATGGTTGTTTACAGTATGAGGCAGCATCTGGACCTGATTGCAAAATGGCTATATTCACTCATTTACAAAGACACATTGTCTCAAACGCACACACTTCCTAATCTATCTGAAGTGTCCAATTAAGCCAGAATAAAACACATTTATATATTCACACATACACTACTCACAAAAAGTTAGGGATATTCGGCTTTCGGGTGAAATTTCAGGATGAACCTAAAATGCACTATAACCTTTACAGGTGAAATTAATTTGACCTTCTCTAAACTTTTGAATGCACATGTCCAACTATTCAATGTTTCAGTACTTTTTGCACAACTTGCTGTTCTCTAACAAGGAGCTGAACGGCAAAATTCACAACAGGTGTTTGATCCATGAATCGACCAATACATTTCCTGGTTCAATTAGAATTGGTATTTAAACAGTCCTCTTCATCATGCTGTTCACATTTTGACATCATGAGACCAAGACGACACCTAACAATTGATCAACAGTACCTCGCCATTGCGAGGCTTCAAACAGGATGTTCTCAGAGGGAAGTGGCCACTGAGCTTAGAGTGTCATCAGCAGGTTGCAACAGAGATACAGAGAGACTGGAAGAGTCACAGAAAGGCATAGAAGTGGACGTCCTTTGGCCACATCCCACACTGATGACCGCTTCATTGTGAACAGTGCCCTGCGGAACCGGATGATGAATGCCACTCAACTCCAGGCACATTTAAGGGAGGTGAGAGGCACCCAAGTGTCATGTCAGACCATTCGAAACCGTTTACATCAGCGTGGTCTGCGTGCTAGACGACCTGCAAGGGTACCTGACCACACCACCAGGCACAGGCGTCATCGTCTTGCATGGGCCAGGGAGCATTTACGCTGGACGAGGGACCAGTGGGCCTCAGTGCTGTTCTCTGATGAGTCGATTCACGTTGAGCAGAAATGATGGCCGCCAACGATGTTGGAGACGTCAAGGAGAGCGCTATGCATCAGCCACTGTTGTCACCAGACGACCCTTTGGTGGTGGCGGTGTTAGTGTGGGCAGGTGTGTCTAGTCAATACAGAACTGCCCTACACTTTGTGAATGGTACAGTGACAAGCCCATACTACCTGAATAACATCATTAATCCAGTCATTGTGCCCCTGCATGAACAACACAGGCCTAATTTCATCTTCATGGACGACAATGCTCCAGCTCATCGAGGTTGCATCATTAGGGAAAGGCTGCTGGAGACTGGGGTACCTCAAATGGAGTGGCCTGCACTTTCTCCAGACCTGAATCCCATAGAAAACCTATGGGATCAGCTGACTCACCGTGTAGAGGCTCGTAACTCTGTACCCCAGAACCTCAATGACCTGAGGGCCGCCCTTCAAGAAGAGTGGGATGCCATGCCTCAGCAGACAATAAGTCGACTTGTGAACAGCATGAGACGTCGTTGTCAAGCTGTAATTGATGCTCAAGGGCACATGACAAGTTATTGAGACATTGACATTTTTGTTGTGGTATACCCACCACTGTTGTTGGCTTTTGTTTCAATAAATTGTTTGAGATGAGGAAATCACCATTGCATGCTTCTACTTAAATGCCCTACTTTCATGATACGTATAATATCACTGTAGCGTGAACTTACATTTTCCATAAATTTCACCCGAAAGCCAAATATCCCTAACTTTTTGTGAGTAGTGTATATTCTCTAATTTCTATACAATTAAATCATAGCCTTTCATCAAACTACAGTATAAATGAATGCCATATGTAATGTTTAATTAAAACCAGCAGAGGCCGCTGTTGTCTAAGAAAAGGAAGGAGGGCAGGGAAATAACTGGTGTTGGGTATCAGAGGAAAATACCAGCCCATGTGGGAGGAGGCAAGGTTAAACCCCCAATAGGTGGAGTTGAAAACAGGATAAAAGGCCCAGTAATTCAGACTGGGGGGGGGGGGGGGGGGGGGGGGGGGGGGGGGGCTTTTACGAATGGAGACTGTATGTGTGTATTGGTATGCGCAAACCAGCCCGGGTTTTTGTATGTCATTATTGAATCATATGCAATAAACCGAATTGCATCAGACTCTGAGGATCATGGTCGTTTTTCCTGAAGAAATACTCAACGGTGTGAGAGAAACTCCCCAGTCCATCTGCCCCAGACTGGAGTCAGGTTTTTCCACAGCACGCATAGCCTACAAAGCACTATTTTGTAGCTAACAAAATAATTGGTTTTGCGTAGCTGCAATAGCCTAGTACAAGTAACGTGAAGAAAAATAAATAAATAAATCTTTACCGAGGCTGTAACCAGGGAACTCCTGCATCAAAGCCAGGCACAGTAAACAGAAGGCCTTAACGTAGCTGCACATAGGCTATACAAATAAATTCATATCTTTGTGTGATAAGAAAAAAAAAATTTGACCACGGAAAAATAAGCAATTTCTTAAAAAGTTTTAATGCAGAGTTAACATCAATATATGATAAAAAATGTATTTCTTTTTTTGCTGTCAAAAATGAATGGAGCCCAATGGGGAAACCGGCTTTTTGAGCGCAAATTATAGATATTAGCAGAGGGTGACATTATATCCAGTGCTTAGGTTGAGAGTCAAAAGCTGGCCCCTTAATGCAGACTGAACAGGGGATGCAGGCTGAGCAGTTACACCGGTATTTCTTCCTATGAACGCAGCAAAAATAAGACTAAACAATTTTTTGAAGATTCAGGTAATATACACACAACCTCTGGAAGCGTAACATCACTGTACAAGCTACTTTGGAATTACTGTATTTTCGTGCTTTAGTCCGTGAACTCAAATACCCCTCTACCAGTAAAACCGACAGGTTGTCAGAAACATCTCTCAATATCTAAAATATCCTTCATCACACAAAAAGTGTGGGCCAATAAAAAAATTAAAAATACACATTAAATCTTAAATGATCCATTTCAGAAAACCCCAGAAAGCCAACTATATCTTTAAAGGGAAGCGATAGGACATACACACATCACAACCTTAAAAAAAATTATTACACACTGGACTGGAACAGACAAAAGAAAAGCAACACATTTTCTGCAATGTATAAAAAAGTCTTTATTTCTGAATGAAGTGCTTCCAAACCCTAGATGTTGTCAGGACGTTTCTCTGCTGCGTGTGCAGCAGATGCAATCAGGCCCGGGTCAGCCGTTCGATGACACGCCTGTACTCTCCCACCAGCTCTTGGTAACTCTTCTCTAGCTCCTCATGCTGCATCTGTGTGTCCATCTGGCTGATGTGAGAGACCAGCTCCTCTGGTCGAAGGCACTTCATCATCTTGGTCAGTTCCCTTTGGTTTTTCTACGCATGCAAAAAAAACAACAAAAAAACCCCCACAGAAATCAGGCCCCTCTGCCATGAGGAAACCTCACTGCCTGAGGCGGACTCGTAATGCTGAAAAGACAGACCTCCACAGAAATCCATCTAAAATATCTGGGAGTTCATTTATTACTTGAGTGGAGTGCTAAACTGCTTTAATAAGCAGAATTTACTGCAATTACCTTTATTAATTCAGAGGAGCATAAACAAACATGCATTCACGAAGTGCGTGCTGACAAGTACCAGTCCTTTGCACTATGCAGTACACTAGATGAGCAGCAGTCATAAGCTGTGTCCGAATCGGCAGCCTTCCATTTTATTAGGTAGGCTTGTTGAGTAGACAGGACGAAAAAGCCATTAAGTAGGCAAAAGTTTCCATCTAAATACAGTACACATTAAACCCCCGTATGATACTTACTTCCGGGGTTTTGCTGAGTACATTCGGGAGCACTTTTAAAGAAGTACACAAACATTTTGGTTGCATAAATATGACGGGAAGCTTAGTTTTGCCGTTAGGAACAGCAAGCATCTGCCTGAGTGGAATGGGGGGAAAAAAGGAGTGAGGGACCCCGGGGGTGTGAACGTGCCGAAGGGCTCTAGCGGCCGACCAGGGCTCCCTGTCCTACATGTAACAGAGAAACTGGCTGCTGAGGCAAAGGTACACACATACCAGTGGAAGACGGGCAGGGGAGCTCAGTACAGTGCCCTGAGGGGAGATATCCAATACTCTACACATGCTCAGAGAAGGAAGAACCCATGTAACTGCTGCCTCCCATCCTCCGGCAGAAGAAAGAGCAGGTGTCCTGCTCTTTCCAAGAATTCCTCCACTGTTTCCCCATCTCATTTTCTCCTGAAGTATGGCATGGAAAAATCCTCTAATGGGTGGCATCTGGGCGAGACATGCAGTTTCCCTCAGTGAGGGGGTGTCATGAGACGACTGCTCCATTTCCAGTTACATCTTCGCAGGTCTGCATGGCATTTCGTTTTCTTCCACAACAAGAACCACTACAACATTTATGATTTAAATCTCTATGCAAACTCTTACATACAGTTGAAGTTGGAAGTTTACATACACTTAGGTTGAAGTCATTAAAACTCATTTTTAACCACTCCACAGATTTCATGTTAGCAAACTATAGTGTTGGCAAGTCAGTTAGGACATCTACTTTGTGCATGACACAAGACATTTTTCCAACAATTGTTTACAGATTATTTCACTTTTAATTCACTATATCACAATTCCAGTGAGTCAGAAGTTTACATACACTAAGTTGACTGTGCCTTAAAATTTTTTATATTTGGTCGCATATCCTTTGCATGCCTTGACTTCCTGATGTGACCCAACAACATCAAAAGCGATACTATAACTTCTCTGCATTTGAATGGATCTCTATGGGAATTGGGGGGTGGGACTAGATTTAGCTGCAAATTACACTGGAACAGTATGGGACACGTTTGGCTGATTCGATACTAGAAAGGTATCGCAATACCCTGCCTTTTAAAAACGGTACAATACCCCATTGTATAAGAATAACAAGAATAATAAGAGCCGTATTTCCTATGAGTTGCGTGGATGCGCAACCGCGGGCAGTGTGTGTGTGTTTGTGCGTGTGCTGCGCTCTTCTTCCACTCACAGCACGCCGCGGCTTTCATGGTGACAGAACGAGAAGCACGGACGGCTGCAAGTATCAAGTGCTCTTGCCGACCGTCCACGGCTTGTTGACAAAACAGACGCACGGAGTGAAACATGGCATTATTTCGCTTACATAGCTGACAGTCAGGGCAAGCCCACGGACACCACAAAGCCAATCTGTGAAAGATGTTTTAAACCCACGCAGACCAAGGGAGCCAACACGTCAAACTTGGCAAAGCATCTCGCCGACAGACACGCCAACCTCAAAGAATTCAAAGAACGACAAGTTAGCGAATGTGATAGATAACATAACTACATGCCCTCAAATATAAGTCAAACGAGTGAGATTTATTTAGTGACAAGCAATCTTTTTTCACCATTGGACTTTGCCGAGGCAATTAAGGGTAATGATAACCGTTTAGTTTAGCTAGCTAACGTTAGCTAGCAAGCTAGTTAGCTAACTTATTGACGTGGCAAACATCTTGACATGCAAATGCAACTTTCACACTGGTAACGTTAACTTTACCTTAACTTGCGAGCTGCTAAAATGCGCAATGTGCGTTCACAAGCATGCAGATCAACAACACCAGTTTTAAATGATCAATTTAGACTTTTATTAGTGTTCATTTAGGTGGAAATTAATACTGAATAGTGCAATATATTTGACATAGACTGAAAATAGTCAAGTGCTTAAAAATTAATACATTTATTAAGAGGGAATTATTTTCTCGACATACTCCGATGGTAATCATAGCATATACATTTGTCAATAATTATTTCTATTATTTTCTATTTAGTCAAATTAGATTTAAAAATAACAATTAATTATAACAGTCTCTCTCAAAAGTAGTTTATCTACATAGGCTACCATAAACCGAAAACTGTAATATTAAAATATTGAAACATTAGTGTAATTTATCCATCTCTTCTCCATGTTCTGGTTTTCACATGTCCACGTTCTGTGACAAAAATCTTTCTACTGTGAACCAATATTCATTTTTTAAACATAGCTATATAGCTCAGCAAATGTAACAGAATAATTACATTTTTTGTTAAAACATGTTCAATAGCTCAACAGCTGTGACAGAATATATATATATTTTTTATTTTTTTTAATTTAAGTTTAAACGGTGTCAAAATATTTTCTGTTTTTTTTTTTATTAATAAAAAAAAAAACATTTATAAAGAATTTTAAGTTCCATGTTCTGTCATCTACTATATTATTCCATTACTTTTCCTGATGTTTTAGGTTTTTGCCATGGTATCATTTCAGTATCGGTATCGAGATACTTAGGCAGGTATCGGTATCGAAGTCATAATTTTGGCTTCATAACACTACCGCGTGCGTAATGCCGTGTATGTACTCGAGAGACGCTTAAAACAGCGGATAAGTCAAATGTCTGAATCACAAATAGCTTAAGCTACAGTTTTGTTAAAAAAAATAGCAGTACAACATCAGTAACCTGATGAACCAGTTATTAGTAGTAGTGATATTTCTGCATGGCAAATAATTTACTTGTAGATGTAGTAGTGTAATAGAAAAACAACAGACCCAACTGTCATGACATGCACGCTGCTTGTTCTGAGTAATTGACTCATTCATTGAAAGGGGCGTGTTCAAAATAATAGCAGTGTGGAGTTTAATTAGAGAATTCATTCATTCTGTGAAGAAACAGGTGTCATTAATTGTCCTTTATTAAGGAAGAAGGGAAGCAAATGTTTCACACATTGTTATAAAATATATTTCCTTCTGAATTGCTAAGTAAAATGGGCCGTTCCAAACATTGTTCGGAGGAACAACGTAATTTGATTAAAAAGTTGATTGGCGAGGAGAAAACGTATAAAGAAGTGCAGCAAATTATAGGATGCTCAGCTAAAATGATCTCAAATGCTTTAAAGATCAGAAAGATCAAATATGATCTAAAATTACCTGTAAGTGCTGTTCCAGTCAGAAGATGTTTGATCGAAGCTAGGCTATCAGCAAGAAGCCCCCGTAAAGCACCATTGTTGAAAAAACAGCATGTGCAGAATCGGTTAAAATTTGCCAAGGAACACATCGATTGGCCCAAAGAGAAATGGCGTAACATTCTGTGGACTGATGAGTAAAATTGTTCTTTTCGGGTCTAGTGATCGTCGACAGTACGTCAGACGACCCCCGGGTACTGAATTCAAACCACAGTACACTGTGAAGACAGTGAAGCATGGTGGCGCAAAAATCATGGTATGGGGATGTTTTTCATACTACGGCGTTGGGCCTATTTATCGTATACCAGGGATCATGGATCAGTTTGAATACATCAAAATACTTGGAAGAGATTATGTTGCCGTATGCCGAAGAGGAAATGCCCCTGAAATGGGTGTTTCAACAAGACAACGACCCCAAACACACGAGTAAGCGATCTTGGTTCCAGACAAAAAGGATTGAGGTAATGGAGTGGCCAGCTCAATCCCCGGACCTCAACCCCATTGAAAACGTGTGGGGGTGACATTAAAAATGCAGTTTCTGAAGCAAAACCCAAAAATTCACAGGAACTGTGTAATGTAGTTCGTTCATCCTGGGCTGAAATACCTGTTTCTAGGTGCCAGAAGTTGGTTGACTCGATGCAACGCAGATGCGCAGCAGTTATCAAAAACAATGGTTATGCAACTAAATATTAGTTCAGTAATTTAAAGTGAAGTTAAATCTTGAAAAATTTCTTCAGTTTATACAGTTAAGTGTTTGAAGAGAAAAATGTCGACTGCTATTTTTTTTTTTTAACAGATTAATATTGCTTTTCTTTGCTTCCTGTAAAAGAATAACGCAGACTTGATAAAATTTGTTAATGCTTTGATTTGGAATTGAATGTGTAATGTTTCCACTACATTTGAAATATGGAACTAAAAGCTATTAAAAAATATTTGCACTTTTTTTAACGCACTGCTATTTATTTGAACACAACTGTACGTGGAATTTCGGGTCCCACTTGCGCGTGCTTATCTCAACTCTGAATCTGGCCGTTAGTGTGAACAGTTGTCTACACTACCGTTCAAAGGTTTTGATGCTTTTGAAAGAAATTGATACTTTTATTCACCAAGGGACCATTAAATTAATCAAAAAATACAGTCAAGATATGGATAATGTTACAAACTACTACTAAGCAAATAAAATACAACGACAGTCTATCGGGGTTATTTTCAGTGATTATACCATCATTTTTTAAGTCAAACTATCGTTGAATCCTTTACTTTATGCTGACCTAATATTCTCTGTGGAAGTACGGCGGCGGAGCGAACGTGGCCATTGCAACTTGTTGCTCTTCTTTGTTGTTGTAGTCGACCAGTGCCGGCAATACATTCGTAGGTAACGTAAAGTATCGCTCCCCAGATAGACTGTCGTCGTTATTTTATTTGCCTTGGGTGCACTGTGGAGTGTAAGTGCATTTGGTAGTGGATGCGACCCGTTACCTTAGAGTTGCGCTCGCATTAGCAACGTGTGTATGTCCAAAAGAAGGGACAGCATGGAATTAGCTAAAAATGGTTTCCATCAATCAACTACATCATGGGTAAGTCGTAATTGAGAAATTATGTCCAAAATTCCAAACTATCCCTTTAAGCTGTAAATTACAAAGGAATAGTATGGAACACATGGTTGACTAAATGGATGTAAGTCATTAAGGGTCTGAGCTATCAAATGAGCCTCAAATCATCGTTCTGTTTCCAGATATGCAGTAGATATGGATGGATCACTTCAAGGGTAGTTTCTCCTGACTTATTTTTCCACAGTTTAATAGGAAAATGAGTCAGGGGAAACAACCCTTAAAGTGAACATCCATATCTACTGCATATCTGGCAGCAGAGTGATGGTTTGTGGCTCGTTTGATACCCCAGACCCTTGATGACTTACAGCAATTTAGCCAACCATGTGTTCCATACTATTCCTGTGTAATTTACGGCTTAATCTAGTACCACCCCACAATTCCCATCGAGATCCATTCAAATGCTGAGAGGTTATAGCATCGCTTGAGTACCTGAAAATAAGATGTCAAGAGTCTTTTGATGTTTTTGGGTCACAGACATCAGGAAGTCATGACATGCAAAGGATATGAAACCAAATATTAAATATGATGACTATTTAAATTTATGTTAATTACTTTTGGTGTCCTAAAATGGTGGGGACTATATGTAAAAATGGCTACAATTGCTAAAGTAGAAATAGATTGGAAAATAAATTGTAGTTTATAACACTATCCATGTCTTGACTGTATTTTTTGGTCTATTTAATGCTACCTTAAAGGTTGTATCAGCGATTTTGGGTGGAAACATAAATGATCACATTCATCTGATTTTTCCTCACGATCCGCTAGCTGCCCGCCCCATAAGCAGGCCGTCAAAAAACCGCGTCTCTGTAGGCAGCCTATGCTCCGAGATCGTACACAAAAACAATGGTACTACCAACTACTCAAAACCAAAATAAACAGTATTCCAACCAATCACAGCACATGATCAGCACAAACGCTAATACTCTTATCTCGCTGAAATCTTGACGGATTTACAAACGGTTTGGTTTCTTACAAACGTTATTAACGTGGTTATAATTCTGGATGCTTGAACACTATTTTTTAAAACATAACATAATTATTCATAAGTATGTTTGTTTGGGATTTCGCTTCAGAAGTGACGTCACGTTTGTGCAGATCATTGTGATTGGTTGGAATACTGTTTATTTTGGTTTTGAGTAGTTGGTAGTACCATTGTTTTTGTGTACGATCTCGGAGCATAGGCTGCCTACAGAGACGCGGTTTTTTGACGGCCTGCTTATGGGGCGGGCAGCTAGCGGATCGTGAGGAAAAATCAGATGAATGTGATCATTTATGTTTCCACCCAAAATCGCTGATACAACCTTTAATAAAAGTATCAATTTCTTTCAAAAACATAAAAATGTCTCCGATTCCAAACTTTTGAACGGTAGTGTACATCCCATGCGACCTTACTACAGGTCCCTCTGACATTTTGCAGACCTTACCTTAAATGTGGTCTGCCTTTTATAAGATGCCTTACTTAGCCATAAGGGACGTTCAAAACAAACAATCTAAGAGCATGATACCCCAACCAGGAATAAAAACCATTAACACAAATGCAGAGAAATAGGATCGAAATGAAAAATACTTTAAGAACACCATGTGAACAAAAAGAAAAAAGGGTTGTGGTGAGACGTGTGACAGTCCATAGGGTGGCCGACTTGAGCCATATAGGAGTCCCCCTCCCTGTTTGGGGGTTCAAGCCCCCGCTAGGGCACCTGTTCAGTTGTGAACGCTTCTCTGTCTGTTACCCTCTTTGCTTTCTCCCTGTCTGAATAAAGCAACAAAGAGGACTGTCTGCTCCCCTTTAAAAAAGTGGTTTCTCATGCACATATTACTCAAAATCAGACTGAATAGGAAACAAGAAAACTCCAATGTGGTTTTTTCATACTGGAGTTACACTTCATGGGGATCAAAAATAAGCCTACGATGATCCAAAGGAAGACAATACTGATTGCTCCTGTAACCAGGTTCAAATTACAAAGCAGCTAATTTAACTAAATAGCTACGAGATCCCATTTTATTGACTTTCTGAAAATGCAAATGTTAAATTACACCTCAAATTGTTTGTTTAAATATTATATTTTAAAATTATGGATGGTTATTTTTAGAATAATGTTTTGGACATAGCAAAGCTAACAGCCTGCATTAGGATGAATTATAGGACTGCTGTGATTCAGTTATACTACTCAAAACACTGCTAACCGACTTTGCGTGTGGACCAAACTTAATGAACAAGTATTACCATTTTAACAATTAACATGCAGCTCCAATATCCAGTACGCCAACTGAGTCAAAAGCACATTTCTCAGCCCCCCCCCAAATTCAGGATAACTACTCATGTTATTCTTTAGGTCACAAATCAAAATCCTCACTGATAAGCAATTGTTTAGTTTACAGAGTCCAATGCCCTATTATTTTTAATCAATATTAATCGCCAATTTTTCCAAGGCCGTGCTGCCAGCCACTGCCTCTCATCACTACAGTCGAGTTGAGCTACGTGCATCATAGGAGCACATTTAATACACAGCATTTCCAGAAAAAATCCATCAAAATGCTTTAAGCGTGACTGCCTTCACCCTTAAATATAACCCTTTGTCATTCTGAATGACCATGAATTCATATTCCTGAGGCATCAAATCCACTGGTGTAGACTGGAGAAATTAATCTTCTTGGCTCCAGCTCTGCCCCCCCACAGAAAAGGGCAGAATATGGAAAAATCAGGACCTGGAATTTAAAATGCATTCAGGTGGACAAGTGCTAAAACCAGTATTCAGATGGAAGAGAGGAGTTGTCTTACATGGTAGGAAAAAAATTAACTGCAACATTGTGACTCTTTCATGGGGGTGTGTGTTCTGTTACCTTGTAAGGACCGAACAGCCTCCTTTTAATTTCCAGCCGGTATGCTCTTGCCTTCTCCTCGTCACTCATGTCCGTTACCCGCAAGCGCAGGATTTCGTATACTCGTCTGGCATGTTTCTGAAAGGTTTGGGAGGGAACAGCCATCAAAAATGCTTAAAAAACTCAGCCACGTGTCACTGAGACAAGTCTTACAAAAGTTGATTTAAGGCTAGTTTGACATTTTAAATTTTGGGACAGAAGGCCTAAATGAAACTGCGCACAAGAACCTCTAGATTCTTACATCATTACACAGCAAGGAGAGAAACAGTGGCCATTACGGCTCTGCATGCTAGACATCAGGCTGTGATAATCGCCTGCAAACCATAGTGTGATTAGAGCTGCTAAATGGTGCATTAAAATGCCACAATGATAAGTCCTATAAAGGACCACTTTCTGACAACTGCATAATATGAAACTGCATCCAAGCCCTGTAGTCCAAATGGACATTGTCCCTGCGTTAGCTGCAGAACACTAAATTGTTGTTACGTTTTACAGAGTACCATAATCTGTTCAATAACACAAAATGTCATGGATCAATAGCATAATTTCAGGATTGGGTCCATTTTTTGGGTGACGATGGCAATAAAAATACATCTACAATAGGTTTATTTGCAGAACTAGCCAATCTGTTATTCTTTGGCCAATTATGTTTGGTTTAAGAAATTTACTTAAAATCTGGGCTAATCAAAAATAGGAAGTGCAAAAAAGTGCAAGTCAAAAAAGCTATGAGTGAGGAGGGAGCCATCAAGTTAAATGTGATGCTATCAGACCATTCCAGAATGTGAGAATCACAAATTTTCTGCAACAAAAAAGGGAAAGTCCCCAAGGGATAAATCTAATATAAAACTCTCAAGTCATTGATAAGTGAAATTAAAAAAAGAAAAGAAAGCTGTACACTCATCTAGTCTAGCTCCATATTTTATTGTACTGATGTTTCAACGAGGGCAGTCATGATATCAAATTTTCACGATACGATTATCATGGCAAAAAATACTGCGATAATAATGTGACAAAGCTGGTAAAACGGTACACCGTAATAGCCGTGCTGGCCTACGGATAGCCAGATGGTCTGCTCAACCAATGGAGTTTGATTACGATGTTCAATACAGGACTGGATCTTATGTCGCTGACTGTCTATCGAGACTTCCACTTCCTGAGACAGACACAACATGCGCGGAGACTGTGGAATCTGTTGCAAGTATTCTAAAAATTCGGCAGTAACGGAATTATAATTTTGGCCTTAATTTTACTTGCTGTGGATAAGTCTTAAAGCCTAACTGATTATAAAAAGCTTTATAACTTCAGATGATACCCCTGCTATCATATCAAATAAAAAAATTGGAAACTTCCTGCATGTCGAAGGAAAAATAAAAAAATAACACCCAATTTTCTGCCGTAATTCCATTACCAACGCTCTTTCGGTCTTGGACCCTTCCACATGCAGGAAGTTTCCCATTTTTTATTTTGATATGATAGCAGGGGTATCATCTGAAGTTATAAAGCTTTTTATAATCAGTTAGGCTTTAAGACTTATCCACAGCAAGTAAAATTAAGGACAAAATTTCTGTGAATTGTAATTCTGTTACCGCGGAATTGGCCATATCGGGCCTATATTTCCGTTTCTGGACCAAACTGTATCGGTAGTCAAGGATGACATGTGGCCGATATGAACGACCGATATAGGCAATTATTATATATATATATACAGATCCTTTCCAAAAAATTAGAATATCATGGAAAAGTTTTTTTTTCTTCCATAATTCCATTCAAAAAGTGAAACTTTCATAGATAATAGATTCATTACACACAAAGTGAAATATTTCTAGCCTTTATTTGTTTCATTTTTCATAATTTTGGCTTACAGCTCCAGAAAACCCCCAAAACAGTATTTCAAGAAATTAGAATAGTGTGTCGAAAATCAGCATTTACTTCAGTTATTTCAGAGAATGAATGTTTTAGACTGAGTGTCACACTCTAATCATCTAATTTACTCAAAACACCTACAAAGTTTTTCTACAGGTGTGTCGTTAAATTGGACAGGTATCTCAGTTCAGTATGGGGAAGACTGCAGACTTGACAATTGGCCAGAAGACCATCATTGACACCCTCCAGAAGATGGGTAAGCCACAAAAGGTCATCGCTAAGGAGGCTGGCTATTCACAGAGTGCAGTGTCCAAGCGTATCAATAGAAAGTTTAGTGGAAGGGAAAAATGTGGCAGGAGAAGGTGCACAAGCAAAAGAGATGACTGTAGGCTTCAGCGGATTGTCAAGCAAAGACGATTCCAAAATTTGGCGGAGATGCAGAGGGAGTGGACTGAGGCTGGAGTCAGTGCTTCAAAAACCACCACGTACAGTGTGAGACACTCAGTCTAAAACATTCATTCTCTGAAATAACTGAAGTAAATGCTGATTTTCGACACACTATTCTAATTTCTTGAAATACTGTTTTGGGGGTTTTCTGGAGCTTTAAGCCAAAATTATGAAATGAAACAAAGGCTAGAAATATTTCACTTTGTGTGTAATTAATCTATAATCTATGAAGGTTTCACTTTTTGAATGGAATTATGGAAAACAAAAAACTTTTCCATGATATTCTAATTTTTTGGAAAGGATCTATATATATATATATATATATATATATATATTTTTTTTTTTACACTGACACCTGGGCTCCATCTAGTGGTTGTCTCTACCCACAACATATCATGTGACATGGAATCTTCAATCCACTGGAGGAAGACACACTGAGTACGTTTACATGCACAGCAATATCCGATTACTGGAAACGATCAGCTTACGCCAGTAGTTAACTTATCGCGTTCACATGGACGTAAGAAATGTGATTACTCCAAAAGCCGCGTTTACATGATTCTCTCCATAATCGGCTCTGTGGAAAACGTAGCTACTAACTGCTTCCCGTTGTAAGGACAAAAATGATCCGCCCGTCAAAAATTGACGTTAGTAGGCTATTATTATTATAGCTAGCTAGTAATTATTATAGCTAGCTAGTAATTATTATAGCTACTTGTTTATAGCTAATTGCTAGTAGTGGTTGATTTATATTATTGTACAAGCTAGCTTTACCGATCTCTAAATCTGGCGAATTTCCCGAAAATTTCAGTTATTTAATGTGCTAGCCACAAACTAACTAGTACAAACACAAGCACGTAACACTGAACAATATATTTTCACTGGTGAAATGCAAATTTAATAATAAAATTCTGGAAGTGAGATGCTGATGGAACCCCAGGCATAGCAAATGTTGACGGGTGGAATCATTTTGACGTTACACCACCTCTTCTGCCTGACATGCGTAGTTTTAAAAAGCCGAAAGAAACCGGAGAAAGGTGTTTACATGCTCCAAAAAATCGAACATTTGGCCAAAAAACCAGGGGTGTTAATCGGGTTTCGAAAACACGGATTATGACCTTACATTATCGGATAAAGGTGTTTACATGACCATTTCAGTAACCAGAGTATTGCCATAACCGGGTTCAGATCGGAGTATTAGTGTGCATGTAAACGTACCCACTGAATGAAAGGAAGGAACAATAAGGTACGTTTCTCCATCCATCCAGTATCTAACCCGCTTATTCCTGATCAGGGTCACAGGGGGTGATGGAGCCTATCCCAGCATGCATTGGGCGAGAGGCAGGAATACACCCAGGACAGGCCGCCAATCCATCGCAGTGCACACACACCATTCACTCACACACTCATACCTATGGGCAATTTAGAGTCTCCAATTAGCCTAACCTGCATGTCTTCGGACTGTGGGAGGAAACCGGAGTACCCGGAGGAAACCCACGCAGACACGGGGAGAAGATGCAAACTCCGCACAGAAAGGCCCTCGGCCGGGATTCAAACTCGGTACCTTCTTGCTGTGAGGCGACAGTGCTAACCACTGCACCACCGTGCCGCCGTGGTACGTTTCTCTTGCTAGCTAATTTAATATTGTCAATAATAGTGTATTAACACAACAGTTGTTAGACATTCTTAAATTGTGGTCTTAATAAATGTTTGCAAACTGCCGATGAATGAATGAACTACGATAACATTGCTAGCTAGCTATCGGCAAGCTAATCAGCTACCAGTAACGTGAGATGCATCCACAGACCTCGTTGTGCTCTTTTACTTAGCACCATTACTTAGCTAACATTATCATTCATGAGTACGCTACCGATTGAGATATTGGGATGGCAGGTATGCCATCCGCCAAGTTACGGCTTGGTGGGGCATGCCCCATACCTATACATCACCAAGAGATTGGCACTTTTCAGGGTTTCCTACAGAAATTACTACAATGACCATATACACTCAGCCCTTAAAAACATTGACTTTTTCACATTCTGACCTCATGTAACCGCGTATAATTCAGATACAACTTGACACGTCCACACAATAAAGACCCAACCTTGGGTTATTTTTGCCGTTTTTCTCCTTCCTCTTCTGCTTCTTCTTCTTCCAATTCTTCTCATTTTTCTTGCAGAATTCATTATCACAAATGCTGCTTGCCCACAAATAATAATTATCCCCATTGGATAACAATATCTGATCACCCAATAATGACATCTCACCAACCAATAACAAAGTGTTATCAACACTGCATGATACAAAGCCAAGACGAACGATGTGCATTACGTAATGCTTTTTATATCCACAGAAGGATGTGAATATGTCATGGTTTTGGATTTATAAGGAAGTGCACGTGATGCTACTTCAGCCAATAGAACATGCCATCTCTGATGCCACAGAATATATTTCAAAAACTGTCGTCATCGCCATCTTTGTTTCCTGCAGCAGCTAACTTGTTTTAATTAAAAAAATTAAAACTATTGCTTTTATACCAGAATAATCTTTGTGGGAAGCTTTTTTTTTTAATGTTTCTGAAATGCGTTCTCTATCATTTCACATAAAAATAATATTGTTTCATGACTCAGATAGCTACATTAATACAAGGTTGGCCATAAAGCCTCGGACTGAATTTATAACAGCGCTCTGTCGGGTTCCGTCTGTGGGAGACACTTGCGAGGGCGCTTAAGCAGCTGTTTATGCTGTTGTGGGTTAACTTGTGATTTTGAATGAAGAAAATAAGCTACAAGTAGCAAGAGGATGCAAACGGGACTGCGCTACTGGTTTACTGGTTTGAACTCATACATTATATTCCTTTTTCGTCAATCAGAAGAGGATTTTCCAACGTTCGGAGCTTATTCACCGTCACCGTCGTCGGATCACCGGGGGACACGGAACGCACCAGGGAAGTAGCCACTAGCTAAGATGCTGGATAATACAGACCAAAATTATCCATTATCCACACTGGATTAAGCTGAATTGAGTTATTACTGTCCTGACCTAGGTTACTACTGTGAATAAATGTTATTCTGCTACCTTTGTTTGGTACTTTGTACTGGTTTCCCCGAGCTATCAGATAAACATTGTATTTAAGGTATACCTAATAAGTGATCTCTATAGCTGTACTATGGAGAATATTTATTCGGTGGAGGCACCACGCTCATTTATTATTATATAGACCACATTTAGAATTATTGTATTTTACATGTACAAGTACATTTACATCCAGGGCATAGTTCAAGTTGAACACCTGCCCATGGCCTTAGCACTGAAGAACCCAGGTCCCATATCTCTCTTCAAATAGGTAAGCCAGTTTACACCATCATTGTGGAGAAGTAGGGGTGGGAATCGAGACTCTTACACCTTCGAGCTTATCAATTCTCTTATCGATTCCAGCATGTATTCCAGACAGCTATGCACAGCACTGTCTTCTTTCCTTAACCAGAACAACCTACTAGACCCCCACCAGTCCGGCTTCAGACCTGGCCACTCAACGGAGACCGCACTCCTCTCCGTCAGCGAGATGCTTCACGCAGCTCGGACAGCCTCCCTCTCCTCTGTGCTAATACTCCTAGACCTCTCTGCTGCCTTCGACACCGTAGATCACTCCATCCTCCTGTCGTCCCTGTCTGCAGCGGGGATCGGCGGCTCTGCCCTGGCCTGGATTGAGTCCTACCTCTCGGAGCGCTCCTCCCAGGTTGCCTGGGCTGGTAAAGTATCGGCACCCCATGCCCTTACCACAGGAGTCCCCCAGGGCTCAGTCCTTGGTCCCCTCCTTTTCTCCACCTACACCAAATCCCTTGGCCCTGTTATCACTGCTCATGGTCTTTCTTACCACTGCTATGCTGACGATACTCAACTCTTTCTCTCCTTCTCACCCTCTGACACTCAGGTGTCAGCCCGCATCTCCGCTTGCCTGAGACACATCCAGAGTTGGATGGACAACCACCATCTGAAGCTCAATCCAGACAAGACTGAGCTCATCTACATTCCTGCTCTAACCTCTCCCCCTCTCAATCTCTCCATTTCCCTAGGGGACACTCCACTGACCCCAACGCCCTGTGCCAGGAACCTCGGAGTGGTGATGGACAACAGGCTGTCCCTCTCAGAGAACATCGCAGTGGTAACCCGGGCGTGCAGGTTCTTCCTATACAACATCAGGAGAATCCGTCCCTTCCTCACCACCCACTCTACCCAGCTCCTGGTCCAAGCGATGGTGCTGCCCCGCCTGGACTACTGCAACTCTCTCCTGGCTGGCCTGCCAGCATTGGCCATTAGACCCCTTCAGCTTATCCAGAACGCAGCAGCGCACCTGGTCTTCAAGCTCCCCCGACACTCCCATGTCACCCCCCTGCTCATTGACCTCCACTGGCTACCTGTGATGGCTCGCATCAAATTCAAAACATTGGTGCTCGCCTTCCAGGCAGTCCGAGGATCAGCCCCTCCATACCTCCAAAAGCTCATCAGACCCTACACACCTGCCAGATCCCTGCGTTCCGCCTCCTCAGGACGACTGGTACCCCCCCCACTTCATACTAGCACCCGGTCTCGACGTCTGTCTGTCCTGGCCCCACGGTGGTGGAATGAGCTCCCCGTGGAGGTCAGAACAACAGAAAGTCTGACCACCTTCAAGCGCAGATTGAAGACTCACCTCTTCAAGCTGCACCTCTCTCCACCCCTCCCTACCTCCTTGTGACCTCCCTTGATTGTGTTTTTCTGAATCCTTGTTTAAGTGGTTCAAGCTGCTAGTTTTACTTAAGGTTACTTCTTGGCTTACTGTTGTACACGCCAATTTATTTATTTATTTATTTCGGCATGTGTATGATCACATTGCATCACATTTCTGAAATATTCATTTAACACATACATTTCCAGCCGAAAAGGGATACGGGAAAAAAGCAGCCTGCTTATCAATGTCCCGCCCCACTTCCCTCACGATTTTAAATGTTCATATTATACATTTGATTAAAACTGATATTTTTAGAATCACAACAGCATAGCTAAGTTTTCTTTATAGCAAAATTGATCAAGAAGGAAAGAAAAAAAAAAATAAAAAAAATAAAATACTCTAAAGTAAAACAAACCGGATTTTTAAAGTCAGATTATTAAAGTCCAATTTAGTAGGTTTAAATGTGCATAGCATACATTGGTCAAACACTTTGTTTCAATGTTCATCTTATACATTTGTTTAAAACAGATCTTTTTAGTATCATAACATCATAGCTGAGTTTTCTTTATAGCAACTGATCAGGAAGGAAAGAAAAATAAAATAAAATAAACTACTCTAATGTAAAACAAACCAGATTGTTAAGTTTTTTTAAAGTAAAGTACATCATGACATTGTTTTCATTTCATGATAACCCCCTATTTTTCAGACATGATAGTTTTCTACCATCTTGCATTTTATCTTACCCTTGAGTGTCTTTAAATTTGCAGACATTTTAATCTCATCATTTAAACTGTTCCAAAGTTTCACCCCTACAATGGATAATGAATGGCCTCTGAATGTTGACTTTATAGATTTTTGTTTATAAATCATATTTCCTCTTAGGTTATGCATGTCATCTCTCATTAGAAAGTTTCTGTATATTTATGGGTAAGAGGTTTTTGGAGGCTAAGAATAATATTTGTACAGTATTATATTCAATTATATCCTGCCACTTGAGAAACTTTGCCTTAATAAACAATTCATTAGTGTGGTCTCTATATGGGACACCATATACAACTCTTATTGCCCTTTTTTGAAGTTTGAACAGTGGCTCTGTGGTGTCTTTATATGTGTGTCCCCACACTTCGACACAGTAGTTTAGGTGAGGTGTTATGAGTGCCGAGTAAATTGTCTTAAGTGAATGTTGATTGAGTAGTTTCTGCATTTTCCACAAAATAGACACGCTTTTGGCTAATTTGGCCAATGATCGTTATTGTGTGGTCCCCCCCCCCCCCCCAAAAAAAATAAAATAATAATAATCATACTGACTGCGCCTGGTGTTTGAAATCGTATTTACCTTTTAGGGTTGTTTTAACGGACTTGTTCCTAGTTTGAAAATGCACTAATGTACGTCGCTCTGGATAAGAACGTCTGCCAAATGACTAAAATGTAAATGTAAATGCAAGCCTCACCCTTTTTCCTCCAAACATAACGATGGTCATTATGGCCAAACAGTTACATTTTTGTTTCATCAGACCAGAGGACATTTCTCCAAAAAGTAAGATCTTTGTGCCCATAATTGTGCAGTTGGAAACTGTAGTCTGGCATTTTTATGGCAGTTTTGGAGTAGTGGATTCTTCCTTGCTGAGCAGCCTTTCAGGTTATGTCGATATAGGACTTGTTTTACTGTGGATATAGATACATTTGTACCTGTTCCTTCCAGCATCTGAACAAGGTCATTTGCTGTTGTTCAGGGATTGATTTGCACTTTTCGCGCAAAAGCTCATTCATCTCTAGGAGACAGAACGTGTCTCCTTCCTGAGCGGTATGACGGCTGCGTGGTCCCATGTTGTTCATACTTGCGTACTATTGTTTGCACAGATGAACGTGGTACCTTCAGGCGTTTGTAAATTGCTCCCAAAGATTAACCAGACTTGTAGAGGACCATCATTTTCTTTGAGGTCTTGGCTGATTTTCCCATGATGTCAAGCAAAGAGGCACTGAGTTTGAAGGTAGGCTATAAAATACATCCACAGGTACACCTCCAATTGGCTCAAATAATGTAAATTAGCCTATCAGAAGTTTATGAAGCCATGACAATTTTCTGGAATTTTTCAAGCTGTTTAAAGGCACAGTCAACTTAGTGTATGTACACTTCTGACCCACTGGAATTGTGATATAGTGAATTAAGAGTGAAATAATCTGTCTGTAAACAATTGTGGGAAAGATTACTTGTATCAAAGTAGATGTCCTGACTTGCCAACACTATAGTTTTCTAACATGAAATCTGTGGAGTGGTTAAAAATTAGTTTTAATGACTTCAACCTAGGTGTATGTAAACTTCCGACTTCAACTGTATCTCTGAATGTCCAAAGTCCAACAGCACGATTTTTTCTGTTTGATTGCAAATACCAGATATGCCTCGACAGAATAGTATAAAGCAGACATCGGCTCAATTGAAAACAATCTGTTAAACAGACGCCAAATTCCGAAAGTGTAGTACGTAACACGTGGTGTCCAAGTAGTATCATTATGACAACGCTGGCCTGCAATTAAAGTAAGATTGTATTTGTATAAACACATATTATGAATCAACAGTAAACCCAGTGAATGTATAGGAAGTGGATTTTGTCTGTTCCTTACGCTTACAAGCATATCAATTATATTTTATTATTAGAAAATATTTTGTTTCCTTTTAGTTACGTACGCATCTTTGACCTCAGTTCCTCAATGCAACAATCAATTTGAAATGATTTGATAGTTAGCCAACTGCATTCCATACATCATTAAACTTGAGTTTTGAATGGCGTTTTGATTGCTAATATTTACTTTCAGCAATATCTTTCCAGAGTGTATCTCATGTGCACCATTCATCTCTATGTTGTGAAGGAGAGGGACTATTCCCTGATGACACAATACGTTAACCACGGCCAATTGAATTGATAGTTTACTCATTTCAGTATGAGATTCTTGTTTCCAGTACATTTTTTACAACATTTTATTTTAGCTTTATCATTATAATTGACGGAGATTTGACGTTAATGTCTGTAGCCTATGATTGATGTCAATTAGTCCCATTCTGGCTTAAAGGGTTAAATTTCATAGTTGGGATAAGGCTTTTATTCTTATCTTTTGGGAACTATTTGTGTAAGTATTCAACCTGAAAATAACATTTGTATTATTGGTTTTTTGAACAAAAAAAATATTTGGCCCACATGGCACATTTTTGTGTGCAGTATATTTATACTTTTTTTTTTTTTCTTTAGTTTGCAATGAAATACTGAGAGCTACATATGTGAAGCAGAAACATTGACATTGTCCACAAAATCTGAGGGTGATATGCAGATCTACGATGCTAAATATAGGCAGTTTACCCTGCTGTCCCTTAGTGTCTCCAAATGTATGAAAAATGGCTAAATTGTGCACTGCTGTAAATCATAAAATAATGATATATTGAACTACAAATCAACTGTTTTGGCTCATAAAACTCATTTTGCATCATTTTCAAGAGGGAATTACCATCTTTTCATCAAGAGATGGATAACTATGGGTCTAAACACCTATCCAAATCCGGTCATAAAATGAATAAAATATTTTTGTCCATTATAAAGCATAAAGATTCATACTCCAAATTTTTTTTTACATGAATCTAGCACATGTGCACAGTAAAATTGAATGAGTATTTTCCATTCCCTAAGTGATAAGTATTGCCCAGGGAGATACTAATACGCCATACAGTGTATATTATAGGGTTGGGCGACTGGACGAATACATCGGGAATCAGCGATGGGTTGAATGCATCGCTGGTGGATTTTTTTTGCCAGTTTTTTTGACAATTTAATGTTCATTTTTATTATTATTTCTGCAGCCAGCAGCTAGTAGCTATAAATCACTGTGTGTCTGTTGGCCTTTTTGTCCAAAACTTTCAAGTTGAACCACACATGCGTGAACATGCAGTATCTGTTGAATGAGACGCTGCTCTCCACAAGTAGCTTACCTGAGCGCATTTCGACTCGATGCTGAAAAGCACAAGCCGACAATACGCTTTGCTGGAGTAACAGCGATAGTAAGAAAGAAGCATGGAATTAACAATTTTGGCATCTTTTAATTGAATGTTTTTTTAAATCTTAAAAATTTACCAGCTGACTAATCAGTGGACCTATTTTCAAATCGTGTAAACAATAACATTTATTTTGTTTATTTGAAGAAGAGCAAGCACAGGCTACTGTTTCAGGAAAGATCAGTAAAGAAAGTCGGCAGATGTCAGAGGATATGCTAAAGGCAGATTTATTTTGAATACAGAATACATATTCATTTACAAAAATCCCACACAAAGTATCATACAATAAAAAAATAAAGAACACTTAAAAATAAACACAAACAAATTGTATCTCTTTGCTGAAATAAAGTCATAGGCCTCAGTGTTTCCCCTAGATTTTTTTTCAGGCCGGGTGGTAGGCCCCTCGAAACTACCAGTGTTGTTGCGCGTACGGTGTCATCAAACCCGCCTGCGGGGCCGAGGTAGTATCATCGCGCAGGTCGGGGGTACGGAGAGTCGTCGCACACATGGGGAGGGTGTTGGTAACAGAGTGGTGCATTTCTCCATTCTGAGCTAAAATAACATTTGCTCACAAAGGCTTATGGTAAATAAATATCAATCTTTTCAGCACTGTAGAGCTGCTTTTGAGACTCCTCCATAGTGCTGATCCATAATCAGTCCTTAAAAACAGGTAGAATCAAACTCCTGCCTCTGCAGTATTAGCTTTTACTCTACACTAGAGTTCTGGTCAGATAGCGAAACGGACGAAAGTGCGCCATTTTGCGTAGAGGCGGAAACTATAATTACACCCTCATAATATCAGCGCTGCCATTGAAAATTTTAATTAGGCCTAACAGGAAACCGAAGCTGTTTTGGCAAGGGTTTTTCCAGATGCTATTTTGATCATTCCCGCATTCTGCTGTAAGGGAAATATTGCAGCTACATAAAAAAAAATAAAAAAAAGATTATATTAAAAAAAAAATTATATGAATTTTTTTCTTTTTCTTCATTAAAATTATTTATTTTCCATCTTGTCCAAGCCGGGCGGCACGTGAGTTTGGCCGGGCAGATAATGGTAGGGGAAACACTGGGCCTACACCTGAAAAACCCTTCATTCAAATATCAGTTTAACACTTTTGCTTAAATAAATAAAATGTTACGCAGCCTATATAGAATTTCAAATAGCAGCTTGTGATTTAAAGCAGTTATTTTCTCTTAATCTATCAACCGATAGACGTAAAGTGCAGATCAAACTATACCAGAATATAACTATCTACAGCAGGGGCGGCTGGTGAGGTCAAAAATAGGGGAGGCTGCATTTGTTATGAGTGTAGTAGGTGGTTGGCAGGGGCTGTAAATGAGGGGGGTCCGGGAGGCATGGCTCCCTCTAGAAAATCTTGATAAAAATAACCCTTAAATGGTGATACAGAATCACTATTAAATGGTTCATCCAGGTGATTTTGTCAGTTCCAACCAACCAGCTGTCAAATGGCTCACTATTCATTCCTCACTCATCATTTGAATACCAACTTCAATGTTGTTCCAGATGTATTGATAACAAAAATATTGCCATTTAATGAGTGTAATGGTGCAGCTCTCTGAACATCCCTGTCTGTAGAATTCCCCCTCCTGATATGGGTAACTGTCTGTCTCAGATCCTACACTTTCTCTCTCCTGAAATGAAGGTATAGGGATATTAGCAGAGGTCTAAAATCCAGGTTCAGAAAGTAAAAGTCCTTCCCAGTATTATTGATCGGAAAGGTATAGGGATATTTGCAGAGGTCTAAAATCCAGGTTCAGAAAGTAAAAGTCCTTCCCAGGATTTTCTTCCAATCACCTGGATTTGCTAATTATCACAATTCTTCAGCCAGGAGCTAGAACTAATTGGTGAAATCAGCTGGTTGAGTTAAAGGGTGGAAGAAACCCATGACATTTCTGACCCCTGGACTTTAGACCTCTGGATATTAGCAATAGTGAATAAAACATGACAAACTTAATCTTGCACATAACTTACAATAGTTATCAGAAACAACAGCAAAAACGCAATAGCCAATGCACAGGTATTTGCTATTGCACAAATGTAATTAAATTCTATCAAGCTTCTCCAGCTAGCTAGTGAGCACGTAGCAAATGTATCAGATACGCTATCTAGCTAACATTAGGTAAGTTAGCAAACAATTCCTCAAGCTGATATAACTATTTAACCAACTAAAATGATCAATCTATTTTAAATTAAATCAAGGCAAAAATACTTGCTTTCCATTTTCTCCTACCTTCTCTCTACTCTCTTTGCACGTTATCTGGCTTTAGCTGTAGGATGGTGAGGGGACATGTTCGCATAAACATTATAAAATAAAAGTTGTTCACATAAAATGATTTAAGGCCTGTTAGTTAACTAGCAAGTCACCAAGCTAATTATCAGATGATAGATGTTTTGCTTGGTTATGTTCTAACATTACTGCAAGAATATACATTTGTTCTTCCACCAGAATGCGGTGGCTTTAAGTGACTAGCGAGTTCGCCAGTCGGAAAAAATAACGGACCTCGTTTGTTCATTAAAAAATAAGGGGGTCGCGCAAATGGTGGGCTGAGTCAGAACATTTCGCAAATCAGAGTGCAATATGCAAATGAGATGTAATTTCTGTAGACTACTCACCCTGTCACAGGATGGGGGTGTGGCTGAGGCTAGCCTCACAGACAAGTATTTTCAATGGGCTCTGCTCATACCATCTCATTCTACATGAGCCGCTTAGAGGGACTGCAATGTGAAATACTTCTGAGTGAGGCTGAATGTCACCCTAGGCAAAATAGCCTCACGAGCGTAATGCGCATGTGCGCAGGCCTATATAAGCAGAAATTAGACTCACATGCGTTCTCGCTATAGCCTAAATATGGACCGAATTCTGATTAAAAATATATATATATTTGCAGACCATTTTGTTTCTTTTATTTTTAATCCTTTTAGGAGGCTCAGCCTCCATTCGCCTCAATGACAATCCGCCTATGATCTAGTGCTCTCCACTATTATTGGCACCCCTGGTAAAGATGAGTAAAAAGGGTTATAAAAAATTCAGCGTTTGGTGAATTAGCTTAATCTCACACTGGAAAAATTAGAAAAATCCCACCTATAATTGAAGTAAATTTATTATGAGGAAAAAAAATCCCTCATCAAGAAATAATTATTTTTAACAAAACCATGTGTGCCAATTATTGGCACCCCTGCAATTATAAATAGAATAAAGTAATAATTTTTAATATTTGGTCACATATCCTTTGCATGCCATGACTTCCTGATGTCTGTGACCCAACAACATCAAAAGACTCTTGATATCTTATTTTATGGTACTCTTACAAGCGATACTATGTCTCTGCATTTGAATGGATTTCTATGGGAATTGGGGGGTGGGACTAGATTTAGCTGTAAATTACACTGGAACAGTATGAAACACATGGTTGGCTAAATGGCTCTAAGTCATCAAGGGTCTGACGTATCAAACAAGCCTTAAACCATTACTCTGCTGCCAGAAAAAAAGATATAAGCCTAACCCTAACCCTATTAACAAGCAACTTCGGGTAGAAAAAAAAAATCCGTTCCAACGTATTATCCGTGCTTTCCCGAATAGGGTATTCGGCTCCGGATACACCCCTACTAGTCACAGCCAGCGTGCACTGCGCCCATCTCGCACTGTCCTGCTTATATTTGGTACTTTTAGCGAAAGCACCTAGAATTAAAGGCTGGTGAAGTGGACCTTTTCCAGTGGCAGTTGACGTGGCCGTTGCTGTCAGTGCTAGTGTAGCACTGATGTTCAGCTGGATCATGTACCCGCAAATGCTCATGCAAACTGGTCGTGTTTGAGCCTTTTGCCAGCACTACTCTTCCACAAATACGGCAAATTACTTTGTTTGGATCTTTAGGATTTCCATTTTCATCAGGTTTAAATCCAAAAAACTGCCAAATAGGCAATGTGGTTCTCTTTTCGGCAATGAGCTCTTCCATTGCGCGCCGCGACTTCTTGTTGTCGAAAAAATAGGCCACGATGTGGAGCATCCCCCTCCCCGCAGGACAAATACATCGGCAATCGCCCGGTTGCAGTGGTGACGGTGGCCGATAGGAAAATTTTGACATATCGCCCAACCCGAGTATATTATGTACGATAAGATTACAATAAAATAATATTCCACCATCAGAAAAATGCTGACAAATGTTCTGGCTTAAGGGCAAATCAAAACATGACTCAGCATTGACGCATTAAGGAGGGGATTTTCCCTTTCCCGATATGCAAGTATTTTTGCGTCTAAAATGCCGTTGGTCTTGCTGGCTACATATGTACGTTCGTGTTTCCACTCGAGCACTGTCTTTCCAATATGTTTGATAGCCCTATTGTTATTTTCGCATTTTGAGTGCATTTCACATACTGTAGTGCAATCTTTAAATTTATTTTTGATGTAGGCTACAGATGTTCATTGAAGATAGAACATTTGGCAGTATTTTGCAGATGGTGGAATACTATTTTATGTTCATGTTATCGTACATAATATAGGCTATGGCGTATATACTTGTCACTTAGGGCATAACAAATGCTCATTCCAATTTACTGTGCGCGGATATGTGGTAGATTAAGGGAGGTGGTAGATTTTCCTTGGAGTCATTATGAATAGGAACAGAAAAGTATACAGGGAAAAGTGATGTTTTATTGAGGCACAAGAGTGAATGATTAGGCAACATATTTAGGTGTATGTAACACCGTGATATCAATGTTTTTATCTTAAGCCATCAGAAGGAGCAAATGTATACGCTTTATAAAAGACAAAACAAATTTTATTCATTTTATGACATGTTTTGCATCAGGGTTTTGGACCCATAGATATCTACCCCCCCTATACTGATGAAAATATAGTCATTCCCACTTGAAAATTATGCAAAAGTGAGTTTTATGAGCCAAAACTGTTGATTTGTCGTTAAATATATCATAATTTTTTTTATTTAGAGCAGTGCACAATTTAGCCATTTGGATGGATTTGGAGACACTAATGGACAACAACAGGGACAATATATTTTGCATCATAGACCTTTAGTAGCTCTGCATATCATCCTCAGATTTTGCAAAACTTGTGGACATGGAGTTTATGATCCAGGAAATGTATATATATTACCGATTTCACTTACTATGTAGCTCCCAGTATTTTGTTGCAAACTAAAGACAATTTTGTTTTAATTTTTCCAAAGTTTCTTTGCATTTGTGTGCATTTATGAAAATAAACAAATCTAAGTTTGTATTGTAAATGGTACGCCTGTCTTGTTTCATTTAAGCCATTTACCAAGTTTATGTGATGCTCACACCTGGAGTTATAAAGCCTTAAACAGAGCACCCCCTAAATAGGTGAGAATTTACCAAATTTGCCATCTGCGCCAAGGGGTTAAAAACATAAATTGAAAAACGAGAATAAAATGGTAATTCGTTTTGTTGACTGATTTTTAACTTTAAATTACATAAATTGAAATTGGTCTTGATTTCCAAAATTTATGTTTGATTTTCAACTTTCAAGCTCAATTCTGACCTTTCCCCGCCAGTTTTCGGTAGCTTCCGCATTCCCATAAAACATTTTCGCTAACTCGCTACACAGTCATTATGAGTGCATTTGAACATTATGCCACTGAGATGGCCTACAGGAGATGGCAATAAATAATTTGTTATACGCAAACATTGCATCGCAACATTGTTTTGTGGACATAGTTCGAAACTTAATAAATTGACTGCCTCATCATGTTTTTCATCATATTAATTTTGGAGCGATCTATGAAGTGTCTAGCTACTAAGTTACGAGAAAAAACAGTTTTGTGAGATGAGTGACAGTGTGGGTTAAATCCAAACTGTGTGGGTTAAATCTAGCCTATGTGAAATCGATTGCGCCATACCTGTAGCTATACAATTATTTAATAATAAAAAAATAAATCGGTGTTATGTTGTATGTCTGTTTGTTTCAAATGATGTTTAACTGACACCTTATATTAGCTATTGCTAGCTAATTATTTTCATAGCCTAATAATAATATAGTCTATGTCTATGCAAAAGACGCGGCTATGCTCCGTAGCCTCTGGACCACAGTTCTGTGCACTGGCTAGAGTGGACCCTTTTCCCTTGAGAAAACGGAAATCGGAACATGGCACCATAAACTTTGGAAATGGAGATCAATTTCAATTTCCTGTAATGTTATAATTAGCAAAACGAATAAACATTTGATTCTTGTTTTTCAATTTCAGTTTTTAAAATGAATATAGAATAACCATTAGTTTTTGCTTTTAATTTCTGAAATATCACAAGCAGAAGCAGTAATGTTCATACTTACATATCGAGGAGGGAATGTCCCTCATGCATACCCCTCAGGAATATTCTCCTACAGAATCAATGCTATGGTATCTACGGTATCTTGGTAACAATGGTATCTTCATCTGACCCACTCCCAAAATCCATGTAAGCAGGCAAGGATTTTCTCTAGCCATGCTGACGAGTTAGTAAATGAGTAAAAACTTGCGAAAATAACAGGAAACAACTATTACGCCTAGGTGAGCGAATGTACATTCTAAGTTGTTTGCCTAAAACTAAACGCATAAAACTAGAAATGCTGTTACGCTGGGCTGTAATTTATTGTTGAAAGCATCCACTCAGACATTGCAAACACTGTTGCTAAGGTTATAATGCCCTATATTGGATAAAAGAGCCGTCAGTGAAACCAGAATGAACTGGAATGAATGAGACAAGTTTGCAGAGCGTGGGGGGGTACTACGCGTCGACGTTTTAGATATGATCGGGCTATTGTTTGGTTTATCTTGTTGTTATGATGGAATACAATTTTTTGCTGGTGAAAAAATATTTTTATGAACTCTAACACAGACGCTATTGTTCACTGTGTCACACATTGTGAGTCACATTAAGCTCACAATGTCCTAATATTAATCACAATAATTAATTTCATGGGTGGACTTACCTTATTTATCTTTAACTTCTCGCGGGCCTCTGTGACCATGTCATCACTGAAGCCCTCTGACAGCTGCTCTGTAGAGAACGATGGTAACTCTTGGCACAACTTGACCAGAACAAAGTCTCTCAGCTTCACATAATTCTCTGAAGGATCTTCCGCTAAGAAAAAAAAAAAGATCATATAAAACAGACACATTCATACTCGCTTCAAGGAAAATATGACATTCATCTACCACATAGTGGTGTTCAAAAAAATAGCAGTACAACATCAGTAACCTGATGAACCACTGTTATTAGTAGTAGTGATATTTCTGCATGGCAAATAATTTACTTGTAGATGTAGTAGTGTAATAGAAAAACAACAGACCCAACTGTCATGGCATGCACGCTGCTTGTTCTGAGTAATTGACTCATTCATTGAAAGGGGCGTGTTCAAAATAATAGCAGTGTGGAGTTTAATTAGAGAATTCATTCATTCTGTGAAAGAAAACAGGTCAAACAGGTATTCCACAGGTAAACAGGTGATACCATCATGATTCTGTATAAAAGGATATCAAAAGACTCCTGATATCTTATTTCCAGGTACTTTTAGAAGCAATACTATAACCTCTCTGCATTTGAATGGATCGCTATGGGAATTGGGGGGTGGGACTAGATTAAGCTGTAAATTACACGGGAATAGTATGGAACACATGGTTGGCTAAATGGCTGTAAGTCAACAAGGGTCTGAGGTATCAAACAAGCCTTAAACCATCACTCTGCTGCCAGAAATACAGTAGATATGGATGGATAACTTAATTGTGTTGTGTGAAAAGGATAAACTGAACAGAGCTGAAGTGAAGAAATTAATGAAGACATAATAAAGAAATGTTGGCCGAGGCGAGCATTGAAGGTTCGGTTTGCACAGTGTGTCAGACATGACTGCAAGAACACATCAGGCTCCACACAGACACATTTTTTTGCCGGTATTTGTGTGAGATTAAAGCATGTAGGAAATGGCAGTTATTTATTTATTTTACATTAATACAACAACGCGATGTTAACCAGATGATATTCTGCGTTAAAACTTTTTTCTTTGCTTGACAAATTGCCACGGGATACCTATTCCCATAACGTTAGCTATTGCAATTGCCGTGGTGTCCAGTGATTGAATTGTTTAACTAACAGGCTACAAGTGAACAGTTAGTGATACTACAGTCAAAAACCGACTTTTCCCGTTGAAAACCCATGTTTTGGGTTAAATTATAATCATACACAACTGTCTATGTCCGAAGATCTCATGTTTAGTCAAAATAGTTTTATATGAGTTTTTGTGAAGGCTTACCAAAACGCTGGTTTCCGGGGATTCGTGACGTCACAAGATCCTTAACATAAAAATGGGTGGAGTTTAGGTGGTCCTAGGGGTGGTCTCGGCTGGGCACGTGGTATAAAAGCAGAGACCAACGGGGTTTTTTTTTTCCTCTTTGAGACTGAGACCCTTGTACTGTTAACTAGTTAGTTCAAGTTCAAATGCGAATTGCTTTGTATTACTGCTAACGTTAATATTACGACTTCTATCGAGCTACTAAGGCTACGTTCACACTGCAGGCCTTAGTGCTCAAGGCGAGTTAAGAAAATGGAGCGCTCGGCCGTTTGGCTAGAGAGACTAGTCGAGATACATTTATAAAACGGATAGTTCCGGGATGCAGATTGGTCAATACAGCGTTCCAGCCGTGTTAAAATACACAATATAAAAAAGCTACATCACACGACACATCTGTTCAACTTCATGTGTAACGTATAGCCTAGCATGCGCACCCTTAGATTAAACTATTGACACACTATTGGACCGACAACCATAACGTTCGGTAAGCAGCTACATGACAAAACCGTGCAACAAACCAAGACAATAATATGGACAGTTCTAACATTATTTTAAATCACAAAACGGTTAACGCAGCTGTCCGCGAATGATATAAAAACGTTGCCTACTTCCGACTTATGGTGTATCGTTTGCCCAAAAAAAAATCCACTGCTCTGCACGTTTCCCACTTATCTAAAATGACAACACATGATAATATAATGTGAATCTGTTGATAACCTACCCTGTACAATAGTGAGTTAACTAGCCCGTGCGCTAACGTTCTAATGCCCTGCTAGGTGCATCAAAAATGACGTTAAAAGTCACATTAATTCCGATCTGACAGACTGCGGTCGCTTTGACACAATCGGTTATGTATCGGCATCTAATACCACATTCAAAAGTGGCCCAAATGAGAATCGTAAATGTCAGATTCAATGTGATTTTCGCTGTTCACACTTCCATAAAAAAATCTGATCTGTGTCACATTTGAGGAAAAAATTGGATCTGGGCCACTTTTTACCTGCAGTGTGAACGTAGCCACAGAGAGTTATTAATCTACAACGTCTTACTTTGGTATCTTTAGCTAACTTGCCTGCATTATGCCAAGGAGTCAGATGTATTGTTCCTCTTTGTAACGCCACCGGCTCTTAGCTTTCATAATCTGCTGAGAGATGGAATGTATCGATAAATTAGGTAATGCAAAGCAGTCTATTGTGTGTGAGTTTAGCCCCGTTTGGTCCAGAGAACTGGTAACTTAGCTAGATAGCTAGTTATCGCTATCATTTATGAATGTTAGCTAATAAATGATAACAATTCTCTCCGGACCAAGTGGAGCTGGGCGCTACAACCAGCCATGTTCAATATACTAACGTTACTGTTTGACTGGGTTTTGCTGTGTATTTGAATGTGTTTAATAGTAATGTTACTTCAGGCAGACAAACAAGCTAACTTAGCTAGGTAACGTTAGCTCTACCATTCGGTTACATCCCCGGTCCTCTCCTCGATCGTGAAGACGTTGCTCAACTAATACAGTGGCTGCTGCTGCCAGTGACTCGAATGAATACGGCTGTATTTCCCAAGCAACATCTTCGCGAGGAAGAGTCTTCCACCACGAAGGAATCATTTCAAACTCCTCCATCTCAAAACTCCCTGCAGTACTGCTGTCACTCTTGTCGCTTGTCATTTTGTTGTTTGTTTAGGTGAGGAGAGAGCAGGAAGGGGACTGAGTTCATTGGGGGCCTGAGTCAGTTCACCAAGACACACCCTTTCACTCCTTGACTGTATGAATATTCATAATATGACTACGTGGCACCATCGTCATATGACCACACCTACCCACGAGTTCCAGTTCAAATTGAAGCGGTAAAAAAGGCCTTAGAAAAGCCTCTGCAGTATCTCTTTAATATTGTAAATGTGTCTTTGCTTTCACAATAAAAAAAATACATTATTGTATGAGAAAACCAGAACAGGTGCACACTGTTTTAGTCTAAAATGAAATGAGTTTTTAGTACCAGACGGGCATCGAACCCAAATCTATAGGGCATTTGTCAATAGCATTTGTTTCCATGCTGCATAACGTTACCTGAAGTGGTGTCGTCTGACTTTCACCATTTCGCTGTAGTACAAGTGAAACTTTGAACAGTTAGGCTAATATTGGAAACGTCTTTAAAAATATGTTTGTTAATGTGAAAATAAGTCATTGTTTTTGTCGAAAATAAACTGGCGCCCTGTTGGCTCAAACCCCCAATCCTCTGTGTGAGAGACATCAACTCTAACCAGTAGGCCACAGTTGCTTCTTAGAAAACACCGCGCCATATTGCCGTTTTGTCTGACATTAGTTTGAAGCGTTTTTATTGTTTGATAAGCTTGGGAGAGCAGGTATGCAATGTTGTTATCCAATGGGGAGAATTATTCTTTGAGGGTACGGCAGAAAAAAATAGAAGAAGAAGAGGAGGAGGAGGAGAAGGAGAAGAAGAAGAATGTTTTATTGTGTGGATGTGTGAAGTTGTATCTGAATGCTGTGTGGTTACATGAGGTCAGAACATACCTCCTATCACGTCTCGAGCAGTGTGTAGGGATTAAAGGTACTGCCTTAAAATGGTTTCAGTCCTACCTATCAGATAGGAGTTTTTCAGTCCATCTAGGGGAATATGCCTCAGCTGCTGCCCCACTTACCTGTGGGGTTCCCCAAGGATCCATTTTGGCCCCCATCCTGTTTTCTTTATATATGCTGCCCTTGGGGTCCATTTTCAAGAAGCACAACATTACTTTTCATTGTTTTGCGGATGATATTCAAATCTATCTACCATTAAAATCGAAATGTAAAGAGTCAATGCAGTCTTTGCTGGACTGCTTAAAAGACATTAAAACTTGGATGAAGTTGAATTTTCTCAACCTAAATGAAAACAAGACTGAGATAATAATGTTCGGACGCCCCGACTTATTGGATGACTGTGCTGGTTTTCTTGGCCCTCTAGCTTCTTACAATCGTTCAGCTGTTAAAAATCTTGGTGTGTTTTTTGATAGTTCTTTTAAGTTTGAAAAACAGATTAGCTCTGTTGTTAAAGCCAGTTTTTTTCAGCTTAGACTTTTAGCCAAAGTAAAAGCCTATCTCCCCCCCAAGGATTTCGAGAGGGTTATTCATGCTCTTATTACCTCTCGGCTAGATTACTGCAATTCTTTGTATGTGAGTATAGAGCAGTCCTCTCTACGTCGTCTCCAGCTAGTACAAAATGCTGCCGCACGACTTCTAACTGGGAAAAGAAAGCGGGAACACATAACACCTGTACTGGCCGCCCTTCACTGGCTTCCCGTCTGCTATAGGATTGATTTTAAGATTTTGTTGATTGTGTTTAAAGTTTTAAATGGGCTGGCACCTTCTTATCTGGCTGATCTCCTGCATTGTCACACACCCTCCAGAGCACTGAGGTCAACAAACCGAATGCTTCTGGATGTCCCGAGATCAAGGCTCAAAAGCAGAGGCGATCGAGCATATGCGGTAGCTGCTCCTAGTCTCTGGAATAGCCTCCCTATTCACATAAGGTCTGCACAGACCCTTACAATTTTTAAGTCGCTCCTGAAGACTCACCTCTTCGCATTGGCGTTCAATTTGAGCTGAGCTTAGCATCTCTTACTGTGTCCCTATTCTTTTATGATGGTTATTGTTTTATTGTTATTTACTGATTGTGCTTTTATTATGTAACCTGTGCAGCACTTTGTCAACGATGGTTGTTTAAATGTGCTATATAAATAAATTTGACTTGACTTGACATACAGAAGTTAATGTTTTTAAGGGCTGAGAGTCAGTGGTCATTGTGGTTACCTCTGTAGGAAACCCTGAAAAGTGCCAAACTCTCGGTGCTGTATAGGTATGGGGCATGCCCCGCCAAGCCGTAACTTGGCGGATGGCATACCTGCCATCCCAATAATGGACGCAAAATATTTTATTCATTTTATGACTGGTTTTGGATAGGTGTTTATGCCTATAGATATTTAACCCGCTACACCGATGAAAAGATGGTAATCCCCACTTGAAAGTGATGCTAAAGTGAGTTTTATGAGCCAAAACTGTTGATTTGTAGTTAAATATATAATGATTTTATGATTTACTGCAGTGTACAACTTAGCCATTTTGGATACATTTGGATAGTGGTGCACAAACTGTGGGTCGTGGGAGATATTTACTGGGTCGCGGAATCGTGAAGGCTACAGCAACATTCCAATGCAATTACGCCTATAAGAACAAAGTGTTAGTAGGCTACTCCTGAACAAATAATCAGAAAAAAACTAAACTGCTTAAAACAAATTATTTACGTTTTACATTTGACCATTTAATTTATATTTATTTTATAAGTTTTGTACATGGCATATGTGATTTTAAAAGGATTTTTACAGACCTTTTGCATATGGGAGGCAATACTAGTCCAGTGGGAATAGGGCATAAAATTCTGCTCATTTTTTCTTTTTGTGATTAATTGCCTGCTAATTTCAGTAACTTTGTCCCATCATGGCATTTAGGTATTAAAACATGGCCATTATCAGCAGTTTAACAATGGATTGTTCATTGATGAAAACGTTTCGGTCGCGAAAAGTATGGATTGATAACCGTGGGTCATTGCTGAAAAAGTTTGTGCACGCCTGCATTTGGAGACGCTAAGAGACAGCAGGGTACATTGCCTATATATCATAGATCTGTAGTAGTTCTGCATACTACAAAGAAAGTAGCCTACCAGAGATTATTCTTATTATTATTATTATAATTAAAAGTGTTTGCAGTAAGCGACGTTGTCTGCAGAGTAGCATAGACTAGAGCCATATTCCCAGGCTATTGCAATTTTTTAAAATGACTACCCATGAATCAGATATGTTTGGGGAATTGGAGCTTTATAAATCCGATCTCTTAAGTGATTGCAGTTTATAGTAGGCTATCATCAATTCTTAATGTATTATCGTAAATTCAGGGTACATTGCCTATATATCATAGATCTGTAGTAGTTATGCATATCACCCTCAGCTTTTGCACAGTTTATGATCCAGGAAATGTATAGTTTTACCTGATTCACATATGTAGCCTTCAGTATTTCATTGCAATCTAAAGAAAAACTATTTCCGTTTGCATTTTTTCCAAGGTTTTTTTTGCATTTGTGGCACTTTATTTAGATTTTCTATTTTAAATGGTACAACTTGTTGTCTTGTTTCATGAAAGCTATTTCCCAAGTCTGGAGTTATAAAGCCTTAAATAGAACACCCCCTAAATAGGTCAAAATTGACCAAATGTGGCATCTGCGCGAGGGGTAAACTTCTCTTGAAAGTATGACTTTAGGGGTTAATAAACCAACTGTCACAATGTCTAAATATAGCTGCAAGCAGCGATTTCCGGGGACCGTGCGGCATTAGCGGCATTTGTCAAACGCAGAAACTGCAAAATGGTAGACAACTCTAGACAGGGTTGACCCAAAATACAAATATTTGTTTCTAATCAGGGCTTTTGCCATTGCTGATGGTATCTTAACCCGATCCAGTAAGGGCTTGCGTATTAAGTCTTTTAAGTACAAGTGAACAGTTAATACTGTTAAATTTCTTAACTTTTGCAATAAAAAGGTGTTTCTTAATGTGAAAACAACATTAAAAGAAGCATAGCATTTGCACAATAGTTTTGCCAAACATTAACCTAGCCATTGGTACCAAGCCGGAATTGAACCGCTGACCACATACATGGAAAGCCAATACTGAATCCACTAGGCCAAAGCAGGTTAACAGAAATGAGGAGGCCAAATAAGACTTGTGTGTTGCGGCATCAGATTGTTTTGGCTTACTGACTTCATAATTCAAACAGATAACAGGTAATATTGTGAAATTTCCTAGTCTTTGCAATAAAAAGAACATTCTTACAATGACATGCACATTGTGTGCCTCAAAAAAAACTTGGGAACAGGTGGGGATCGAACCACCAACCTAGTACATGGCAGTCATATGCCTTAACCACTAAGCTACAGGAACTTTCAGTTGGTATAGTAGGTAGACGGCCTGGCCTGTTAAGCAGAGATAGTGTTCTTGGCGGATGAACATTTGTATTTCTTTAGTGCCATCACGCAGATTGATTGGGTTAAAACTGCAGGGCTCAAGTTTTGATCTAACTCTCGATCAACCCACCAAGTTTCAGAAATTTATATCAAACGGTCTTAGAAGAACGAGCATTTGGGCGATAAGCCACGCCCAATGCAAAATTCATTGGCTTCTCATTCGGCCAATTTTTGACATACGCCTTAATAAAGTAATGCATGTATGTAGGGATGCAGGTTGAGTCCCTTGAACAGGTTTGGTGCAAATTGGTCTAATTCTGTAGGAGGAGTAGCATTTTAAGTGTTTTACAAAAAATGCTAATTAGCGGAAAATCGAAGATGGCAGACTTCATGGTTCCATGAGGCCAATGTGTTGGGCAGGAGTAGCGGGATGTATCCATCAACTTTTGTGACTGTAGATCAAACGTGGCATCGGCAGTCAATGATTTTTAGTGAATTTTTAATATTTTCTTATATTTGGATCTCTATAGCGCCACCACATGGCTCGATTGGGTTGAAACTGGAGAGGTCAGGTCCAGATGTTACTCTTAAAAGACCTTCCAAGTTTCATAACTTTCTGTGAAATGGTTTTGGAATTATAAGCATTTTTGTGATAAGCCACGCCCACTGGATATTTATTGGCTCGTCATTCGGCCATCTTTGAAAATATCAAAATTCTGTATATAGAGTTTATGATGCATGGTGTAAGGAGTGTGATTACCAGGTTTCATGTAAATTGGTCAAATTTTATAGGAGGAGTAGTATTTTAAGTGTTTTACGAGTAATGCTAATTAGCGGAAAATCCAATCCAACTTGATGGTTCCCTGAGGCAAATTTGTTCAGTATGAGCAGCCGAACTTCTATCCCACATTTTCTGACTCTAGATAAAACGGGGCGTATGCAGTAGGCATGTCAATGATTTATTGTGAATTTTTAAATATTTTCTTATATTTGGATCTATATAGCGCCACCACGTGGCTCGATTGGGTTGACACTGTAGAGGTCAATTCCTCATGTTACTCTTAATAGATCTACCAGGTTTCATAACTTTCTGTCAAATGATTTTGGAATTATCAGCTTTTTTGTGGTAAGTCACGCCCATTGAAAATTCATTGGCTCGTCATTCGGCCATCTTTTAAATGATAAAATTCTGTATATAACTGTTATGAAGCATGGTCTAAGGAGTTTGTGTACCTCGTTTCATGTAAATTGGCCACATTTTGTAGGAGGAGTAGCATTTTAAGTGTTTTACAAAAAATGCTAATTAGCGGAAAATCAAATATGGCTGACTTCATGGATCCTTGAGGTAAATTTGTTCAACATGAGCAGAGGGACCTGTACACCACATTTTGTGACTAGGTCAAACGGGGCGTCGGCAGTGGGCGTGTCAATGTCACTATATTTACACGTGCACTACAGCGCCACCAACTGGCCTATCGCCACGTAATTCGGTGTGACCTTGTATGATGACAACTTCTAACTACTTGCCAAGTTTCATGCTAATCAGCCAAGCGATTAAGGAAAAACTCAAAGAAGTAATAAATGAGTACATTTAAGCCAAAATGTCGGCAAATTCAAGATGGCGCCCACCAAATTAGTAAAGTTCTATGATCCAAATCCGGCTCTTTGTCACTGTAGCAAGTTATACATCTCTGCAAAGGAACTGTGATTTTTAGTGATTTTTTTTATATTTCTTTATTAGGGGACCATGCAGCGAAGCTGCAGGTACCCTATTGTTTTTGTTCAGATTCTTTTTTTTCTTTTTTTTTTTCTCCCCTTTCACCTAAAATTCCCGTGAGCTGGTTTGTCCTAGAATCACCACACTTGGCACGCTTGTTGGGATTCCCAAACTCTTGAATCCTCTATATTATGACGCAGATTGAACACCTGGTGGCGCTGTAGTGCACGTGACAAAATTTTGACATTGACACGCCCACTGCCGACGCCCCGTTTCACCTAGAGTCACAAAATTTGGTATGCATGTCCATTTGCTCATTCTGAACAAATTTGCCTTTAGGACCCATAAAGTCCGCCATATTGGATTTTTTGCTAATTAGCATTTTTTGTAAAACGCTTAAAATGCTACTCCTCCTACAAAATTTGACCAATTGAGATGAAACTTGGTTTCCACACTCCTTAGACCATGTCTCATAAAGGTTATATTCAGAATTTTGATATTTTCAAAGATGGCCGAATGACGAGCCAATGAAATTTCACTGGGCGTGGCTTATCACAAAAATGCTAATAATTCCAAGACGACTTGACAGAAAGCTATGAAACTTGGTAGGTATGTTAAGAGTGCCATTAGGACTAGACATGTACAGTTTTTATCCCAATCTATCCATCTGGTGGCGCTATAGAGTTCCAAATATAAAGAAATATAAAAAAATTCACTAAAAATCACAGTTCCTTTGCAGAGATGTATAACTTGCTACAGTGACAAAGATCCGGATTTGGATCATAGAACTTTACTAATTTGGTGGGCGCCATCTTGAATTTGCCGAAATTTTGGCTTAAATGTACTCATTTATTACTTCTTTGAGTTTTTCCTTAATCGCTTGGCTGATTAGCATGAAACTTGGCAAGTAGTTAGAAGTTGTCATCATACAAGGTCACACCGAATTACGTGGCGATAGGCCAGTTGGTGGCGCTGTAGTGGACGTGTAAATATTGTGACATTGACACGCCCACTGCCGACGCCCCGTTTGACCTAGAGTCACAAAATGTGGTGTACATGTCCCTCTGCTCATGCTGAACAAATTTACCTCAAGGATCCATGAAGTCAGCCATATTTGATTTTCCGCTAATTAGCATTTTTTGTAAAACACTTAAAATGCTACTCCTCCTACAAAATTTGGCCAATTTACATGAAACGAGGTACACAAACTCCTTAGACCATGCTTCATAAAAGTTATATTCAGAATTTTGATATTTTAAAAGATGGCCGAATGACGAGCCAATGAATTTTCAATGGGCGTGACTTATCACAAAAATGCTGATAATTACAAAATCATTTGACAGAAAGTTATGAAACCTGGTATATCTATTAAGAGTAAGATGTGAAATTGACCTCTACAGTTTCAACCCAATCGAGCCACGTGGTGGCACTATATAGATCCAAATATAAGAAAATATTTAAAAATTCACTAAAAATCATTGACACGCCCACTGCATACGCCCCGTTTTATCTAGTCACAAAATGTGGGATAGAGGTCCGTCTGCTCATACTGAACAAATTTGCCTCAAGGAACCATCAAGTTAGCCCAATTGGATTTTCCGCTAATTAGCATTACTTGTAAAACACTTAAAATACTACTCCTCCTATAAAATTTAACCAATTTACATGAAACCTGGTAAACACACTCAATGCACCATGCAGCATAAAACTTATATACAGAATTTTGATATTTTAAAAGATGGCCGAATGACGAGCCAATAAATATCCAGTGGGCGTGGCTTATCACAAAAATGCTGATAATTCCAAAACCATTTCACAGAAAGTTATGAAACTTGGAAAGTCTTTTAAGAGTAACATCTGGACCTGACCTCTCCAGTTTCAACCCAATCAAGCCATGTGGTGGCGCTATAGAGATCCAAATATAAGAAAATATTTAAAAATTCACAAAACATCATTGACACGCCCACTGCCGACGCCCCGTTTGATCTACAGTCACATAAGTTGGTGGATACATCCCGCTACTCCTGCCCAACAAATTTGCCTAAGAAACCATGAAGTCTGCCATCTTCGATTTTCCGCTAATTAGCATTTTTTGTAAAACACTTAAAATGCTACTCCTCCTACAGAATTTGACCAATTTGCACCAAACCTGTTCAAGGTACTGAAACCGCATCCCTACATACACGCATTAATTTACTAAGGTGTATGTCAAAAATTGGCCGAATGAGAAGCCAATGGATTTTGCATTGGGCGTGGCTTATCGCACAAATGCTAGTACTTCTAAAACCGCTTGATATAAAGTTCTGAAACTTGGTGGGTTGAGAGTTAGATCAAGACTTGAGCCCTGCAGTTTAAACCCAATCAATCTGCGCGGTGGCACTAAAGAAATACAAACGTTGGGATGGCAGGTATGCCATCCGCCAAGTACACTATCTCTGCTTAACAGGCCGTCTACCTACTATACCAACTGTGAAAGTTCCAGTAGCTTAGTGGTTAAGGCATTTGACTGCCGTGTAGTAGGTTGGTGGTTCGATCCCCACCTGTTCCCAAGCTTTTTTTGAGGCACACAATGTGCACGTCATTGTAAAAATGTTCTTTTTATTGCAATGGCTAGGAAATTTCACAATATTACCTGTTATCTGTTTGAATTATGAAGTCAGTAAGCCAAAACAATCTGATACCGCAACACACAAGTCTTATTTGGCCTTCCCATTTCTGTTAACCTGCTTTGCCCTAGTGCATACAGTATTGGCTTTCCATGTATGTGATCAGTGGTTCAATTTTGTCTTGGTACCAATGGCTTGGTTAATGTTTGGCTTTAATTTGAACTATTGTGCAAATTCTATGCTTCTTTTAATGTTGTTTTCACATTAAGAAACACTTTTTATTGCAAAAGAAATTTAACAGTATTAACTGTTCACTGTTTCACTTGTACTTAAGACTTAATACGCAAGCCCTTACTGGATCGGGTTAAGATACCATCAGCAATGGCAAAAGCCCTGATTAGAAACAAATATTTGTATTTTGTGTCAACCCTGTCTAGAGTTGTCTAACATTTTGCGGTTTCTGCGTTTGACAAATGCTGCTAATGCTGCACGGTCCCCGGAAATCGCTGCTTGCAGCTATATTATTCTTTATAATAATTTTTTTTTAAAGAATCTGAACAAAAACAATAGGGTACCTGCAGCTTCGCTGCACGGTCCCCTAACTAGTCAGCTTTCCGTGCTCTGTTTCAGCTTACCACAACGCTTTCCTGTAACTTGCATATCTTTGCATCGTGGACCCTTGGTTCTACAAATTTCTGACATTATAAATTGTGCTCGTACATGCACGGTACCAACTGAGATTTCGAGTACGGAGAGGCTCTGCCTTTAAAATGCAAGAATGTTAAAACAACGCTCAGGTGACAAGTTCTGCACAAATATCAATCTACATAGTTAAAGTCATGCTTCCAAGAGTCGTTAACGATTTTTTTTAAAACACGTTTTTGAGTGGAGGGTGGTCTTTAAGCAAATGCCTGACACCATTCACCCTCAAACTCAAATACAAATTTCAGGTTTGTCCTCAAAACCACTACAAACATTCGGCTAATTGCAAGTAAAATGACTAAACAGGTCTTATTTACAGCCAGTTCCTAACACAACAAACTTGAAGCTTTTCTTTAAACCAGTTCCTGTGATATGAAACATTACAGGGAAATGACAAAAGAAAAACCCTTCAGGTTTTAGTCAAACAGGAAGGGGTCAGGGTAAGTGAATGGTCAATTTCACAGACCTGTGATATCCTGGACCAGAGGGGAGGTGCAGTAGAACCTATGGACTGCCTCCAGCAGCTGAGCCCCATGACCCTCTCCCTGGAATGGGGGCAGGATCAGCATTTGGCTGTGGGGGAAGGGGGAGAGCGGGGCGCCCATGTTACTGACTTTTCCAGTGGTTATTGGTGTCCATTACTTTACCGCAATAATATATTTTGATCATTTAAACATGTTGCAATTCCCACGCACTACGTTAAGTGTGAAAGCTAAAGGCAACGGCACCCAAACGAGAAGATTCATGCTGGACTCTTGTTGGCTCTAGGGTTTTTGCTTTAATTTTTTTGCTTTAATTTGCTTTAATTTTACTTTAATTCAACTTTAATTTCTGTATTTTCTTAGTTTTTCCAGAATAGCTTTCATTTATTTTGACAACCATCAGACCAGAGCATTGTGAAGGACATTCATACTTTCTTCCAAAACAATGAGATATACAACTTTATTTTATTTTTTTAACAAAATTTTTTGCTCATATATATATATATATTTTTTTGTTTTGTTTCACCCCATTGATATAACTTCAACTGTTAAGTTGGGAGAATTCAGGAGCGCTTATTTTCCCCCACAGTGAATACTGACAGGCACTGCACCTCACAGGCAACAGATCAGATCACAGTGGATGGCTGCTTGTTCTGTGCAGCAGGTGCAGGCAGACTGCAAGCGCACAATCAGTCAGAGGAGATGAGATGGGAGGGAAACCCTGGCAACTCAATCCTGCCTCCCTGGATGCGCCACCCAGGGGGAATGACAAACTGTTCTGATGGTAGAACCAAACTCTACTTGTTGCTCTGAACAAGAAACTCTCATTCTAGCCATTTAATTACCATTTGGGAGACGTCTTGCTTGTTTATACCATTGCTGTCTGTGGAAAATACTGTCACGTCAATCAACGTAGCGCATGCAAAACTCATTTGTTCCATTTCTCTTAAAGATTTCAACAGCTTTAGCTCACATCCGATCTTGACAAGACTGGTTAGTTGGACGTGCAATCTAGTAATTTAGGGCAGCAGAAAGAAAGGACAGAAATGTGCAATTTTCTTTTTTCTTTAAATTTTTGGAAGCAAAAGAAAGTGAAACGGGGCATGTGCTACCCCAGTAATTACCTTACACGTGGCCGGGTTTTGTCTGGGTACACATAGTAATTGTAAACAGTCATATAGCCAACTGTCGCAAAGAGTGTCTCTCCATCCTTATTGTACTTCTCAAATCTGTGGATAAAAAAAAAAAAAAAGGTGGGTCAATTACAGGCACGCTTCCATTTTACCCGATGCCACTCTGCGTCAGCCCTCTGGAGCCAAGTCCCAAAGAGCTCGACTGCTACACCTGCTACTGCCTGAATGTATAATTTGCTTAATTGGTGCACAGTAACATACAGGGGAAAGTGTATTTTTGGGGAAGAGTGGGGGGAGGGAGGGGAGTGTCCAGCCACTTTACATCACTTCAGTTCATTTGCCCATTGTCAGTATGTGCATGTGACATGCTTAAGAAAACACTGACAGAGGCTCTTTTTACCGTTTAAGCCTTCATTCAGCGTTCAATTCAACCCCAAAAGAAATAAAGAAAAAAAGGGGCCCAGCACAAAGGACACTCTTGCCAGATCAACAATGCTCCTCTATCCAGGGGCAAATCTGCCTGGTAATTGGTTGCAACAGCCCACAAAGGGAAGCTGCAGTGGTTTGCGTGGGAGTGACGTTGTCCATGGAAGGCACTCACATGAGGAAGAAGTCCCACCGCTCATCGTCCACGTCTATGAAGCTGGCCGTCTCTATGAACCACATCAGGAAGGTCTGGAGGCGCTCATGGTACTCCTGAAATCCAGGGCAGGACATCTTGGCCTGTAAGTGAGAGCCACAGTGTAGACTGGAGGTGGTGTCAGGCAACCTTTTTGACCATTACCGGTGATGTGGGCACGCATTTCTTTCCTTATCTGGAAAACATTTTTTCTTAAAAAATTCACTTCACATTCTCATATATAGAAAATCATAAAATAAACTTAAATAAACTCCAAGCCTGATGTGAAAACAGTTTTACAACACCTAGTTTAGAAGCAAAATACAACAAGAAACTTGGAGCATAAATGTAAATAAACAGGATTATAAGCCACCTGAATTGGTTGGGCAGCTGCTAAATGACTATAAGCCATGCAAACAGGGAAGATGAAAAAAAGAAAAAAGAACTTGCTTTGTAGATCTGATAGGTGACATCTTCTCCTTCCTCCACACTGTGGACTTTGTATGTATGGAGAAGGGTTCCAAAGGGCTTGAAGTTGGCCTCCTTCTCCAACAATGAGACAAAGTCGTCTGTGTTGCAGCTGAACCCTGTGGGAATGACCTCCCGGATCTTAGTTTCCACGTCGTCAGGCTGAGGGGCACAACAGGCACAAATTAATTTAAGCTGACAAAATGAGATTATATTTTGGATTTCTCTAAGCTTACTCCATGACTAGCTTCACCTCAACTGTGTAAAGAAACACCTTTGTGAGGGAAAAGCATGAACATCAGTGGAGCAGAATTTAAAACTCACATAAAATTGATCAATTTATTTTTATTTTGAAAATAACAAACAAGACAAAACAAGAATAGCTATTAAAAAAAAGGAAATCCCATACAGCAAATTCTTACATAAAATGTATATAAAAATTCACTAGGACTATAAAGTAATACAATCTAGAAACAGTGTTGATAAGTATAGATGTGTAATCATTTTATCTTACATGGTATCCAGACACCTTGCCAAATAATATTTGAAATTGGCCCTTTAATATAGTCAGACAAATGGGAGCCAAACTATATACAAAACTTAAGGTGAGCAGAGAGGCTATATTTTTTAAGGCACACAAAGATGGGATTTCATATAATCAGATAATCATTTAAAATGACAATTTTTCCCATAAAGAATGATTTGTTAAACTCCCTCAAATGCAATCAGGGAAGAGTCGTAAGAAAATAAGCCACCATTGTTCTGCCATTAGTGTACACTTTAGCCCTGATTGACTAAGAGCACGAGGAATTAAACAGACAGAATAGCCCAAGTATTTCTGTGCTGCAAAAAGGAAAACCATTAGGCAGATAGGACAGCTGAACAGACCCCCCCCACCCCCAAATCCCTTAGTGAAAGGGCACTTAATTGAATACATTTACTACTCATCTTAAACCATGAATATTTGATGAAGTCCCTCCCCGTAATAATGCCTTCCTGCTTCAAACCAGGCAATGAAACTTAATGAATTGATCTCGATTTAACAAAATCCAGTGCATCAATAAGGGTCCCCCTCTCTAATCCTTGCCCAGCAAATTAAATCAAATGAACTTGCTCCCGTGTTTCAGAGTCAGAGGGACAATGCAGGGAACCCCCACCCCCTGGATTTTTACACAGGAGAATGCTTGGTTAGTTCAGCTGTAATGTTTGCATTGTATCCGTTTCCAGGAGGATTGACATGAGAACACTTTGTATTTACTTGCTAAGCAGTCCTTTAGCACCATTTACATGGTTGAAAGCCATTAGTTCTATATCAGGATCCGTGCTGCTCTGCATTCAAAACAGGGAAATTAAGAAGGGTCTGAACAAAATGTGCTACAAAAGGCTAATACAACGCACTGCTAATTCCTCCCCCTTTCATACATCACCTAATGCCCGACTAAGTAATGCACCTGCAGCCCAATGGCACTCTATTGTAATTGTTCAACCGCATTTCACTGGAACAAGGAGCACAAATAGTGGGAGAGGACTAACAAGTTACATTGTCCTGTATTATTGCCAGTATGCCACTTAGAAATAGGCATAAACTAACTTAAAAAGGAACTGCTGCTAAGTTTAGGTATAAACTGACCATTTGTAAGTTAATTCTTGGGCAAACAATTTAAAGACAAAAAGTATTTGGCCTCATTGATAGCCTGACGAGGGTCATGAAGTGGTCAAAAAGTATCCAATTATAGAAAAAGAAAAGTCATTGTGTATTTTTCCCTGGAGTGTTGGGAGAATGTTTATGTTCTTAAAATTTATTTGCCATTTCAGCACCCAAGAGCATCTGTAAGACCTCTTCAATTTCAATGGAATTATGTTATACTCAACTTAATGGTCTGGTTGGAGATCACATTAAACTTGTCTTAGCTTTTTTTTTAAATTTTATTTTAGACTGGGATATATTTGCTGTGTGGCATTCACTTTTGTGCATGTTCCATTAAATCGAATTAAATCATTTCTATTCAATAATTTCCATACTACGGTTTCCTCCCACAGTACAAAGACATGCATGTTAGGTTAATTGGAGTGTCTAAATTGTCATTGGGGTGTGAATGTGTGAGTGAATGTTGTGAGAGCCCTGTGATGGATTGGCGACCTGTCAAGGGTGTATTTCTGCCTTTCGCCAGATGTTGGAATAGGCTCCAGCCCAAACACCTACAAAAACTGAATATCTAGTAACTAATAACGAGTAGGCCCACCCTGTGCCTTCAAAACAGTTTCAATCCTTCTAGGAATGCGGTCATACAATTTCAGAACTGTGTGTATGGGATATTGGCCCATTGTTCAAGAAGGAGTCTCCAGTTCTTTGAGGGATGAAGGAGGTGGAAATCTAGTTTGCACTCCAAAACTTCTCATAAAGGTTAAATTATGTTTAGATCTAGTGATTGTGCAGGCCAAGGAAGAAATTTGACGTTATCCTCGTGTTCTTGGAACCATTCTTTAATGTTTTTAGCAGTGTGTATGGGGGCGTTATCATGTTGGAATATGGGGACATCATTAGGGAACAGTGTTTGCACCTAGTCTTGTAAAATGGTTTCATATTGTTTGCCCGTTACGCATCCATGGAGAGCAATCATTGGACCCAATGAGTCCCATGAAATGGCTGCCCATACCATTACAGAACCACCACCATACTTAAGTTTGCAACAGACATTGAATGCCTCCTTAGGCTTTCTCCAAACATAAACCCATCCACATGTATTAAAGAGAGTAAAAGATGACCCATCAGACCATATCACTTTTCTCCATTGCTCAGGGGTCCAGGTTTTGTGTTCCTTACACCACGTTATGCCTTTTTGTGCATTAGCCTTGGATACAAATAGTTTCCGAATGGCGGCCCTGCCATAAATACCAACTTTTTGAAGCTCACGACGTACTGTTTTTCTTGAGACTGGTAAGTCAGGGATGGGTGGTGGCTGAAGAGGTGGTGTAAAAGACATGAGACATTATGCCATTTGCTTTTATTAGGGGACCGAGCAGCGTAGCTGCTGGTACCCTATTGTATTTGTTCAGATTCTTTTTTTAGGGGACCGAGCAGCGTAGCTGCTGGTACCCTATTGTATCTGTTCAGATTTTTTTTTTTTCTTCTTTTTTTCCCCTCAGCTTTCACCTAAAATTCCTGTGAGCTGGTTTGGCCTAGAATAACCAAACTTGGCAAGCTTGTTGGGATTGCCAAACTCTTGGATCCTCTATATTATGACGCAGATTGAATACCTGGTGGCGCTGTAGTGCACATGACAAAATTTTGACATTGACACGCCCACTGCCGACGCCCCGTTTCACCTAGAGTCACAAGATTTGGTATACAGGTCCCTTTGCTCATTCTGAACAAATTTGCCTCAAGGACCCATAAAGTCCGCCATATTGGATTTTTTGCTAATACGTAATTTTTGTAAAACGCTTAAAATTCTACTCCTCCTACAAAATTTGACAAATTGAGATGAAACTTGGTGTACACACTCCTTAGACCATGTCTCATAAAAGTTATATTCAGAATTTTGATATTTTCAAAGATGGCCGAATGACGAGCAAATGAATTTTCACTGGGCGTGGCTTATCACTAAAATGCTAATAATTCCAAAACGATTTGACAGAAAGCTGTGAAACTTGGTAGGTCTGTTAAGAGTACAATTAGGACCTGACCTCTACAGTTTTATCCCAATCGAGCCATGTGGTGGCGCTATAGAGTTCCAAATATAAAGAAATATTAAAAAATTCACTAAAAATCACAGTTCCTTTGCAGAGATGTATAACTTGCTACAGTGACAAACAGCCTGATTTGGATAGGCTGATTCTCATGAAACTTGGCAAATAGTTAGAAGTTGTCATCTTATGAGCTCACACCAAATTTCGTGGCGATAGGCCAGTTGGTGGCGCTGTAGTGCACGTGTAAATATTGTGACATTGACACGCCCACTGCCGACGCCCCGTTTGACCTAGAGTCACATAATATGGTATAGAGGTCCCTCTGCTCATATTGAACAAATTTACCTCAAGGAACCATGAAGTCAGCCATATCGGATTTTGCCCATATTTTGTTAAAAACTAAAAATTACTCTTCCTTTGCTACTTCCCCACTTCGACTTTATTTTCCACTTCTCTCCGTCCACTCCTTGACTGTATTTGCCAATGCGTTCTTTGCACCGAAAAGCTGTTTCCAAGAGACCTATCAACTGTTCATGTTCGTGGGATTGTGCCGTTGAGAACACTTCTGACATGGAACTGTTCGGGCTTCCTGCTTCACACTTTTGCTTCTAGCAGCATTTCACTGTCTGATTTGACTTTTTGAAGCATCAACTCGCAAACTTCAGAGTGGCATGCATGGCACATGAAACAACTAATTTATTTGCCATTGAGAACTAGCCACGTATCTAGACTTAGCCATTTCAATTGAAGCTTGGCTTTATTGCTAGTTGTGTTTCTCATTAGTTTCATTGTGATTCGCACCTATGCTGGCCTGTGCTAGCTCTCTATCCGTGTCAACCACATATTTAGAAACTTGAGCTTTCCTTACAATCCAGCGATCCATCTCGTTGCCTGTGCTGACAATTGACAATTATATTTTCAATTGTAACTACTAGCCTATTAGGCCATTCATAAAACCAATTCTCATCCTAAATGTGTCAGCGAGATTTTCCCACTTTATTGCAGACATACAGGATTCATAAAATATGCGTAATTCACGCAATCCCGCGCTGAATTTTCAGCCCTGATACATATATTACTGTCTGTTGCTCCCGCTCTGCCCCCCCATCAAAGTAAAAAAATATCCGAAGTTCAGTATCAGTGCACAGATCTAGCATGGCAACACTGCGAGTTTTATTACTTCATACAGGACAAGAAACCGAGTTTGAGAACCACTGGCTTAGAACACCACAAGCTCCATGGTTTCCTTTTTGAGGCATTTAATTGAAATAATCAATTGAAAGTCTAAATGTCTACACAAATAATGGTTGTGGGGGGCCTGCCTGTTTGTAATTTACTTTTTTACCGCCAGTTTCAATCGGAGGCCAGGGTGTTACCACTGGTCTTGTTACGTTGACGGTAATATTTTGTCCAAATTTAAGAATTGTACAACAATAATTCAACTTCCGTTGTTAAAAGCAGGAGCAAATGTCTCTTTGGTCGAGGTTTTCAGTAATTGACCTGAATTGTTTGTCTTAAGTGGCGCTACTATATATCCTACTAGATTAGAATTTACAAGCGTTTTGAAATTCGATGCACTTTTATTCAAAGTAACTACAGAGAGTACAATAACACTACAACAGTCAGCTATTTATAGTAGGCTACTAAAAACAACAAGTGAACACCGAACATGCGATGCAACTGCCACCACACACTCAAAAATACTACAATTGTCCAATCTAGACCTAACATGAAAAGTAGCCTACTGTCATCATCACATATTGCCAACATGACAAAAAAATCTTTTACTCAAACTCCAACATAACTACATTGAAGTCATGAACATTATCAACAGTTAGGATATGAACAGGCTGTCATTGCCAAAACATATAACATTACTACACATATAGCACTAACATTAGACCTACTGTGTTAAACTAAATAATCAAATTTAATGTTAGCCTACTCACCAATGGACGTCTCTCATACTATAGGACAATGCACCTGTTGTTGTGGTTCATGGCAAAATCATCAATGATATTCTGCTCATCGAGGGCCCTTGCTTGTCCAGAGTTACTCGACAACAAAGCCGGATTGCTTTTCCAAGTGTCCCCGCTGTTGCTCCTCATGTAAGTTTTTACACGCCATAAACAAGAAAAGCTGCGTTCACAGAATCGCATTTTAACTCCACACTTCTTAGCTGGGTATTTTTGCAGAAGAGGGCGCCGTTGTCCTTCGTCTGGAGTCTGGCTAATATCAGCAGGCCCAGTGCTGCGGGGGGAGGCCTGCTGCAGCTCATGGTGGTGGCTAACTACTGATCAGATGGCGATCGTCCTCGCAAATGCGAATGAGCTCAATATCCTGGCTGTTGTTGACCTACTCTTCGACTTTGCCGGGGACAGCAGGGTTAACTTTTTTCTCTGAGCCTGGTGTTTCTGATATCCCTGGACATTTGGGGAAAAGATATTTCTCCATTTTCACCTCGAGTCAACGTTAGATCGATGCGCTCAAAATCAACTAGCCAAGTTCAAGACCTGACTCATTCTCGCGAGTCCCGAGATCAAGGAGTAGAACAAATTATAAATTATCTGGCGACTTCGTTTGGGAAAATGTTGTCTATATTTATTCATCGTATAGTCAAAATGATATAATGATTAGAAAGTTATTTATTTACTTAGGCCATTTATTTATTTTCGTAATGAAATTTAGCACCGGCCAGGCGCCACCACTGCCTATGATTAGGCTATAGGGCCTATGTCATATCCTAGCTACGTCTAGCTGCAAAAGAGAGACAAGTTATTGGTCAACTGGTGAATAACATCATGGGCGCTAATTTCTAGCGCCCTAATGGGAGTCTATGGAGCTGGCTAAAGCTAAGCTGATGGTTCAGTCCAAGATCAATATCTGGGCATGCGCCAACTCACTGATCTTCGCAAAGCGCCTGAAAGAGCCGGGACATTTTGCATTGAAAAACGGTGACTACGAACTAAAATATAACACATTGTATCACTGAAAGCACTCATTACTAAATTATTTAGAAAAACGTATTTTCTATTACTGAATAGCCAAATTCTTGATTATTTATTTTGGGAGGGAGGGGAATCAAATGTAATGCGTCCTGTATTAGCAGCCGCCACTGGTCTTAACCCATATTCATGTTTGATGTCTTTAAAAAGAGGCTAAAACCATGCATATTTTGATAATAGTATCTTGGTGCTCAGCCCGGCTTTCAACAACATAAGATCACTAAGTAATACAAAATTGTCCGCCTTTAGATAAACCAGTCCTCGCCATAAATGACACCTCCCCCTTCTTCCACGCCTTAACCCAAATCAGGTAGTGCCGGCACTGGTCGACTACAACGACAAAGAGCAACCAGTTGCAATGGCCACGTTCGCTCCGCCGCCATACTTCCACAGAAAATATAGGTCAGCTCAAAGTGAAGGATTCAGCGATAGTTTGACTTCAAAAATGAAGGTATAAACACTCAAAATAACCCCGATTGACTGTCGTCGTATTTTATTTGCTTTGGGTGCACTGTGGAGTGTTTAAGTGCGTATGGTAGCAACGTGCGTATGTCCAAAAGAAGGACAGCATGGAATTAGCTGAAAATGGTTTCCATCAATCAACTACATCATGGCTAAGTTGTAATTGAGACATTGGGCTCTATTTTGGCGATCTTGGCGCTTGGTCTAAGCGCATGGCGTAAAGTCCATTTAGGGCGTGTCCAAGTCTACTTTTGCTATTTTAACAGCGTGTTTATTGGGCGCTAAGCACGGCGCAGCGTGAAAATGGGCTGAACCTAGTCTCTTCATTAATTATAGGTGTGTCTTGGGCGTGACATGCAATAAACCAATCAAAATGTCATATCCCATTCCCTTTAAAAGCCTGCTTTTCCACCTTGGCGGATTGCATTACATTACATTTACATTTATTTAGCAGACGCTTTTATCCAAAGCGACGTACAGTAAGTGCGTACAGAGACATCATCATCATTACAGAACAGACGAGGCAAAGCACATCCTTTGCATAATGTAGCAGCTATCCCTAGCAATGAACGTTGACTGTAGTTCACAGTAAGCTGTGGGCAAATCAGCAACACCACACTTCCATTCCAAATACTATTATAAACTATACTATTATAAACCATTCCAAATACTATTATAAACTATGCTATTATAAACCATTCCAAATACTATTATAAACTATACTATGATAAAACATTCCAAATACTATTATAAACTATAATAAACAGACAGGAAAACACAGGGAACAGGGAACTGATATTCCTAGGTGAGGATATCAGTCAAGGTGGAGTCTGAAGAGGTGTGTCTTCAGGCCTCGACGGAATGCAGGCAGGGTTGGAGTAGAACGTAGGGGAATGGGAAGTTCATTCCACCACTGAGGTGCTAATGTGGAAAAACTCCGCAGTCGGGACAAGCGAGAGCCTTTGACACGGAGGGGGGGAAGTGCCAGTCGCCCTGCTGTAGAAGAGCGAAGTGGTCGAGCAGGAACATAGTTCTGGATTAAGTCCTGCAGGTAGGCGGGGCCTGTCCTATTGGCTGCAGTGTAGGCCAGGGTCAGAACTTTGAACCTGATCCTGGCTGCAACTGGCAGCCAGTGGAGAGACCTCAGCAGGGGGGTTACGTGGGAAAATTTCGGGAGGTTGAACACAAGCCGGGCAGCTGCATTCTGGATGAGTTGAAGAGGCAGAATGGCGCAGGCCGGTAGGCTTGCGAGCAGGGAGTTGCAGTAGTCCAGGCGTGAGGTGACCATGGTCTGGACAAGAAGCTGGGTGGAGTAGGTGGTCAGGTACGGTCGAATCCTCCTGATGTTGTACAGGAGGAACCTGCAGGACCGTGCCGTCGCCCTGATGTGCTCTTTGAAGTCCAGCCGGTCATCCAGGACCACCCCCAGGTTCCTTGCAGAGCGGGAGGCAGCCACCACGGTCCCATCAACGGTGATGGAGAGGTCATGTAGTGGGGAGGTCTTGTACGGCATGAAGAGGAGCTCTGTCTTGCTTATATGATGGCGAAACAGACATGCTTGTGCGTGTTTAGTGCGATCAAGGAATAGGCTATATGGATATGGATCAATAGTAGCCTATGATAAAATATTATTCGGACAAACCATTATGAGTTCCCGGTAATTCCCGACAGTGCTGTTATTTTACAAAATAAACTCCTCAAAAAAAGTTCGGAAACGTTATTTCGGTTGATTATTCCTCCCCTTTAATAATACCAATTGGTATTGTATTTTATATCGTTGGAAAGCCTGATTAGTCACCTTTACAACGAGGTACAACTTGTAAGGATCATGCATTCGTGGAATGCGCAACACAGCTAACCGTGTGGGTAGCGGCCCAAAAAAATGTGCCAAAATCCCCTGCAATATTCTTCTGTTGGTATTCACTCTCGTTTTGAGTTGCTTGGTGGCCGTCCCAGGAAGACAACACCCCAAGAAGACCGGTTCCTCACCCTTGCTTCACTGAGGAACCGTAGGCTTTCTTCCAGAGATTTACAGGCAAGATTTGCACAACGGTACCACAGACAGATCTCTGATCAGACGGTGAGGAACAGACTGCACATGGTCGGTCTTCATGCTTATAAGGCTGCCAGGAAGCCTGCAATGACTGCCCTTCACCATCAGGCCCCTTTGCGCTGGTGTCGACAGCACCGACAGTGGAACCTAAGAATGTGGGGCAACGTCATGTTCAGTGATGAATCAAGGTTCTGTCTGCGGAAGCTGGATGGCAGGATCAAAGTATGGAGACGGCGTGGAGAACGCTATGCAGATTGCTGCACAGATCGCGTGACACCTTTCAATGGGGGCAGTGTCATGGTGTGGGGCGGTACTCTCTCACAGGCAAAACAGAACTTGTCATCATTGAAGGCAATCTCAATGCAGTGAGATATCGGAATGAGATTCTGGAGCCAGTGGCGATCCCATATCTCCAGAATCTGGGACCTAACTCCATCCTCCAGGATGACAATGCTCGCCCCCACAGAGCCAGGATCATCACAGAGTACCTCCAGAATTTGGGAGTGGAGAGGATGGAATGGCCTGCCGTGAGTCCAGACCTCAACCCAATTGAACACCTGTGGGATCAGCTTGGGTCTGCTGTACGTGCCAGAGTGACCAACGCAACCATGTTGGCTGACTTGCAGCAAATCCTGGTTGAGGAATGGGATGCCATCCCACAGCAGTGTGTGACCAGGCTGGTGACCAACATGAGGAGGAGGTGCCAAGCTGTTGTGACTGCGTATGGATCTTCCACACGCTACTGAGGTCCCTGACAGTGTAAAATGAATAAAGTGTAAAAATGGCCAATATGTGTTGTTTTTTCCTTATTACTGTGGGAGAGTGTAATCATCCAATCCACCAAGCAACTCAAAACGAGAGTGAATACCAACAGAAGAATATTGCACATTTTTTTGGCCCGCTACCCACACGGTTAGCTGATCCTTACAAGTTGTACCTCGTTGTAAAGGTGACTAATCAGGCTTTCCAGCGATATAAAATACAATACCAATTGGTACTATTAAAGGGGAGGAATAATCGACCGAAATAACGTTTCCGAACTTTTTTTGAGGAGTTTATATGCGGTTGAATTTTGTTAAAGCCACCTGCAACAGCTGAGAATAAGCAACTAATGGCTTCCGTCTCACCTTAGAAAACGCCAAATTAGCCTGCTTGTTTAATTTATTTCGTTTGATTATGCAATGAAGCAAGGAACTTATGTTCAAGCTTCATCTGAAGTTCATTACCTGCATTCTAATTTTGATTAATAAAATAAATAACATCATCAATATCAATAATATCATTTTGCCTTAATGATGACAATACGCTAAATACAATAAAGCTGTCAGGTTGGCAACCCATAGGTTCTCCCTTGGGATTTTCCCTTGTTTTATAATGTCCTGCTAATGGAAATGTGACCAACCCATTTTACTGGTAGTGAAATGCTTTAATACAATCCATTTTTCCAGGAAGACCGTTAAAAGTGCGATTCACAGCAGGGGTAACAGACCTGCTCCTGTAAAGCGCACATGCAGATAATGGTATTAAAATTAATTGCGAGTTAATTGTAATGTGCTGCAGATTTGTTTTCGTTTCTAATTAGACGCTTAGTTCTCTTTAAAATCTTTTAAGTTATGGAATAACAGGTGAAATCAGCTGGGTTTTAATAAGCTGAGGGTATGGAAACCTTTGTCACTGTAATTTAAAAAATATAAAGGACGAAGAACAGCTAAGGTTACAATTCAGTTAACATGGTGACATTTATCTCAGTTTTTTAACCATATGCTATCGAAAAAACCTTATGCACAGCGAATCCTCTGTAGCCTAGGCTATTTGAAAAACAATAAAAGCAATATTCACTGGACAAGGTTTTGAACTTTTTTCAGTCAGAAACCATTCTATTTACTTACAGGCTGTATTCCTAGATAAAAAGAGCTGTATTGTAATGACATCTGAAGCGCATTTTCAAAACTCAAATGTCCGTCTATTGCAGTGCGCGAGTTTTCCATTGAATGACAATTCACGCATTAGGTGTAAATGACAATTCGCGCATTAGGCTTGATATAGGTGTTATCAGCTCCTTTTTAATGGATAGCCATTGTCCCGTACCATCACACATCGCCTGGATGTTGATGGAGTGGGCTGAGAGCAATGTAATGTGGCATCGTTTCCCTTCGATGAGGGAAAAGTATGTGGACCTATGGAATCGTTTATTATTATGCATTTTTGATATAGCCTACACAATAATATTTCACATTGTGATCTAGATATTTTAGTCATGCTTGTGCGCTCCCCTTTGTGTAACAGACAGGAGGGTACGCGCGTTGTGCACACGCCTATGTAGACGCACTTATATGCGCCGTTAAAATAACATGTAAACAACTGCAAAATGACTTTAGACCAGGTTTGTGGTGGTTCTACCGCAAGCGCTTTCTGCTGGCTCAAGATAGCAATACGCCAAAAAGAATCCTGGCCACTCATCTTAAGACCAACACCCCCAGTTCACTTGTAATGGGCGCAAGAATACATGGTAGTTAAACGACGTGAACGCAAGGCGTTATAATGAACCAAGCGCCAGGTGTAAGATAGCAAAGACACTTGCGTTTGGGTTAGCGCCGCTTAGCGCTGGGTGTAAGATAGGGCCCATTATGTCCAAAATTCTGAACTATCCCTTTAATGTTAACGTTACACTGATAGGACGCAGTTGAGTTTAGAACAGGTGCAGAACTCTAAATTACCAGTCATCCGATTGAGCTAAAAAAATTCCCTCATTATCTACGACACTGTATGGCCGAATATCGCGGTACATAAAATATATAATTGAGTCAGCAATTGTTTTAGCTCGACAGGAACGCCACAGTCATCCCATCGAACTAAAAAGAAATTACCAACTCAATTATATCTTTTAGCCTATATGCCGCGCTATTCGGCCATACAGCGTTTGTAGATAATGAGGGATTACGAATTCGGAATCCCTCATTATCTAGAAACGCTGTATGACCGAATATCGCGGCATATAAAAGATATAATTGAGTCCGTAATTTTTTTAGCTCGATCGGATGACTGTGGTAATTCAGATTTCTGCACATGTTGTAAATTCAACTGCGTCCTATCTGTTCTTGTCGGTGTAACGTTAACATTAAGCTGTGTTACCTCCGTGTCGTGATGCCTTTTCAAATGTGATCATAGATTCGTTGTGTTTCAGTACTTGACTCGCAAATGGCACATCTTGCAGATGGCATGAGTTCAGTCCTGTTCTTCAGACTTTTTTTTTTTTTTTGCCAAACCCAAAATGAGCCAATACATTGGATTTAAATGCGTTGGGTGATTGAATATCGGCCACGCTGGCTAGCTACATCCTCCGGTGTCTGCCAGCCACTATACAGTGTGCACAGTCGGTCACTAAATAGTTCGCAGACTTCGGGGCTCTTGTACGTGTTCGCCAGCATCTGAGAAATGTGTTTTTTAGAAAAAATAAATAAACTTATCAGCAGGGGTCGCTAGATAGCGTTGAAACGTGGACCCCTAACCAACTGAACCCTCCTATACCCTGGGTGACGCAATCCCCAATAGCGCATCGCCCGATGGAAAAAATCTATGAAATCAAAAATTGTTCTAATGAAGTAAACTCAACTGTCAAAATGGTACCACTTGAAATTATTTTCCTTGAAAAATACAGCTTTGTGTTCGTTTCTGGAGCTGCGCTGACAGCAGCCTGTCTCTCTCGTGTTGCGTATGATGGGTAAACTAACATTAGCCAACCTCAACTTGAGGACACGATTAAAATTTGGAATTAAAAGTTTAGAATAAGTATCTGGCAACATTTCTTGTTCAAACCAAATTGAAGCTTGCTTACTAACTAGCTATAGAATTTAAAATTGTACATAACTACAGCTTAGCGTTATACTTATTAACTGAAGCATATTACTTTAGCTTGCCAGCTAAACCGCAGCAATGTAAGCTAGCCTGTCCACTATCAATTTGAAATAATACTGACTACATTTTCTATTATTATTCTTACAGACCGTACCTATGGAAAAGCAGGTGTTCTATCCCTCAGCTAACGTAACTAACAGTAAGCTAACGTTAGCCAACTAGAGGCACAAACACGTTGAATCTTACTACTTAGTTAGCAATATAATTAACAATAGTAGCTACATAAATTCAGTTTAGCTTTTGTACAGAGCCATCTGCAAGTTAACTAAGTTAACTGCATAGGCCTATTATTTAAATGAACAGCAAGGTAAGATACCCTATCAGTTGCCACTGAAATAATTTTGTAAATATTCTCTGCTATTTTTCTTACAGACCTCCCTGAGCTAGATAGATTAGTGCAGTTGTAGCCACACACAAATGCGTTTTTATTAGCTGGCTAGCTCTCTCTTCTCGTCACAACTATCTGACCCCCGACAAAGTAGCACAAAAAAACACTTAAATAACCAAACTATCCATGTGAAATGTACAGTTTAATTGCGAGTTTTAGTACTTTGCCGTTGGATGAACAATGATCTAAATAACTATCTGGATAATGCCTAAAATGTAATGGTTGCCCCGCTATAATTTTCATGCTTTGAATAAATAAATTTGTAATTTATAAATGGCCACTGCATCACTGTATCATTATGGCAACTGTTATGTCCCTATGCTGCCTCATGAGTGCGGCCCTTTAACCCTTTGCGCAGATACCTAGTGGCCATGGCTCCGGTGGCAAAATTTTGCTCAACTGAGACATTCGTTCCTCCTGTAGCCAAACTATGAGCAGGAACAAGAAACTCTGGGTTGTATCTTTATTAGTATACGATGCATGACAACTCTGCCGAATATGGAGTTTTTAAGTGTCACTATTCTCCCGTAGCAAGTCCAATTATCAAGCAACCCCCCACCCAGTCTCGCCAGCAACTATACCTACCCATGCGTGACATAGTGGACAATAGCATCTATCTGTGAGATCATGAATGAATTTGATCATCTAAAATTGGTATTCCGTCATAGCAGCAAGATAAACCCAACAATAGCCCGTATACCAAAAAAGCAGTGAAAAGCCCTGCTCACTCAAATGCAAAATAAATAGGTGAAATTGTGTAATAATATCAAATCATTCTACTCTCAATATCTGCAAATAAATATGAAATACCTATACAATCCTACCATTAGTTTTACACAGAGATGTTGCTTTCAAAATTCAGTGGTCATTTGTCACACCAGTTTAGAACGTTATTGCACAACATAACATTACATTACAGTCAGCAGTACATTACAAGCAGAAGCTTTTATCCAAAGCGACTTAAGTGCATACAACGTCTGCGTGCAACACCCCATATAATGCATCTGCAATGCACTCAGTCACGTCATTCTGTACGTCACTGAGTGCATTTCACACTGTAGTGTAACGATCATTGATGGCTCAGTCATGTTTTATGTTTGATCTACCGATTTTCATTGAAGCTAGAACATTTGGCAGCATTTTCCTGAGGAATATTATTTTATTGTAATGTTCATACATCATACATCATACATAGGGGGGCAGTATAGTATAATGGTTAAGGAACTGGACTTGTAACCGAAAGGTTGCAGGTTCGATTTCCAGGTAGGGCACTGCCGTTGTACCCCTGAGCAAGGTACCAAACCTGAATCGCTTCAGTATATATCCAGCTGTATAAATGGATAAATGTAATAGGAAGTTGTGTAAGTCGCTCTGGATAAGAGCGTCTGCTAAATGCCTGTAATGTAATGTAATGTAATACATAATAAAGGCTATAGTTTTATCTTCCTGGGCTATACTTGTCACTTAGGGCATGGAAAATACTCATTCCAATTTACTGTGCGCTGATATATAGATGAATGTAAAATCTTCCTTGGAGTCTTTATGAATGGGATTTATTTTTATTTTTTTTTTTTTTTTTTTTAAACTACAGAAAAATGCAATCCCAGGAAAAAGGTTTACATACTGTAGAGTACAGGGGAAACCGATGTTTTATTGAGTTACACAGGACTGATTAGGCTACATATTTAGGTGTGTGTAACACTGTGATATCAACGTTTTTATCTTAAACCATAAGAGGCGGCAAATGTATATGTTTTATAATGGACAAAACTAATTGTATTCATTTTATAACATGTATTAGAGAGGGTTTTGGACCCATAGTATCTACCCCCCTATACTGATGAAAAGATAGTAATTCCCACTTGAAAATGATGAAAAAGTGGGTTTTATGATCCAAAACAGATTCATAGTTAAATATATCATAATTCTTTTTATTTAGTGCAGTGCGCAATTTAGCTAGATTTGGAGACACTAATGGACACCAGGGTATACTGCCTATATTTTGCATCATATATCTTTAGTAGTTCTGCATATCATCCTCATATTATGCACACCTGTGGGCACAGAGTTTATGATCCAGGTCATGTGTAGATTTATCTGTTTCGCATATGTAGCTCTCAGTTTTTCATTGCAAACTAAAGAAAAACAATTATATTTTTTAAAACTTTTCCAAAGTTTCTTAGCATTTGTGGCACTTTATTGCCCGGAGGCGGGCGGGCCTAAACGCCTGAAAGTAACTGGATTAGTGGCTCCGTGGCTGCCTGTCCCCCGTTGTTGAAAAGTGCATGCGCGAATTGCGAGTGATGAAAAGAGCATTCGCGAAATTGAAATTTTGCGGTAAAAAGTTGAAAAGTGAATGTGCAAAATTCAAGTAATTACGGTAAAAAGTTTGCTGTCTAACGCTGCGTGAGTTTATGGTGGGAGGTCACATTTCGGAGGAGTTAAACGCGGTGTGCGAGCTGCACAACTGGGGACTTAGCGCCATGGACACCCTTCGCAGGAAAGTTTTGGCTTTGCTAGCAAACATACCTAAAACAGCTAACTACAACCATAACAATTTGTAAGCAATAATAACCGAGGAGCCGGGCATTAAACAGTTTAAATGCCCGACGCGGAGGGCATTTAAACTGTGTAATGCCCGGCTCCGAGGTCATTATTGCGCTTTTACCATGGTTACCAACAATTATTATATATAGTTACATTTATATTTATTGATTTATTTATCGACTTTATCAGCTAAAATTTAAATATCCTTCCGAGGCCATTTTGGCATGTTGTTTGCCGTTTTCATGCAAAACTGCTCGTTGGTAGTTCTATTTGAACAGAAAACATCTCGTTGCTAATTCAATTTCTGGTTACTAGTTCTATTTTGTCCGTAGTTATGCAAAAACCTCTCGTTGGTAGTTCTGAAAACAATTGATTCTATAAGGAAACAAATAGTTCCTTCTCAACTTTATACCATAAAATTAGCACCAATTTTGGTTATTTTTGTCATTTGTTAAGAAAATTGCATGAAACCGCAACTCAATTTACCTCCCTCTCCCCGTCTTGCTTTTTAAAAATGCTTTGGTCACGCAGCCTATTTTAAACAGCCTAGGCTAAGGAAATTGCATTTCAGATTTGCATCGAGATGGGAACATCTGAAAAATAGCCTACTGTAGATACAGTTTGTGTTACTGTTAGATGTAACTTGTCATATCTAAGACATTTCGCTGGATAAAATGTTTTTTTTTTTAAAGACACAGATTAACGTGCTTTGTGAAGCATTCACAACCAGCGTTGCTCACGTTACCGTTACATTACATTAGGTAAAGCCCTACTATGTTACGTTCATATTTCCAAACTGAATAAATAGGCTACTGCACCTCTAACCACAAAACTGCTTTGTTGATTAAAGTTGTTGTAACTAAGATATTTGGCGAATACAAACTTTTTAAATCAGCGAATTTAGCGTTATTTGCCGGCTTTATTAATCAGCTGTTGGTGTTGCTATGGTTACCATTCATAAAAGTGTCGACTCTAATGGCGCTGGCAGCAGATAACGTAGACGGCGTATTAATTCAGAACGGTGATTAAAATGTTGCCAGCGCTACTTCATTGCCGGGCGGTTACACAAAGTAAATGCCCACCCTCCAGCCAATCAGAATCGAGTATTTATCCAAGCCATGGTATAAAACTTTTAATTGTATATGCATATCATTCAGTATCAGTATGTTGGTATATCAACTATAGTTAGACTATTTAACGTTGTTTCGTTATATGAATAGAAAATAAAATTTGGATTCATGTGTAGCCTATAATTTCTGGCTATTTTAAATGTAAAGTATTTAAAAAGTTGGTAGCTAGGCTAAGTAGGCTCTGACCTATAATTTAGCTAACCGCAATCTTAGGTGTATACTGTAGGCTACATGCAACTAGGCCTACTTGTACACGGAGGCTACAGACAGTTTTGAATATTTCGGGCGGCTCCTACAAGGAAGTATGCAAAATAGCCTGTACGTTTCAAGTACAAGTATTTGCATGTACAGTATACAATGTAGCCTACCTGACGTGGTTTGCGTCGAGACATCGATTAATATGTAGCATTAGATTAAAACACAAAGATCCGTTTCCGGGGCACAGAGGAGAGGAGGTGATAGTGGAGGAAAGGAGCCTGGAGGGTGCATTTTTCGAGTATTGGGACGGACCCCGAGTTTCGCTTGTATTCCATGGCTTATAATTAGGCTACATTTTAGATAGCCTATCTACAAATGCATTTTGACAAGTCATAATTACAATTATAATGTGACCAGTCAGAATGATAATCCAATAACAATTCAAGATTTCTGCAATTATAATCTGACTAATGGCGATATAATTCAAGACATCTGACTACAGTAAAAAAAAAAAAAAAAAAAAACCTTCTTAAGTAGGCTATCTATAATGAAGTCAAAGATATCACCATTCACATGTAGGCTAACGAATATGGAAATCCCTTTTAATCATTTATTAGTGTAACCGGTTTTACATTAACCTACAGATATCTGTATGCTAATTTATTTATGACTCGGCAAAATGGTATTTTAAGATATCTGTACATTTTGTCTAGTAGCCTCAGATTGAAGTTAGGCTATTAGCCATATGAAGATGTCTGTTAGCAGTGATAGATAGTTTAGACTCTGAACTTACACAGTGAAGTTATTATCCTTCAGTAATCGCAAATATATGCAAAATAAAGTAACAGGACTCTTAAAAGAAATAAAATAATTAACAGAAACTACTTTCTCCAAATTAATTTAGGATGTATTAGAAGTAGGCTATGATTTTGAGATGTACTTGGGAATGCATTGAGTGAATGGAGGGTTTTCGCTAGCTTCAGTTGTCCGTTGTTATTTTCTGCAGATTGAAACAGCAGTAAGTAGGCCTATGGTTTCTCAATTAGCCTACTCACCTCATCCATAACTTGAACTCTTTGGATGCTGGTATTAAAGCCAAATTGCACACCATCAACTAGGGGTGGGACAAAATATCGATACTGGAATATATCGTCATACTTCCTCTTGCGATACGTTATCGATACACTGGCGCCAAATATCGATATTTTTATTAAAACATGCAGGCGCTCTAAGCGGATTCGCCACAGCCACAGACTGTAAAATGCATAAAATGCACCGTTTATACTCGCTAAGAAAACCATGTTCACGTATAGAAACAATAATATTTGTAAAAAACATTGTAGTAAAAGCATTTTCCCTTGCTTACTGTACTATACAGTACCTGATGCACTTTCGGTTTAGAAGACACCAAATTTTTTTTCCTCCAAAATCACTTGTATAAATATGTTTAGGAAAGCAAGTACTTACTAGTATATTCAGCTACAACTGTTTTCAGATTAACCCTGAAGAGTTTATCTTGTTTCGCCAAAGTCCCTTACAGTCCACATTTCCACAGCGACCATCTATCGCACTTAGGGCTAAAATACGTTGCTGTTATTGTGTAGAAACACACGCGCTTTTGTACTTTTAATTTTAATTTTATTTTTTTAAACGTATTTAAATACATTAGGCTACTTATGTTATGCTTATTATCTCACCAAAAAATATGTTTTCAATGTAAACAAATGCCAAGTTACTCACGCATAGCCTACAAAGCACTGTCTGTAAGTCCTTAATTCCAATTTGCAAAAACTTGGCCTGCCTTTAAAAAGTATTGATATCAAAATGTGGCCAAGGTACAACTAACAATATTGCCTATCATAGCTCACACTAATTAAACTAGCTCTATTCCAAAGCAATGCTATCCAAACTTTCTAAATTATTTAATGCAACTTGGCCCTGTGTTTTTTCATCTTAGCACGTGAAGAGACTGTGGTCATTTAAACTTTAATTGTCAAACAACAAAAATGGCCTCATGGACAACATATCATTTCAATGAATTTTTTAAACAGTTGACAAATAATTACACTCCAGAAAACATATGTTTATACTTTGTTGTAAAGTTTACTTTAGAAAATGTACAGGTTTTAAAATGTACGCTGCTGCTTGCCTTTTTAGTGGTATTTTTTCTTCTTCAGTTACACAGATATCGTGATGTATCGCAGATGAATTGTCTTGCAATGTATCGAGTATCGCAGAATCGCTGTATCGTGATACCATCGTTATCATGGGCAACGTATCGTGATAGTATTTTATTTGTGAGTTACTCTGTGATTCCCACCCCTACCATCAACAGTCGCCTATTTATTGCAAAATTATGACAAGACACCCATACACACTGTAAAGGAACAATTAACCTATCTCAGTAGACTACCATTTTATGCCTAAATGTAAAAAAAACTGCACAACACCGGCCCGACGCGCACAACATCCCTTAGCTGTGATATAATCACAATAGCCTATAGGCCTACCGCGGCCTGTCATGAGTTATTTCTTAAATATTCAGTTACTGCATCATTATAGAATTTTTGGCAACAAGAACATTGTGGCGCATCATAATCGCATTGGATCACAAATAAATCTGGCCACCACAGTTGTCTAGACTAGGTTAACTAACATAGAAGCATGTTTTATGATATTTTTCTGACTTTGTAAATTCCCATTATAACGTTTATATTCCACCCTTCCCAGCAAAAAAATAATAAAAAAAAATAAAAAAATGGAAGCACCCCTGCTTCCTTCTATCCCGTGTGTCAAAAGGCATGCTTCTCACTTGAACGCAGAGCGGGATATTCATATTGGTTTTCCATAGCTAGCCTCTATGATTTTAAAGCAATACGCAGAGGCAAAAACCACCACCAGAGCGAAGCTAGCTAACGTTAGATAGCCATCTAAACCGTAGCGAAGGAGTTAATAGCCTAGATGATTTTGAAGAGCATGATAAGATCATTAGTTTTAAGAATGAATTCATTTGGGTTTTGTCTGTTTGGCTTAACCCTTTTGCGAAGATGCCTCGTGATAATGCCGCCGGCGGCATTATTTTGCTCAACTGAGACATTCGTTGCTCCTGCAGCCAAACTATTTGTGGAAATCACAAACTCTGTTTTAAATTTACTGATAGACGATTTGTGACAACACTGCTGAATAGAGTTTCTAAGTGTGACTATTTTCCCACAGCAAGTCCATTTAACAAGCACCCCCCCACCCAGTCTATACCTACCCATGTGTGACATAGTAGACAATAGCATCTGTGTGAGAGTTCATATATTTATTCATCATATAAAATTAGAATTCCGTCATAGCAACAAGATAAACCCAACAATTGTATGCCAAAAACACAGTGAAAAACCCTGCTCATTCAAATGCAAAATAAACAGGTGAAATTATTGTCTCATTTTACTATGTATTCTACAATGAATTTCTGCTACTAAATATGAAATAAATATACAATCCTACCATAGGCCAAAATAAGAACAAAAAGAGAATCCTGAGCTTGTTCAGTAGCCTAGTCGTAGGCCAAACAGGTAAAAAAAATAAAATAAGAAATTGACGTCTAGAATTACGCGTTGTCTACACAGACGTGTGAAAAACGTGTAGACAACGCAGGATTCCAGATTCCAGTCATTTTTACGTATTTGTGACCTGTTCGGCTTACCATAGTTCCTTTGCGCACATGTGCGCTTCGCTCATGCAACAGGCTTCGCTCATGCCATACAACAGGCGTCGCTCATACCATACAACAGGCGTCGCTCATGCCATACAACAGGCGTCGCTCATGCCATGCAACAGGCTTCGCTCATAGCACGCAACAGGGTTCGCTCATGCCATGCAATAGGCTTCGCTCATACAACAGGTCTTTATGATTGCCATGGAGTAGGCTATAGTAGCTAACCTTGCATTTGTTAATGGAAAGAGGTTGGATATCGGGGTGATAAATGCGTCGTTTCCATGTTTTTACCAACATCAGTGCGTTCGAGTTGCACTGGGAAAGTTTGGCTTTGCTAGCAAACATAGCTAAAACGGCTAACAGATAGCCTACAACAATGATGTTAACTTCGTATATGTTTAATATTCTGTATCGGCATGTTGGTCGATACAAAAGCATTTCATACTGAAAAACAGGAGGTTGGGGTTTATTTTCCGACATGGAACCAGGGTGCGTAGCCTAGCTAAGTATTACAAACTTCTGGCTATACAGGCTAATGTTTTCACGATACCAAACGTAGATAAATTAAGGGGCGTTTCCTGTTTTTCTGAAAACTGAGCTAATGATGGTGGTATTTTCTCAGTATAACTGTTACATTAGTGGCTAACTTGCCAGCGAGTCACGTGGCCTCTCGTCTCTAAGAAACGCTGCAGTGCAGGCAGGCACTACACTAGCAGTAACCTCTTGGCCTCCGCTTCTGTAACGTCATTCAGTGAGCGTGGCAACCTGTTGTCTTAACTGTAAGCTTCTTGGCTGTTGTAGTTCATTCTAAGGCAAGTACCTGGATATACCAGCATATTCTTTTTCCATAGGGGTGCACAGTAGTTTGGGGCTATATCTCGGCTCTCATTACAGGTAGAAAGTTTGCTGAGAGCTCATTTTAATCAGGAGGAGAGCTACTTCTCTACAAAGCCAACATTTTTGGTTGGAATTACCCTTTAAGCCATTTACCAAGTTTCTGTGATGCTCACACCTGGAGTTAAAGCCATAAACAGAGCACCCCCTAAATAGGTGAGAATTGACCAAATTTGCCATCTGCGCAAAGGGTTTAAATCTTTTGAATGCTAACGAGTTTCCTTTGGCTTGCCGACACCTGTTGTGGATTTCCAGAGAGCATAGATATTTGCAGCATTCTCTAGCTTGAGGTTGGTTTGCATTCCCTTTGTTGTTGCCCTGCTGTAGGGGTGTGCAATGCTGGTTTTATTTCTGCGTGATTCCCTGATTGGAAGCCGGTTTTAACTTTGCTTTGTGCGAGCATATTCTTGTCTTTTGAATGTCGCTGTGTTTCCAGCATTTCAGCAGTAAGCCGCTCGTTTATGGCTAGTTCGCTGAGTTGTAGTCTGTCTGTTGTGTAAGCCATTTTGTGCTTTGTGGAGTACTCGTCTGATGTGCTCGTGTGATCCTGGATGTGTGTGTAAATATGGAGACGACTCACGACTAAATGTCGTGCTGGGAGATGAAAGCTTTTAGATTAGATTTTTATTCCTTATATTTTCTACTCCTTTATTTTTTATTTATTTTAAATCTCTTATTTCATTTTATCATTTTATATTTAAATTTTAGTTCTTATCTCTAAGTTTAATATGTTTTCCCCCCCATTGTGGGCTTTTATTTACTATGAATTTTTAGTTTTGTAATTTCTTTTTACTTTTAAAGTTTTCCCCATCGTGGGCATTTTATTTATTTTTAGTTATTTATTTACTGATTCTGAAGTCGGACAAACTATACCTCAGAAAGCAGCAGAAAGCCGGCGAGCGGCAGTTTTGCGAGACCGAGGACATGGAGCTGGAAGCTCCCGGTGGTTGATTGAGCCAGAGGATCGCTGAACTGGAAGGACGGATATCCACCCTGCATCAAATAAGGGAAGATGAGAAACTCTGATTCCCTTGCGTTGGAGGCCCCTGGTGTTTGCGGTGAGCTGGATACCTCTGCTCCATGGCCTGGTCCTAAGGATACCCCAGCTCAGGTGGATGTACCTTGGGTTGAGCCGGGAGCGAGGGCCAAGACCCTGGCCTGCTCTACACCACTTGGCTCACAGCCCTGGACTGTAGTTGGAGGTGGAAACTCAGCTAGAAGGCGCTGCTCCCTTCTCCCTCTGCGGAACGATCTTCCTAGTCTCGTGTTGGTCTCGTTTCTGGTTTGCTTGTACTTGTACCAACACACTTTCCCCTTGTTCCATGTCTGTCTATTGGGATATTTTAATAATTTAATTAGGTTCCCTTTTGTGTTTTAAATCATTTGTGTTGCGGCCCTTTGAGTCGGGGTCATAAATTATGAACCCAATTAGAGAAGGCGTCACAGATAACCTCACTCACAACAAGGAAAACTGTCAAATTTTTATTTACAAATATGAACAATTTTTTTGTTTCCTCCCAACAATTACTTTGACAACAAGTTATGGACAACCTAAGCATTTTCAAGTAGTTTATTCAAAATTCAAGCATATTTCTAACCTTCGAACCCTCGGATCTGTACGAACCCTGGTTTTATGAGCCGAAACATTGATTTGTAGTTAAATATATAATTATTTTATGATTTTAAAAAAGTGCACCATTTAGCCATTTTGGATAGAGTTGGACACACTAAGGGACAACAGGGTACACTGCCCTACATTTTGCGTCATAGATCTTTAGTAGTTCTTCATATCACTCTCAGACCCAAGAAGTGTATGATCAAAGAAATGTATAGTTTTACCCGTTTTAAATATGTAGCTCTCGGTATTTCATTGCAAACTAATAAAACTTTTTTTTTGTTTGCATTTTTCTAAGATTTATTTGCATTTGTGGCACTTTATGTTGACCTAAATTATAAAAAAATAAACTCATACAATTTAGTATTGTAAAATGGTAAATTAATTTATTTTCCAAGTTTCTATGATGCTCACACATGGAGCTATAAAGCCTCTAAGGACAAATTTGGCAGCTGTACGAAGGGGTTAACAAGTGAGGTTCCAATGACCATACTGGCCAAATAACACAAAGGAAAAATCCAAATTGAGAGAAAAAGAAAGAGGCAAAATGGACAGAAACTGGGTAGTCAAATGGTCATGACCAATAAAATGAAAAGCAAGCAAAAGAATTAGAGCGAGTACCATCACACTGACATTGCTCCCAAATAATTTGGTTATTATAGAGTACAATGTCTAAACCACACCCCAACCATTGTTTGTGAGCAACATCAGATGAAGGCTCTGTTTTTAACTTCATAAAAATTACCTGCACACAGTCAAACTTTTCGGTGACTTTGGCTGTGTATTTGACTTTGAAGAGGGTGCTGAGGTTTCCTGCACAGTAGTACAGCTGAATCTGCAGACCTTTGTATCCAAACGCCACTTCACTGTAAGAAAAAAAGCTTTAAAATTAGGTCTAATACAACATACTAAACTGTACTGTGAATTCCATTATTAATCCAATTCCATGAGCAAGATGTTTATCTTAAGTTAAAAACTAGTAAATATATACAACATATACAATACATTAATTAATATGCAATGTTATCATGTACAGTAATAAGCAGCCATTTACATGGTGAAATCCAATAAAGTCAACAATAATGCACTACTTTGTCAATAAGTAAAGATTCAGTATCATGATTGCAAAGCAGATAATTAACAGATGATTTTTATGTACAGAATATTTATTAGAATATATATTTATGTCCACTGTAATAGGACTGGGATGCTTACCGAAATACCGCAGTATTGCAGTCACGTCATGCTCACTGAAGAGCTGAGCTGGTCACCACATTACCGCCTGTTTTTTTTGTCTGTTTTGCTTTGTTTAACCCCTTTGCACAGATGCCTAGTGACCATGCCGCCACCAGCAAGATTTTAATGAACTGAGGCATTCGTTGCTCCTGCAGCCAAACTATTCCTCAAAATCACAAATGTGTTTTAACTTTATTGGTAGACGATTCGTGACAACTCTGCCGAATACGGAGTTTCTAAGTGTCACTATTTTCACGTAGCAAGTCCATTTAACAAGCAAGCCCCCACCCAGTCTATACCTACCCATGCGTGACATAGTGGACAATAGCATCTATGTGTGAGTTCATAAATACATTTGTTCATCATATAAAAGTAGAATTCCATCATAGCAACAAGATAAATCCAACAATAGCCTGATAGTATGCCAAAAAAGCTGTGAAAAGCCCTGCTCACTCAAATGCAAAATAAACATGTAAAATTATTGTCTCATTATACCACATACTCTACTATGAATATCTGCTACTATATGAAATATGAAATGAATATACATCCTACCATTGGTTTTCCACAGAGATTCAAAATTGGTCATTGTGGTCTTTTGGTCACAGTGGTCATTTATTGTCTGGTACAATCGGTTTGAGAAATATACAACACTTTATACCGCTGTTACACCATCTGAAACATCGACGCGTAATACTCCCATGCCCTGTAAGCCTGTCTTATTCATTACAGTTCATTCTGGTTTAATTGTCGGCTTTTTTATCCAATAGAGTACATTATAACCTTAGCAACGGTATATTCCATGTCTTTTCGGGTGCTTTGAACAATTTACTACAGCCCAGCGTAACGGCAGTTTTCGTTTTAACGGTCTAGTATTACGCAAGCGCGATAGAAAACGCATTAGGGAGGGGAGTTTCCCTTTTCCGATATGTAAGTATTTTTGCGTCTAAATGCCGTTGGTCTCACTGGCTACATATGTACGTTCGTGTTTCCACTCGAGCACTAAAAAAACCAATATGTTTGATAGCCCTATTGTTATTTTCGCATTTTACATACTGTAGTGCAATCGTTAAATGTATTTTTGATGTAGGCTACCGATGTTCATTGAAGATAGAACATTTGGCAGCAATTTTGCAGATGGTGGAATATTATTTTATGTTTTTATGTTATCGTACATAATATAGGCTATGGCGTATATACTTGTCTCTTAGGGCATGACAAATGCTCATTCCAATTTACTGTGCGCTGACATGTGGTAGATTAAGGTAAACATTTCCTTGGAGTCATTATGAATAGGAACATTAAATTATTATTTTTTTTAAACTACAGAAAAATGCAATCCCAGGTCAAAAGTATACATACTGTCGAGTACAGGGAAAAGTGATGTTTTATTGAGGTACAAGAGTGAATGATTAGGCAACATATTTAGGTGTATGTAACACTGTGATATCAATGTTTTTTTATCTTAAGCCATCAGAAGGAGCAAATGTACAGTGCATCCGGAAAGTATTCACAGTATTCCAAACCATCACTCTGTTGCCAGATATGGAGTAGATGTGGATGGATCACTGCAAGGGTTATTTCTCCGGACTCATTTTCCTATAGAACTCTATGGGGAAAAAAGTCAGGAGAAACAACCCTTAAAGTGATCCATCCACATCTACTCCATATCTGGCAACAGAGTGATGGTTTGGGGCTCGTTTGATAGCTCAGACCCTTGATAACTTACAGCCATTTAGCCAGCCATGTGTTCCATACTGTACCAGTGTAATTTACAGCTGAATCTAGTCTCACCCCCCAATTTCCATAGAGATCCATTCAAATGCAGAGAGGTTATAGTATCGCTTGTAACAGTACCTGAAAATAAGATATCAACAGTTTTTTGATGTTGATGGTAGGGCCCGACCGATATATCGGAGCACCGATATTATCGGCAGATATTGGCCTGTCACAGATATATCTGTATCGGGGAAAAAATCCACGATAAGCACCGATAAAATATGTAAAAACAAAATTATAATTTTTAAACACTTAAACACAATTTTACTAAATTTCCCCAGTAGAGGGCGCCGTTCGCTGATTAACCATATACCTCCACTCCACATTATGGTCTCACCCTCTCGACTCCGTGATTGAACGCGGATCATCGATACAACTACACATTCATGGCTGCTGCGTCAAACGTGGATTGAGGTAAATTATTGTTTGTGAGAAAAACACAACTGTAACGTAAATTAACAACTAGCAAAGACATTTCATTTTGTTGGACAATAAATGTCAACGTTACACAGCCAAGACTAACGTTACCTTACTTGCCGCTTTAGTCGCCAAATGACTGAGGCTAACTACATTTCTTAACTAACATTTAGCTAGCTTACTTGCTAGCTAGCTAGCTAGCTAATAATTTGGCTAGGTTCCCAGAGTAAATACATTTGCAAGTGATGTTAGAAGAACTTGTTGCGGCCACGTTGAGTTCTATAAACAGTGAAATCAATTCAAGAGTGTTGAATGTAGCTAGAGTCCCATTAATGATTCCAAGTGCATATCTTTAGCATATTCTGGAGTCAATTGCTCAATCTTCATACTCAATCTACCTATCGATAGGTAGCTAGCTAGCTAGCTAGTTTAGCTTCCCCAATCCCAGTCAGTAAGGTCTGTCAAGCGAGCTAGCTAGCTAACTAGCTTGAACTTCTGACCATGCTATTTCGTGTACCCATTTTATTGGTCTTTTCATGGACTGTTATTTTTCTTTTCTCTTTTGAAAATGTAAAACTAGCAAAAAGAATGTCACTCTCAGGAGAAAATGCAGAGAAGCTGTGCTTCCTGCACTACAACCTGCTTCTGTTAAATTGGCAGTATTGAAGTTGACCGTTAACCTCAAGAGCCTGTGACCAGTGTGTGAAATGAAGAAATGTACACCTACTTTGTTCTAAAAGAACATGCATAATATTTAAGTTCATTTTTGTTTTATTTTAAGGTCAGGTGACATACTATTTTTCTAATGCAGAACATACTTACTGTTTTCTGTTTGAGAACGTTTGAACCAAAGAGACAGTGGCCAGTGTGTAATAAGAATATACCTTGTTATAAAAGTATGCATATATTATTTCAATTAGTTTTACTTTACTTTCAAAAGTTAGGTGACATACTATTGTTCTAATGTAGAACATACTTATTGTTTTCTGTTTGAGGACATTTGAACCAGAGACTGGCCAGTGTGTAATAATAAAGATTAAAGAATGTTACATTGTTATAAAAGAATATGTATATATTTCAATTAGTTTTACTTTACTTTCAAAGGTTAGGTGACATACTATGTTCTATGTATGATGTTATATAATGTTAAATTAATAGTTTATTGTTTGTAAGTAAAACAAATCCTGCCTCCAGTGCAATTCTTTAATAATTGCTCTTTAAGACCCAAATGTGACTGATGATTTCTGGGATATGTCTGATTTACATTATAAAAATATATATACTGTATATCGGCAGATTTATCGGAAATCGGGAAATTTTAACCCCTCTTTATCGACATCGGTATCGGACCTAAAATCCCATATCGGTCGGGCCCTAGTTGATGGTCACAGACTTCAGGAAGTAACAGCATGTAAAGGATATGCGACCAAATATGAAATATGATACTTTAAGAATACGTTAAAGCAAAGGGTATGAATACTTATGTAAATGAGAAATTTTATTTTTTTATTTTTAATAAATTTGCAAAAATCTCAAAAAAACTTTTTTCACATTGTCATTATGGGGTGTTGTGTGTAGAATTTTGAGGGAAAAAATGAATTTAATCAATTTTGGAATAAGGCTGTAACAGAACAAAATGTGGAAAAAGTGAAGCGCTGTGAATACTTTCCGGATGCACTGTATATACTTTATAATGGACAAAACAAATTTTATTAATTTTATGACGTTTTGCATAGCGGTTTTGGACCCATAGATATCTACCCCCCTATACTGATGAAAAGATAGTAATTCCCAATTGAAAATGATGCAAAAGTGAGTTTTATGAACCAAAACTGTTGATTTGTAGTTATATGTAGTAATATATCATAATTCTTTTTATTTAGAGCAGTGCACAATTTAGCCATTTGGAAAAATTTGGAGACACTAATTGACAACAGCGTACACTGCCTATATTTTGCATTATAGAGCTTTCATAGTTCTGCATATCATCCTCAGATTTTGAACTTGTGGACATGGAGTTTATGATCTAGGAAATGTATAGATTGACCTGTTTCACTTATTTAGCTCTCAGTATTTCGATGGAAAAAACTTTTATATTTAACTACATTTGTGGCACTTTATCTTGACTTAAATTATGAAAATAAACAAATCTGAGTTTGTATTGTAAATAGTACACCTATGTATGAAACACCCATCTAGTTTCTATGATGCTCATACCTGGAGTGATAACGTCTTAAACAGAGTACCCCCTAAATAGATGAGAATTTACCAAACTTACCATCTGCACAAAGGGGTTAACTGTCTGTCAATTTTTGCTTTTGGAAGTTATGTGATCTTAAATAATTATCATAGTCTACAAGGCTACTCCCATTGTCTTCATGGCACCACATCTTTTAAAACAATTAGGCAATTGCGCAGAACGCTATAGTCTACAAATTTGCAAAGTTAACATCCTGAGTGGGGGAGGGGACGCACTGTCTGGGACAGTTCATTATTCATAGGGGGATTAGTTTTGAGTGTGTTGCTTTATGGAGTTTTTATAGGCTTGAGTAGGCTATAGGCTACTTGTGATATGTTACACCATAGCATAGGCTATACATAAAAAGTGTTGTCCTTGGAGTTATTATAATAAGTACTCATATCAGACACTTGTATAGGCTATTTGGTTATGGCCATCAGCTCATATGGGAGCATTCTGGCTTCGAGCCAGACGACAATGGTAATCAAAAAAATTTGGACGAGGCTGTGTGTCGGGTATGCGGGACAAAAAATAATGTTACGAGAGTATAACACCATGAATATTGCCGCGCACCTCAGAACCACTCATCAGCTGTTTGGGAGAAGTAGGCTTCGGTCTGGTTTAGGGGTGGGAATCAAACAATGATGTTTGATTGTTTTTCTTTAGTTTGCAAAAAAATACTGAGAGCTACATAAGTGAAACAGGTAAATCTATTTCCAAGTTGTCAGATTCCTCGGAATCGTACGCCTTCGAGCTTATCAATTCTCTTATCGATTCCAGCATGTATTCCAGACAGCTATGCATAGCAAAACAACGTCATGTCATGTCGTTTTTCATTCAGTCAGCACATGCTGGCAGGCAGTGTTTGCCGCCCCGTCTAAAAAATATTAAATGGAAACGTCATTGTTTGAAAACTAATTTAAGCTAATATCATTTAAAAATCAATAAAAAATGTGTTCGCGTAAGCATTCCATTTTGTGATCCGTCTACAGAAATGATGAACTATTCAACAGATTTGTGGAGTGTGTGAACTTCCCTCGGGAGCCTATAACCAACTCCAAGTGTAAAAATAGTGTTTTTATTGGCGGTAGACTAATCTGACAACGCTTGGCGACGCACAGATTTGGAAAGCGAATAACTAACCTAAATTTGTGATAATCTTTAAACTTCGTCATCTTCAGCTAATAAGAGGAGCCAGCTTGCCTCCAAAAATGGTCAAGTAACATTAAAGATCTCATCTTTCTTCCATGTAAATGTAGCCTATAGGCTAAATGAGATAGGAGAGAATGGTGACAGTTGAAGCTGTTCTGATAATACAGAAACCAATGCAAACGTTACGGCGCAGCTTTATGAAACACGCCTAGGAGCGTAATTAACTCATAAGTAGTTTGTGATCTTCGTTAATATCCCAATCACAGAGCAGCGGTTAAACAATATTTTAGCCATTTTTTTGACATAACATTAAACTGATAATTTATCCTCTCTTCTCGTATCTTTTTTCTTTATTTTCCGGTGTCTCTTATTTTCTTTGATGTCTGATATTTTTAAGCGCACATATTGATCAAGCCAATTGACATTTATAATACTATTTCAATTTACAGAATTATACAATTCTGACTGTTTTATTGGATGCTCTGCTACTTGTGCAGGCATAAATATAGCAGATATGACAAAGAAATATGAATGAAAAAACTAAAAAAACTTTATACTTTAAAAATATGATGTCATTGAATCCATTTTAGATGACCATCCGATAGTAATAGTTGGTCTTTTAATAGCCTGGGAGCAAGTAATATTTAAGCAATCGATAAAGGAATTGATAAAGAATTGGATCGATAAGCAGAATCGATAATGGCATCGGTATCAATAAAATCTAACAATTCCCATCCCTAGTCTCGTTGGAAGCTCATATTGCTTCTCAAAAGCCTGGAGCATGGCTTGAAATGCTGGCTTCTCTACTGTATGGAATGGCACCGTCTTCTCACCCAAATACCTTGTTACAGAAGTTGTCAGGGCACGCCACTTGTTGCTGTGGCAGAACAAAAGGAAATTGCAGCAAGCACAGGATTGTGCTCAAAATGCCCAGACAAAGCTTAGTTGTGGTGAGTTAAATAACCTTGTCATTTTAATCTAAAAAAATACATCCATTTGACTATTATTTTTTAAACAAGCTAATATGAAACAAATTGTCTATCTATCCTGAAATTAAATGGCAAGAATATCCCTATCCACGATGGCCCTAGTGGTAGTTGCATCGGTCCCAATTACAGTAGGCTAGTCATGTTTGTCTGAAATTATGAACTAAGCTTCAGCTTTAAAAAAGCCCCAAAAATTGTGACGCATGGAGGATTGCGGAAACCTCAGCCTCTCCAGCATTACAGGGCAATAAAATAGCAAGATGTATTCAGTACAGCGGGGCTGTTGTCACTCCGGTGAGGGCATCTCTCAAACCCGAAAAGGTAACCATGTTGGTTTTTCTTGCGAGGAATAAGTCGCATAGGAGGGACTCACTTTGGCAATGGTCTTTAGTCAGACAGAGGGAGGGAAAAATGAAAATGAAAAAAATCGGAAAGTTTGAATTGTATTACGGTCTCTTGCAGATGCAAAGCTGCCGGTAAATATTCTAATTGCTAATTATGTTCCAGTTAATTTAGGCTGACATGTTGTAGCCTATTTTTCCTTAAGCCTATTGTTTCTGTTTCTACATTCGTAGCCTACATTTCTAAATTTCTACTGTTAATAAACAGTTCCTCACTGTCTCCGTGTTTCAATAACGTTATTCGAACGTTATCGACCAGAAATCCTACAAAGACAAAGTTGCTTAGCCTTAGGGACAAAATTGGAATAGAGATAGACATATTAACTATGGAATCAATAAAGAATAGACTACTAGGCCTACATTAATTAATGCATTCGCTATGTTTATTTACGAGCAAATTAAACATTTTATAATGTTCAAAGTTTTTGTTGTTTTAAAGCGGTTACCGCTGTGGTAAGACTGATTTCACTAATTTATGCGGTAAGGAAAAAAGCAATACTGTCCCAGCTCTACAATGTAATGTGAATATAACATCTTGCTGAATAGACCTCGACAAGGCTCCTCAAGCTGCATGCCATTACAATAAGACTCCACCCACATGCCAACAGTCCCCATTTAAAAATTGTCAAAAACAGTGGTAAGGATGTCTCCAGAACCACTTCCTGCTGCTCTAACCAAATTTCATTGCATGGTACATCTCAATCATTCATTACAATATGCATCACAGCAGAACCTAGACTAGGGTATAAAAGCCACTAATTCACTGAGGGAGGAAAACAAAATTCAGTTTTTAGCAGTACTGTAGTACTCGAGTCCAGGACTCCGACTCGAGTCCGACTCGAGTCATGATTTTAATGACTTGTGACTTGACTTGCTGTTTTAGTAACTTGGACTCGGACTTGCACTATAATTATTGTTTCTTAATAAATATGTGATTAAAAAAATAAAATGTAATTGTTTTACGATAATATTGTTAACGTTATTAATATTTTTCTCCTATCATATATAAATATTTTTCTCCTATGCGGCTTAGTCACGTGACGCTTGTAATGGTTCAGTTGTGGAAAATATGTCTGCGGTGGCGGCGGCAGCAGTGCCAAGGGTGATCAAATTTTCTTTTGCAAATTATGGCATAAACGGCAAAAGATCAGCAACTTGCACTATATGCAACAAAAAAAATAGAAGAGGTCGTGGGGACAACATCCAACTTCACTCGGCCTAAAAGGTACGTCTATCATCATTCTCAAGCATTGCATCGTACGTTAGTAGCTTGCTAGCTAGCGATCTTGAATCAGCTTGGAGCATCTCTATTTCGTGCTAGCTGCAACTAGCATCTCTGACTGTATTGCAGCAGAGCTGCACATAATGTCCATTGAAAATACGTGAAAATAAGGTTTCGCTCAAACTCGTTGAATAAAACCCTAATTCAAGAGCACGTACTTGTGTGTTGTATTTTTATTTCAACCATTTAAAGTTATGAAGTCAAAATATTCATCAGAATTTGATATTAATCCACTTTTATGGGCAGTTGAAGACTCCTTGTAGGACGTCTTCACAAGCATCGGAAAAGCTGCAGAGTATTTTGACTCCATAACTTAAAATGGTTGACATAAAAATACAACACACAAGTACATGGTCTGGAATTAGGGTTTTATTCAACGAGTTTGAGCGAAACCTTATTTTCACGTATTTTCAATGGACATTGTGTGCAGCTCTGCTGCAATACAGTCTGAGATGCTAGTTGCAGCTAGTTTCATGCTACGGAACATAACGTTAGTAGATGTCTGTTGTGCATAGCAAAATAATGCATTTAGCTAAGTTGATGCAGTTAAATGATTGAAATCAGTTCAATGGGTGCTGAGGGAAAATAAGGTTAACGTTAACACAGTTGTGTTAAAGAAAATAGCAGTACAACATCAGTAACCTGATGAACCACTGTTATTAGTAGTAGTGATATTTCTGCATGGCAAATAATTTACTTGTAGATGTAGTAGTGTAATAGAAAAACAACAGACCCAACTGTCATGACATGCATGCTGCTTGTTCTGAGTAATTGACTCATTCATTGAAAGGGGCGTGTTCAAAATAATAGCAGTGTGGAGTTTAATTAGAGAATTCATTCATTCTGTGAAAAAACAGGTGTCATTAATTGTCCTTTATTAAGGAAGAAGGGAAGCAAATGTTTCACACATTGTTATAAAATATATTTCCTTCTGAATTGCTAAGTAAAATGGGCCGTTCCAAACATTGTTCGGAGGAACAACGTAATTTGATTAAAAAGTTGATTGGAGAGGGGAAAACGTATAAAGAAGTGCAGAAAATTATAGGATGCTCAGCTAAAATGATCTCAAATACTTTAAAATGGCAACAAAAACCCGAAACACGCGGAAGAAAACGAGTAACTACTGTTAAAACGGATCGAAGAATAGTCAGAATGGCAAAGATTCAGCCAATCAGCACCTCCAGAAAGATCAAAGATGATCTAAAATTACCTGTAAGTGCTGTTAGTCAGAAGACGTTTGATCGAAGCTAAGCTATCAGCAAGAAGCCCCCGTAAAGCACCATTGTTGAAAAAACGGCATGTGCAGAATCGGTTAAAATTTGCCAAGGAACACATCGATTGGCCCAAAGACAAATGGCGTAACATTCTGTGGACTGATGAGTAAAATTGTTCTTTTCGGGTCTAGTGGTCGTCGACAGTACGTCAGATGACTGCCGGGTACTGAATTCAAGCCACAGTACACTGTGAAGACAGTGAAGCATGGTGGCGCAAAAATCATGGTATGCGGATGTTTTTCATACTACGGTGTTGGGCCTATTTATCGTATACCAGGGATCATGGATCAGTTTGAATACATCAAAATACTTGGAAGAGATTATGTTGCCGTATGCCGAAGAGGAAATGCCCCTGAAATGGGTGTTTCAACAAGACAACGACCCCAAACACACGAGTAAGCGAGCAACATCTTGGTTCCAGACAAAAAGGATTGAGGTAATGGAGTGGCCAGCTCAATCCCCCGACCTCAACCCCATTGAAAACGTGTGGGGTGACATTAAAAATGCAATTTCTGAAGCAAAACCCAAAAATTCACAGGAACTGTGGAATGTAGTTCGTTCATCCTGGGCTGAAATACCTGTTTCTAGGTGCCAGAAGTTGGTTAACTCGATGCAACGCAGATGCGCAGCAGGTATCAAAAACAATGGTTATGCAACTAAATATAAGTTCAGTCATTTAAAGTGAAGTTAAATCTTGAAAAATTTCTTCAGTTTATACAGCAAGTGTTTGAGTTTGAAGAGAAAAATGTCGACACTGCTATTTTTTTTGAAAAGATTAATATTCCTTTTCTTTGCTTCCTGTAAAAGAATAACGCAGACTTGATAAAAATTTGTTAATGCTTTGATTTGGAATTGAATGTGTAATGTTTCCACTACATTTGAAATATGGAACTAAAAGCTATTAAAAAATATTTGCACTTTATTCACTTTTTTTAACGCACTGCTATTTATTTGAACACCACTGTATATTGTGATCTGAACAAAAACGTCTCCGACGTAAAAAAAGCCAAGTTACTCACGCATAGCCTACATAGCGCTGTCTATAAGTCCTTAATTCCAACTTGCAAAAACTAGGCCTGCCTTTAAAAGTATTGATATCAAAATGTGGCCAAGTTACAACAATATTGCCTATCGTAGCTCACACTAAATAAACTAGCGCTATTCCAAAGCAATGCTATCCAAACTTTCCTAAATTATTTAATGCAACATGGCCCTGTGTTTCTTCATCTTAGCATATGAAGAGATTGTGCCTCATGGAACAACATATGACTTCAATTAATGTTTTTAACAGTTGATGAATAATTACACTCCAGAAAGGATATGGTTATACTTTGTTGGCAAGGTTTTAAAATGTTGACTGCTGCTACAGATTTCTTTAGTATTCACAAACAAGACATTTATATCAAGAAACATCATGTACAATAGAGAAAGGAGGGATGAATAAATAAATGCAGATAAAAATAAGTAAGTTGCATTAAAGAGATACTTTAGAGGCTTTTCTAAGGCCCTTTTTTCCGCTTCAATTTGAACTGAAACTTGTGAGTAGGTGTGTTCATATGACGATGATGCCACGTAGTCATATTATGAATATTCATACGGTCAAGGAGTGAAAGGGTGTGTCTTGGTGAACTGACTCAGCCCCCTTCCAGCTCTCTCCTCACAACTAAATAAAATGGCTGTATTAGTTGAGCAACGTCTTCGCGAGGAGAGGACCCGGGATGTAACCGAATGGTAAAGCTAACGTTACCTAGCTAAGTTAGCTTGTTTGTCTGCCTAAAGTAACGTTACTATTGAATACATTCAAATACACAGCAAAACCCAGTCACACAGTAACGTCAGTATATTGAACATGGCTGGTTGTAGCGCCCTCATAACTTCACTTGGTCCGGAGAGAATTATCATTTATTAGCTAACATTATTCATAAATGATATAGCTAATATAACTAGCTATCTAAGTTACCAGTTCTCTCTGGACCAAACGGGGCTAAACTCACACACAATAGACTGCCTTGCATTACCTAACTTATCGATACATTCCGTCCGAGTTACTGACCAACTGGTTACTGGTTTTGCTAGGGCTACATCAAATGTATTATTGCTATCGTTTATTAGCTAACGTTACGTATTCATAAAAGATAGCTCACACAATAGGTTGCCTTCAACCCCACATTAGCTATTACCTATCAGTAATGTCAACCGTTTGCAAAAGCATTTTTGTTGTAGTTTGTACAGATAACTTGCATGTAAGCAGAAACAAACTAATGTCCCAACAGGTGTGCTTGTGGCCACTGCTCTAACCTGTCCCCTCCAGAAAACCTATGTTGCCGTGAGGTTACTGAGGTAACGTTATGTCAGCGTAGTTATGAAGCTATTCTTGATTTGTCTAATACTGCTGTGCCGTAGTCGGGCATGCTTGGCCCAACTGTATAATAGTGGCCAATACATGTGCAATTACACAATGTCACAAATACAATGCAATAGGTATATTGTACTTAGCTGATGTAATGATTACAAAATTACATCCATCACTGTTGGGATGGCACCTGGCTTCAGCGACAGTTTTATAGAAGCCCATCTCAAAGCCAGTTAAATTGTGGTAGCAGTCCGGTGTGAAGTGCACGTTGCACACTAGGGCTTTCTTCGGCAATTCCGCGTGCTCTACACCGATAGCTTGAAGCCACTGGCTAAGTAGCGCTGGGTCTCTCGGCAGATTATGAAAGCTAGCAGAGCCGGTGGCATTGCACCGAGGAACGATACATCTCTGACTCCTTGGCATAATGCAGGCAAGTTAGCTAAAGATACCAAGTAGTAAGACGTCGTATATGAATAACTGTAGCTCGATGTAAGTCGTAATATTAACGTTAGCAATAATACAAAGCAATTCGCATTTGAACTTGAACTAGCTAATTAGCAGTACAATGGTCTCAGTCTCAGAAGGAAAAAAAAAATCGTCGTTCTCTGCTTTTATAACACGTGCCCAGCCAAGACCCACCCCTATGACCACCTCAAGTCCACCCATTTTTATGTTAAGGATCTCGTGACGTCACGAATCCCTGGAAGCCAACATATTGGTAAGTCTACACAAAAACTCAGATAAAACCATTTTGACTAAACATTAAATTTTCGGACATAAACAGTTGTGTATGATCATAATCTAACTCAAAACATAGGTTTTCAACAGGAAAAGTCGGTTTTTGACTGCAGTATCACTTTAAATAATTTAGGAAAGTTTGAATGGAATTGCTTTGGAATAGAGCTAGTTTATTTAGGAGTACGAGGAAGAACTATGCGAGAACCTCTCTGCGCGATGGTTCTGACGCTACTCTGGTATTTATGAGGAACGTTCCCCGTTTTATGTTTTTGCCAAGGCACTGTTTGTGTTGGTATTGTCCTCAGTGCTCCGAGTTTCGATGGCCCTTTATGAATGGGCATAATAGATTGATTTTTGTTTCACCCATATCAAGTAGGTCTTTGATTAATTTCATTTCTATTAAAGATTGAGCTTCGATGACCATAGCTTAGGCTACTTTGTAAAATTTATATTAACCCTATTTACTTTGGCCCATTTGGCCCAATTTTCATCTAGTTTTTACTAGTGTCAATTAAGTGTCAATATCTCAAACACTATTCACTGCACATCCATGGTTGAAAGTTTGAATGAAAGACGACGCTTGTACCATTCAAAAATTTGGAACAGAATAAATGTATGTCAAAGTGGTCACATACAGTTTATACAAAATACACATAAGAATACAAAAAAAAGTACAAAACGCCTTGTGTTTTTATTGTTTATCACTGAATATCTCAACTTCAAAGTACAGGAGCAAGCCAGAATTGCTTATACTAGTGCACTAATATGTTGTCCACTTGTGTATACAATTTGGTAAAGATAACTACAGGCTTTCCTTATCCATTGGTATTTTCCCCCAAAACGGGGCCCAGGTGTCCCAAAATCTATCCAAACTTCTCCAAATATAAAAATATAAAAGATATGTGCATATCTTTCTGTCTAGGCATGTCAATCATCAGAAAACTTTTTCTTTTAAAACAGTTTTTGTAATACAAAGTGTGAAGAAAATTTACCTACACATGTTTTGTGTTTATGTGTATGAGGGTATTCTCTTACAAAGCGTGCCCAAAAATGCCCAAATACCTCTCCGAAAAGGATTACTTACTTTAATGTTATCCAACCAATCTGCTTTACATTTAAAATGGCACTGTACTTCAAAATTAGATTTACCAGAGCCCCATAAGCCAGCAGAATAACAGGTTTATCTATAACAAGCCCTCAACATTACTTTTTACAGCAAAAGTAATGAATTATACATCACTTTATTTGGCAAACCTGTCTGTTACCACCTCCTACGACAGAGGTGTCAGGTGGGGGAGGGGTGTTTTCACTGTCCTCCCTGAAAAAGACAGATTCAAGTACATTACTAAGTAGAATCACTAAAGAATGAGAACACCAATTATCTCAAAAGGACATATGGCAAGTATTACAATTAAGTGAATATATACATATATATACAGTATATATATATATATACACACACACACATATGTTATATATATATATAAAAATACATACACACATTAGATATATATATACACACACACACACACACACACACACACACACACACACAGTATATACATTAAAAAATCTTACATCCACAGTACGTCTGATATTAGCTCCAACATAATTAGCAATTGTAGCTAACTAGGATTTATGAATTAGTTTGTCAGCTTGCACAAAATAAATTACATTATTATAATACTGTAATGTCTTGACTGAACCGTGAAATGAAGTACTGAGAATGGATGTAGTTTCATGCGTGAATTCAACAACTAGCCCTTGTGTTGGTTGCTACACAAAAAAAACTGCGAATGAACGCTATAAAACAAACCCCATTAGCAGACCATGAGCTCCTTTCCAGCCTGTGACAACATAGAAGCTAACTAGCGAACTTCTGCGAGAATCCATTTATCACCAAACTAAAAATACTCTAGATAATAGCGCTCCATACTGTTGATGATTATGAAAATGATGATGATAATAACAATAATAATAATTTGTATTATATATTTTTTAAAACACTTACGTGTCCAGGCACGGGTCCATGCCACAGTCATTGCTATGCCGGAGGACTGACTTCTTCAGCTTCAAATCACTGCGGTGCAGCACGTCCAAAACCTGAGCAACCGTAAAATAAGCGCTCTTCTTTCCACCATTGCGTGCCATGTTTGCGTATAAATGTATAAAATAATCGTAATCGTTGAAGCAGCAAAGACATATGACCAGCGCAATTACACCATACAGCAAAACACGTACGCGTAAAGAGAAAAGCTAGCCTATGACGTACATACAGCTAACAAAAGCTCTACACATGGCTAAATATCATCTGGATAGGCTAAAAACGTACTTGTACAGCAATCCAGTCCATCCTTTCCAGGATAACCTCAGTAAAAATGGCCACAGACGCAAGCTTATCCTGACTACAGTGTCATGTGGCCGAAAGCGCACACACGATTGTCCTATGGGCTGTCGTTACGCGTGGATACAGCACCGTTCCCAGTTGCTCGAATAAGACATATTTTACTTCGTTTTAAAGGGCAGGAAACCCCGTAGAAGATAATCTACGTGTTTCACGTTAGATCAGTCCTGAAGCAGTCTAATATTTTTACGCAACGGTAGTAACGTAGTACAAACGCAAATGCGATGGGTACGCACTGTGGAAATGGAGATTTTGCTGGGCAATGGATAAATGGATTATGAAAAAACATTCAGGATTCTTCAGAAAACAGTTATAACTGCAAAACCAGGTATCAAATTTGGTTGATATATATAAACGAATGTGCTCGCAGGGTGTGACTGTTTTTAACAAATTTGCGTCGAAAGTTCTGTGTTTTATTAACGTTTTAATTTAGAATTTAAGAGAAATATGAACACTATAAAAAATTGGGATGCATGCGTCCCGCCACTCGGGGGCCAATGTCCATAGGGTTAACAACGGATGCTTGCAGTAATAATAATAATAATACAATAATTTATATTTCAGCGGTTTACAATTTCTTACCTTCGCTATTTATTATTTTTTTTAACTGTAAAATTCACTGACATTTCTATGTAGGCCTACCCAAGTGGCTCAAAATAAACCAAAAGTTCTAAGCTAAACCCAAATTGAATGCTTTTGGTTTCACGCTTCAAAGAGGAAAATATGCAACAATTGTATTTCTATGAAATGTTATACGTATCAAAGCAAATTCTAGAGGGAAAAAGAAAAAATATCAGCAGTCTTTGAGTACATTATAAGGGAAATAACAGCAGACTAGCCAAAAATAGTCATGAAACAACAACATTGAACATTAAGTTGAACAATGTTTTATTATATTATAGTGTTGTTTTCTGTTCACACGACAAATACATTTAGATCCCGACAACTTTGTGTAGTTCTGTTTATAGGCAGTCATAACAAAACATATATTATTTTTTCTACCAAGTGAAATTGTACCCCTCTCTTTTATTAGACCCATGCCATGCATATAAGTTTGGAGCATCAAAGATTATTTTATTCGCGCTATCAATTTTAATATTTTTCTCGTAGCCTATGCAATTTTTGGAATAGCATAGGTGCCTTCGTAAATTCTATCTCGTTCTTTGAATTCGTCTACATGTAGCAACAGCAACTATAAGCAAGAGGTGGCGTGAATTGTTCATTTTTTAAATTGACTTTGGCTCCATCATCAAAGAAAGGGATAAGAGAGATCGCTTTTCCCGTCTTTCTAGGTGTTTTTTTTATATTTAATTTCCAGGAAGTAATTTTTTTCATTTTAAAACATGACCAGGTTAATATAACATATTTAGGAAAAGTCATGAAAGGAGGCCACCGTGCGACTCTCCTGCTCAGAGATATTAAAGTTCAAAATTCCAATAGCGGTCAAATCTCCACTCCCGTCTTTCTAGTGTTAACTTACAGGCTGTAGACCTAGAGAGCTGTATTGTAATGACATCTGAAGCGCATTTTCAGAACTCAAATGTCCGTCTATTGCAGTGTGCGACTTTTCTATTGAATGACAATTCACGCATTAGGTTTGCGCATTACGCTTGATATAGGTGTTATCAGGAAAGTTTTAAATGGATAACCATTGTCCCGTAACAGAAGATTGCAGGAATTATTGGCAAATATAGGCTAAGTTATAGCTTGATGCAGAATAATTGCGAATAGTCTATACACGTAACCTTACACATACCATCGCACATTGCCTGGATGTCGATGGAGTGGGCTGAAAGCAATTTAATGCGCCATTCCCCTTCGCTGAGGGACAGGTATGTGGTCTTTGACCTATGGACCCTTTTATTATGCATTTTTTGATATAGCCTACACAATAATATTTCACATTGTAAATATCAATTAATAAATATTATTTTTAGTCATGCTTGTGCGCACCCCTGTGTGTAACAGACAGGAGGGTGCACGCGCATTGTGCACACTCCTATGTAGACGCACTTATATGCGCCGTTAAAATAAACAACTGCGACAAGACTTTAGACCAGGTCTTTCTGCTGGCTCAAGATAGCAATACGCCAAAAAGTATCCTGGCCACTCCTCATCTTAAGATCAACATGACCAGTTCACTTGCAATGGGCGCAAGAGTACATGGTTTTTAAAGACGTGAGTGCTAGGCGTTATAATGAACCCTGCGCTGGGTGTAAAATAGCAAAGACTTGCGTTTGGGTTAGCACCGCTTAGCGCCAGGTGTAAGATAGGGCCCCAAATATTAAGCAAGATACAGCCTACGCATTTAAATCTCGACTGTCACCAAAACCATGTTGTTGATTAAATCAAATAAATTAGAAGTAGCGATCCGCCGAGTTCATTAAAGGCTACAGAACGTTAATTCAGACATATCAGCAGTCAGTTAGCCCACACGTTATCTTGGACTTGCAGAATTTAGGCACGTCGTTGTTTGGACCTTTGTGCAGAAAACTTGTCGACGTACCATTCGACGAACAGGAGGCTAAATGCTTTGAATTGCTGTTTATTCATTTATTCGTCACTCCACAGGTTGCGTATTTGCCGGGACGACAGTCAAAAAATGATCCGCTTTTAACTCGCCTTACTTTTCGTTACTTGTTGCTCCTCTGACATAGAGTTTAAAACATGGGCGATGTCTTCCTCTGGAGAGTGTATCTGGCCTAACTTCCCTGTACTAAAAAGTTTTGAGTAAAAGTTCAATACCAATGAAGTCCCCCTCCCGCTGGTGAAACAATATTGACTGGGTGATAATGACTACGAGAAACATTATTGACCTGTATCTTTAAACATATCCAGTTGTTCCTTCATGATTTTTTGGTGCTACAACTTGTAGCTACTAGCAACAGGGGACGGGGAGTTAGACCGCAAACCTTTCCCGTAATTACTCAATTTATGCATGCACTTTTCAACTCTTGAAATTTACACATGCTTTTCAACATCGGGGTGTCAGTAAACCAGTCAGTCAGCAGTTACCCACATTCAAACATTTAGGCCGTCGTTGCCCCTCTGTCTGGCCTTAATGGCGCTTAAAAAAAGACATGCCCTGCGGCCACAGTGGCCTTGGTGCCCCGCTCGGATTGCCCTCACTGATTTCGCTGTTTTCTCCTCTGCCCCTCTCCTGTCAAAAAGTCTTAAGCGACCAGTGTCTTTTATTGAGATTTTGAATTCTTATTGGCCAACATCAACTGAAGCGCAACCAATGCTCTGCGAGTACTACGAACCAATGACCACGAAACTGAGACTGACTGGACTCCTGAGGTGAAAAAAAAGTGACAGCTCTGATGACAGTGACGGAACAAGAGAAAGTCAAGTGAATCGAGGTAAGAAAGTTTGATAAATCAACGAATGAATAGCATATGCAACTCAAGATAGGCATTGCTCATATATTGCTATTGCTGACTCGGTTCGCTGCCATCTAACGTGCCGAGTAATGTTTTGCTGCCATATAGCTAGCTAGATGTGCAAATGACATACCGAAGTCATATTGCTAGGCTATTGCACTGCGGCAGGCGGCAGGCTATAATGCAATAAAAATTTACATTGAAAGTTTGGAGCAAAATAAATTAAAAGTTTGGAGCAATAACTGCTCAGTAATCTATGAAATGTGCCATGCAGTCTAGCATTATTAACCCTCCACATAAGAGATTTAGTACCGTTACCATAGCTTATATCATAATCAGCCATGACAACATTTTGATGATGCCTGTAGTTAATAGGGCGTTTTATAAATAGGCTAGCTGTTCTGGGAAATGTGGGGGAAAAAATCTGTGTTATGCAGAAATATCTCACGATTATAAAAAGCCTTATATGATTAAAAAATATATAAAAAATTATCAATTCAATGTTTTCCGGTAATAAAACTACTCTATCTTAAGACCTGATTTAATTTTATTACTGGAAAAGTGTCATTGAATTGGAATCATACATTCATTGATGAACGTACCTAACTCCAAGCCAACTAAAAAACTGATTGAACTCTTTCCTTCGGCCTCCCCCTAAGTACATCCTTTATGGCAATGCTGGCTCATCAGAAAGCGGAAACTTTAATTGTTCATATCCCCATGATATTATTATTAAAAGATCCAGGGTTTTAACATCTTTTTCAACGGCACTAAACAACCCTGGTCAGAACAAACAACTCAGGTTAACCACTGAGAACCTCTACAAAGAGACACCCTGCTCCTGCTTTTAACAACAGAAGTTGAATGATTGTTGTACAATCATTAGACTTGGGCAAAATATTACCGTCCATGTGACAGTACCAGTGGTACCACCTCTGGCATCGGATTTAATCTGGAGGTAAAAAGGTAAATTTCAAACGGGCAGTCCCCTCACAACCATTATCTGCGGAGATATTTCAACTTTCAATTGATTATTTATATTAAATGTCGCCGATTGGCATTCAAACAAAATCAAAAGGGAAAACTTAGAAAGATATTCTAAGCCACGCTCGGGCCTAAATACTTTCCTGTTCTGTCTTTCTTCAGAGGTAATACAACTCTCCTAGATTGCATAGACAGATAATGAGCGCAGGACATTTCCTTTGATGTGTGTGCATGAACAACTGGATATGTTTAAAGATACAGGTCAATTGGCTGAAATGTACAATCTCTCTTGTCGTCGTTATCGCCCAGTCAATATTATTTTACCAGCGGGAGGGGGGACCTTCTACTCTGTTGTGAAATTTTACTCAACTGTTTCCTTCAGGGAAGATTGCTACACTCACCAGAGGAAGACATCACCCACGTTTTAAACTCAATGTCAGAGGAGCAACAACTAACAAAAAGTAAGCCAAGATCAAAGCGATTATTATTTGACTGTTGTCCCGGCAAATAGGCAACCTGTCGAGTGGTGAATGAATAAATAAATAAACAGCAATTGAAAGTATCAAACGAACCGCAAACCATCACTCTGCTGCCAGATATGCAGTAGATATGGATGGATCACTTTAAGGGTTGTTTCTCCTGACAAATTTTCCTATTGAACTCTATGGAAAAATAAGTCAGGAGAAGAAACTAAGTTATCCATCCATATCTACTGTATTTCTGGCAGCAGAGTGATGGTTTAAGGCTTGTTCGCTCGGTATCCTCACAATGGGATATGGCCGACTCCCGAATTGAATTATGCTCCGAAGCCATCCTCTGTAATGATTGAGGGAGCACCCCAGCAACACAATCTGTACTCATGGAGATCCCACACTGAGCACTGAATGCACCACTGTGCAGTTACATCCAGTCTGTAAAACCTTACAAACATGTGAGGTGTAGCCCAGCTCGCAGCTACACAGATGTCCCTGGACCTGACAACGCCTCTAAATAGGGCCCATGACGTGGCCCATTCCCCTGGTGGAATGAGCCCGCAATCCATCCGGCACCTGGAGTCCACTGTACTCATAGGCCCTGCTGATAGCCTCTACAAGCCAGTGTGACAGGCGCTGTCGTGACACAGGCTTACCCCCGTGTGTAGAGGCCCATGACACAAACAGTTGGTTACTTTTCCTGAAACCCTTCGTTCTGTCCACGTACACCCTAAGCGCCCGTACGGGGCAGAGCGTATTGAGCCTGCCCGCCCCTGGGGCGCTGTCGCCCTCTTGTGGCGGCTTGATAAACTGCAGTCCCCTCCCCTGCCTCACAGAGAGGGGATAGAGAGTACTTTTCTCTTCTCTCTTATGACAGAGAAGAGGGATCTTTTTTTTCCTTATTCTCTGCACCCTCGGCCCAGAGCCTGGATGCGTCAGTAAGGTTTTTATTTTTGAAAACAAAGTGCTGTGAGGTAACCGTGCTTGTCGGCCACTGGGAACCCCTCTCTGAGCTGGCCACGGTGAGTGCTGAGAGGAGGAATTTGGCACTGTGGAGGGCACTGGGGGAACTTGTGCTTCTACTCCACAAGCGCTGAGAACGGGGGAAAACAAAGTGGGCCTGGAGGGACTTATGGAACCCCTTTCTCTCCTCCGTTTGGCTGGGAGGGAAAAATGAGTAAAAGTCTCTGGGGGGGGGGGGGGGGGGGGGGCAGGGCAGAGAGCTCTGTTGTGTGCTGCCGGCTGCCCCCCTGAGGTGACAGGGAATGACCCCTAGGAGGACCGCTTCTTACCCTCTGAAGGGCGAGATTGGCGGTGCTTACCTGCTGCTACTGCAGCAAATGAGTGTTTTCCCCATGGTCTCTGGTTTGGGGCCCTAGGCTGCTGTGACACGGCCTGCTCAACGTTGGGGCCTCTGGGCTCTTTAGCCGCTGCAAAACCAGAGCGGGGGGGTGGCTGCTGGCGAGGAGTGGGTTTGCGGGGAAGGCACAGGTTAAATGCCTCGCCCTGCTTCTTCCTCAGGTCACAAGCTTGCTACATTGAGTTTACAGCTTCACCAAACAGCCCTTTTACCTTGAGGGGGTCAAAAGAGGAGTACATAATGACCTGTTTATCCTGGTCTGGCAGGCTGGATAAGTTGAGCCAGTGTGCTCACTCCCCTGCTACCGCCAGGCCCATCACTCGCCCAACCCCCTGGACAGTCCCGCAGGAGACGCGGAGGATGAGGTCTGCAACGACACAAATCTCCTCCAAAACCGCTGGATCTGGGACCCCCTTGTCGAGAGAGAGCCCCATCTCCTGCAACAGTTCTGACTGATAATCAGCTAGAAGTGACTCAGTGTTCAGGTTTTGAATGGTCTGGGAGGCAGATTTATATACCTTTTGGTGCATGGAGGCTGTGAATCTCTCCAATTTACCAGGCAGGGAGGGGCCAGCCGATGACAGGGTGGCTCTCCTATTCGGGAGTAGGTGATATGCCACGGCAGGTTCGACGAGTGGGGGATCACCCACGCCGAGATCACTTCCACCGTGAATTTCCAGGCTCGTGTAGCCCTTAACGGGTACTCGGCTGCGGAACGGTTTGTCCCAATATTTCTTCATTTCTTTCATGCAGGCCGGGACAGCGGGCAGCAACTGCCTGCCCCGGCGGCTGTCGCGAGGGGAGCCATTTACCGTCGTAAAGGTCTCTTTCCTCACCCGCACTTGTTTGCGCCGCCGGTCACTCAAGCCCTAGCTTGGCGGCGGCTCGCTTACACACCTCGTGTATGTCCGTCTCCTTGACGGGGGGGCGGGGGTGCTGCCGCTTAGAGCGCTGCTAGGCCTGGACGGCTGGATGAGGATAGCATCCTCCTCGTCGTCGTCCACCTCGTCGAGGTAGTCAGCAATGGTGTCGTCCTCCATCCTCCCCCCCCCCCCTCCCCTTCCTCGTCCTGATGATCGAGGAGATTATCGGGCAGGGGGGAGTCGAGCGGGAAATCGACCATGTCTCCCGAGCTCCTGCTGGGCTTGACGTTAGCCGTAGCGCTAGCTACGATGCTGTCAAGTCCGGGGTTTTCCTTGGGGGCTGCCGATACGCGCCAACATCTTTTCAGAATACGTACCGGCATTTTAATGCAGTGTACGCAGGATTCCGGGTTAGCCAAGGACTCCTGTGCGTGGCTCACTCCCATGCATGCAATGCTGAGAGGGTGCTGGTCACTACACGAGATGCTAGCGCCACAAGAGGTCGCTGGCTCGCTCCTCTTGTCGCCCTCACCGGCGCTTCCCGGCAGGGGACCACCGGATGCCATGGCTTTACGCCGACTTGTTACCGCTGTGACGCTAGTAACGTCGGAAGCCTTTACGGTTGAAAATAGCTAACTTAGTGGAAAGCTGGTTCGCACAGCACAAATAGCTAACCGGCTAGCTGACAGGCCGACCACTGACTGGTTAGAGCGTGAGCTCGGCTCCTTCACGAAGAATACAGCACAGACCGGAGACGGGTCGCATTCTCCATCATTGCTTCTGCCTTGGCAGCGGCTAGCTTCTTGGTGCTCGCTTGGGTGTAGGGCTGTCAACATTGGCCAAAAATCACGTTTGAATATTCCTTCTGAGAAAACACATAAGTTCGAATATATTCGAATATCTTGCGTCCTTTCCTGCTACATTTTCTATTTTAGTTCTGATGCCTCGCAACAAATTCTGCATGCTTTGTTTTTTTTTTTTATATTTGGTTGTTATTTGCTCTGTATTTATTATTTTGTTACCTTTAGACTATTCGTATACTGGTACTATCTGATGCGCAATGTTAACAGCAGAGTGTGGATGGTTATTACATCGATTTTCCCATTTCCAGTGGAAGGTTTGTGTAAGGTCCGATCAAATTACAACGTCTGATCGCTTACTTCCTTGCAGAGGGGGCTAGTGCAATAGATGTAACAGCCACGGTGTCAATGTATTATCCTATCTTGTGACTGATCGTCATCATTAGTTAAGAGAAAGCAAGAGAAGATGGCAGATCTTGTTTCAAAGAAAAATACCACTTCGCTAATCTGGGAATTTTTCGGCTACAAACCCAATGATAACGGAGAACCGGCAAATGTCGACGAGGTAACATGCCGTAAATGCTAGGGGTGTTAACGATTAATCGTTGATCGATTAATTGCCGTTAATAATTTGATCGATCATTTCAAATTTAACGATCAAATTGAACTATTTGCGGTCTCATCTTAATTGTGTCAATGGGAGCTGTTGGTGAAATGCAATCATTAAGTTAAACACAAGGGGGGCGCGCGCACTGCAATTAGGAAACATGTTATTAACTTTACATAGAAGAAGACTCACTCGACCATGAAGCACGCTACTTATGCGTGCCTGGGACATCGGCGATAACTACAGTCATTATGAGTGCATTATAACATTATGCCTATGAGAACCTACAGGAGATGGCAATAAGTAATTTGTCATATGCTGTGACAAATTACTTAGCAGCAAACATTGCATCGCAACATTGTTTTGTGGACATAGTTCGAAACGTAATAAATTGACGGCCGCTCATCGTCATCATTTTTGTCGTCACATTCATTTTGGAGCGGTCTATGAAGTGTCTAGCTACTAAGTTACAAGAAAAAAACTTTTGTGAGATGACAGTACGGAATGTTGCAGTTGGCATTCATTTATAAACGGATCCAAAACGAATAACCATTTGATTCTCGTTTTTCAATTTCTGTTTTTAAAATATAGCATAACCATTTGTTTCTTGTTTTTAAATTTGTTTCTGAAACGGGAAACGATTGGCCAAAAAGTTGACTCACAATAGTTAACAGTTAGACCAGTCTAGCTCTATGGTCTTTGAAGCGTTACCTGAGGTAGGCTAGTTTAACGTTAGTTCACTGTTACCCGACAGTCCTGTTCAAGAGGTTTTCTGTGGAGAGCGGCTACAATCTGTCAAACTCTGCCAGTCAGCTGTGAGGATCCTGAGGTAATTATTAGCCTAACGTAACGTTACATGCTGGCGCTCGTCACATTTCGGCTTGCAAAGAAGGGGATGCTAATCCACAGACAAATAAATATTTAGAAAAAAGAGGATACAGGCAGCAACTCTTGTAGAATATTTATTGAACGACAAGACTAACGCGTTTCGGAGAAAACGTTAAACTCCTTCGTCAGAGCGTGATACTGAATGTGACTGGTATTTTAGTCATTTAGGTCATGAATATTTGTACAAGATGTTTTATTAAAATTATTAAATGCCCATTTCTTGTGAGCTTTTTTAATGTGTGTTTTTGTGTATTTTGTATGGGCTTCACATTCCTATAATAATTTGCATTATTATTAGGCCTATATTATTAATAATAATAAATATATGTCAGCTATTTTATATGACAAAAAGTAGTGACTGCAATGAGATGTGGAGTAACTCAATGTCTGGTTAAGATTTAACCCAGCAATGTAGTTATTTTCATTCAATGCATGGGTCAAATGATCAACCCAGTATTCTGGGTTAAAATAGTCAAACCCAGCAGTTGGGTCAAATCAACCCAACATGTGTTCTGTCCCAAAGTGACCCAGCCGTGAGGTCAAATTTGGGTTGTTTTATAACCCAGCATTTTTTTTAGTGTAACCTACTATAATTGGAGAGTGGTGCGTTTGTTTGCCCGGATTTGGACCGCACACTGTTCCTCCGATCGCCTCCAAACTTGCCAGAAAAAAAATAGGTCAGGGGTCCGGCGTTTGCATAGGGTGCTTTTCATTTTCTTTACATAAACACTCGATTGACAGTTAAAATTTTTATTTGCTTTCTACATTGTAACGAGACTCAACATCATCGTCACCACGTTACATCATCGTCACCATGTTCCATTCCTATTTGTCACCACGAGCATTCGCGTCAGTGTTGTTGCTAAGCTACAGTGCTGCAACGACCAAAGTTCTTAACTAATCCAAGTCCTGATATTCGGGGGGGGGAAAATATAGTAACGTACGTTTCGGCTGTGCCTACTTCCAGAACGTACTCGTCAGAAATACTCTCAACGTGAAACACCACTGGAGGACACCAAAACGGAAAAAAAAAAAAACTTTTGCTCCATGCTGCTACTTCGTCATAGCATCATGGTGCGTAATGAATGATCAATACAATTAGTTGTTGTGGTTTTTGACTTGTTCAAATGAAAGTAACGTATGGGGTTCATTTAGTTTCATAAATAGCGCTCCTGGAATTGTGAAATGAGCGCACAGAACAGTATTCGCGCGTGTGGAGCTATGAAGTGAGCGAGCAGAGAACCATCTGCACGAGCAAGAAGCTCATCTGCGAGCGTGGAGCTGTGAAGCGAGCGAGCAGAGAACCATCCGCACGAGCACGGAGCAGCAAGCCTGCTCTTGCTCAAAATTGGTTTGCCCTAAGGCCGTCGCGGTAGTACAGCGGTAAAAGCGCCGACTTTCAGTTGGTGCGGTTGTGCTCCGAGGATCGGGGTTCGCGCCCCGGTCCTGCCAGATCCGAGCATGGCCAATGCCCTGTGGGAGCAGCAATTGGCGGCTGCTTCCGGGTAGGGGGAGGGGCTCGGAGAGAATCGCTGCGCGCATAGCGACCCTAGGCGGGCTGGAATCACGGTCAGGAGCTAGGAGTCGCCGCGCCCAGAAGAGGACGTGGCGTCCTCCCGTCCTACCGCCGGCTGACGGGGTTGTGTAGCGGTGATTCTCTAGCGGTTGCTACACGGGGGGAATTGAATTAGAATAGGGATTCAATTGGCTACTAAATTGGGAGAAAATGGGGAAAAATCAGAAACAAAATTTAAAAAATTGGTTTGCCCTCGCTTGAAATTAGTTTCCTCTTGTTCGTTCGCCAAGTCGATTTTTGAGACTTTTGGGTGGGTGGGGGGCGGGGTACACAGTAGCTGATGTCTCCACTCCTTTGATTGGTCACCTTGACTTGTGTGATTGTATTCTCTGTGGAAGTACAGCTACTGTGGAAATGGTCGACTACAACAACAAAGAAGAGCAACAAGTTGCAATGGCCACGTTCGCTCCGCCGCCGTACTTCGAGAATATAGGTCAGCACAAAGTAAAGGATTCAACGAGTTTGACTTCAAAAATGATGGCATAAACACTCAAAATAACCTCGATAGACTGTCGTCGTATTTTATTTGCTTTGGGTGCACTGTGGAGTGTTTAAAGGTATACTATGTAGTTTCATTGTAAACAACTCCTCCTTTGTTTACATTCAAATTTTCTCCACAAAAAACATTGTATGTATCCTTGTGGTTTAAAACATGTTGATGTATTTCCTACCTCATAAGTCGTTCGTAAAGTGTTTTTTTGTTAATGTTTTGAATGCTACACTGTTGATATCCCACCGCCATTTATAAAGCCAGAGACAGCTAAAATTGTGTAAACGTCATGAATGGACAGTTCCTGCCATTTGATTGACATGGCTAGGCCATGTAGGCAGGCTTCCATGTCCATTTTAGCTTAGGCAACTTACCGTTACGTACGCGTCGTCAGTACAATTTAGACATTTAGGGCCGAAACATACCTACATGACATTACATTACAGTCATTTAGCAGACGCTTTTATCCAAAGCGACATACAATAAGTGCATACAGAAACGTTATCGAAGTAACTACAGAACAGATAAGACAAAGCACATCCTTCCCATAGCAGCTATCCCTAGTAATGAACACTGAATGTAGTTCACAGTAAGCTGTACCTCACGCAAATACGCAAATGTGGACGCTTTGAGCTACGGTTTTTCCATGACATTTGAGAAAGACAAGCCAGAGCGTTGCAGCGAGGGACGCTATTGAATTGAATAACTTTTATTTTCCCGTTTGGGAACTTCAGTTGTTGCCCCAGCAACAACAAAAGGACAGACAGTGGGGCAGACCCACAGCACACAGACAAACATATCAAATAAAGACATTCAATAGAATCATTTCATTAATCAAGTGAATTAAAGTGGAATACAGCCATGCTGTCATGATTAAAAATAGCCCCTGCTGTCCCGAGATGTCCAGTGGCATAGCAGGCAACAACAGTAAACAACTTTCTTGTTCGATCTGTGCTTTCCTCCGGTTTGTCTAACACAAATGTCATGGCAAAAGAGGTAACAATATCATTATAAAAATAATGGCTATACACCTAGCTAAGGCTATTGTCGTGATGTTTGTTTATTGTTGTCAATAGTCTATTTATCATGTTTGACCAAACCTTGCTCATGTAAATGGAGACTACGTTACATGCTCAAAGCATATAAGTTAGTAATCTTAGCTATTGCTCTGTAAATTTGACCACTGTTTAATTTTTATAAAATAATTCTAAATCATCATTTTGTAATTCTGCTCGGTTCATTCTTTAGCCATCAACATCCAGTGGTCGCAGCCCCAGAGTAAGGGTGAGGGGCAGACTACGGGAGGAGAAACATTGCCATCTCAACGAAGTTGAGACAGAGCTGCACTTTATCACAAAATGCAAAAAATACAATCAAATCAGAAATAAATATTTTCCCAAAATAAATCAGATTTTTATATTTATTATATTCACTTTATAAGATCATATGTGTCATTCTCATCATCATTATTATCACTTCTACTGATAATTATTATTTTTAATTGTACTTTATTATTTTACATTATTGTTATTTCTAAATCCATAATCAAAGAAAAGTTCTTGTTTTCATGTATGGTTACTGTTCATTCGTTTCTAGTCTTTGCTGTTTTGTATTGTTCAGTGTTAGATATATGTCTTCGACTGTTTTAATGCAGTATGCTTTGGCAATACAGATGCAATGTATTGTCTATTGAGGATTATTCAACCCAAAATTAAAATGAAAACGAAAAAGAAAATGAAAATGGAGTATTATTCAGCCCAAAAAAAAATCTTTTCATTTTCGTTTTCATTTTCATTTTCGAGCTGTACTATATGTAAATGAGGGGGGTATGGTCAAGCAAGCAGGGTGGGCCTCATACAGGTTTAGTGCAGTAGCACTTAATGAACACTAGGGGGAGCATAGCATAGGGATGGGTAACAGTCTATGCTTGATACTATGCTCTCAGGGCACTCATACGTTTTAATGTATGAAATGATGAAGAATCTGAGCAGTGTTATAAAGTATTCTTGTTTTATGAAAGAAATGGAGCTAGCTAGCCAGCGCTACGCTGTGTAGGCTATAGGTCAAACCTGCGAGGTGGAAAATCCAGGTTCAGAAAGTGAAAGTCCTCCCCAATCATTTGTTCCAATCACCTGGATTTGCTAATTATCACAATTCTTCAGCCAAGAGGTAGGAGCTAACTAGGCTAATTAGTGAAATCGTGAGTTCATGGGTGGAAGAAACACGGCAGGACTTTTACTTTCTGACCCCTGGAATTTCCACCTCTGCAAACCTGGTAGTAGCC